>CAUYUJ010018187.1:57500-142500 GCA_963575745.1 Prorocentrum cordatum
AGAGCCTGTGACGCCGCCAGCCGGTGGTGGCGGCTTTAGCCCCGCCACCGGCACACTCCTCACCAAAGCGGCCCAGAGCCCCTACCTCCACGACCTCATGACTGCCACGCCCAAAGGCAAGGGCGTCGCACCGCTCCTGATCCCCAAGGAGGAGCCTTCAGCCAAGCGCCACCGCTCCTCCAGCGGGAAACGTGACGCCACGCCGCACGCAAGGTCACCCTGCGCCCCAGGCCGCAGCTCCTCTGCACCCCCGCACGGCACGGACGGAGCCGCTGAACCGATGGCCGCCCCAGGATCAGGTGGCCATGACTCCTGGCTTGGCACGGCGGCGGCAGAAGGTGGGGGCCACACCGAAGGCGACGCTGCCACAGCCGCCGAAGTACCAGGCGACGTCGACGACGTCGAGATCCTCTCATCAGGTGATGAATACAGCGTGGCCTCCCACGAACTCAACACCTTCGGCGAGCGCTTCGCATCGGCCTCTAAACCGCCCGATGCTGCCACGACCCGCATCCAGCACATGGAACAGCAGCACGAGCTGCTAGCCAACACGGTGGATAACATGCAGGTGCAGCTTGCGGGCGTTCTCTCCTCCCAGGCCACACTCACGGAGCACGTTTCAGGGCTGGAACGGGGGCTTGCCACCGTCGTCACCCAGCAACAGACGGCAACCGCCGACGCCGCTGCACTGCGCGGCGACATCCAGACCCTCCTCGGGCACCTCACGGGAGGCAACATCCACCTGCCACAAGCGGCCACTCTGGAAACTAAGAAGGAGGAAGCCGCAGCGGCCGCCGAGCCCGCGGCAGCCTGCAGTTTGACCGACCAGCCAGGCCAGGCCACCCCAGGGACGGGGCCCCCAGGGGCCGACAAAGGCAAGGACAAGGGTCGGGCCACCAGGAACCCTATTGAAGGTGCCTCAGAGAGCCCGCCTCAGCCCTCCGAGGAAGCGCCTTCAGAGGCATCTCTCCCCTCTTCGCGTCGTATCTCTTTCTTGTCACCTCATGTCTGTTTTGGCAGCAGCACGCGCAAGCTATCTGGTGTAGGGACACCCGTAGTCTTGCAGGGGGCGTGATTGTAGCAATGTACATGAGCATTCAGGGGTATTTGAGGACGTGTGCTGACATGCAGCTTTCGGCTCATCGCTCGCGCCGCCCGCCAGGCCTCGCCATCATGCGGCGCCTTGCCTGCAGCCTGGCCCTCCCCTCGCTAGCTGGAGCACACCCGTCTTCAGGCGGTGCGCCTCAGCACGGAGGAGAGGTTTTCCTGCGACACGCTGAACGTGGGACGCTCTTCTACCTTTACGATGACAGCATCTACAAATACGATCACTGCGCCATTTTGGACCCGATCGTGAACAGCACCGCCGCCGCGGGTCCGCGCGGCACCGGGCCGCTGGGCGCCATCGCGAGCGCCTGGCTTGAGCAGCACCAGGGGCCCTGCCCCACGCGCTGCCCCCCTGGGACTCCGACGGCTACTACGACGGCTACGGCGAGTACCAGCATGTCTCCTACGAGCACGCCCTCGTCAACTACGACACATGCATCGCAGTCCGTCCTCAGCTTGTCCTCGACCGTCGTGCAGCACATCCTCGACGGGGCCGCTGACAAGGCCCAGGCACGCAGTGGCGGCTTCAGCCCCGCTGTCGTGCCCCGCTTTAGCCCCACGGGTCTTACTACCCCTCTGTGCGCCAGGGGCGAACCCGAGGAGGACCCCGCTTTCTGGCACCTGATGATGATCCGAGCACGGCTCATACCGTGCGCCGCGGCGTGGGCACCAGGTGAGGACCATCAGGACGTGTTCTGGGCATGGCTCGAGGACTGCGTCCCGTACATCCTGGCGACGCTCCATCTGCCACAGTACGACCACTTTTTCCAGGAGGATTCCGAGGAGAAAAACGACGCCCTGCGCCAGCGCACCGCGTTCGACATGTGCGAGGATATCTGGCACAGAGCGGGCCCCGACAGACAGCGCACCAACCGCAACCTCACTCGTATCCAGGGCAGCCACGAGTACCCCACCCGCTACTTTGGCCTCCTTCTGGAATACCAGGGCGCTCGTGCCCAGCTCGTCGGCCCTGAGGCTTTCACGGCACCATTGCCGCCATACCTCTCACGGGCCCACGCCTTGCTGCCAAGAGGCCTCCCTCCACCCGACCAAGACGCCCTGGCGTACCTCGCGGATGCGATCCTGCACCACCCGCCAGACATGCAGCCGCTTGTCGAGGCGGAGCTCGCCGCGGCACCGATGGAACCGCTAAACCTACCACCGCCAGCTGGCCCCCTCGCCCAGCACGCCACGTGTGACCAGCCCGCGGCCGACGCCGAACCGCTTCTGCTCCAGCACATCGCGGCCAGCGATATCAGCAACATATCCCTGGACTCGTTCCACGCGTCGGACGATAGCCAGGACGACATGGAAACCCAGGATCGCGACGGCACGGCACCGCCAGGTGACACGGCCCAGCGTGACCGTGACAGCGAACCCTACATAGGGCGCCCCCTGTCGCACAGCAGTCCGCCCAACAACTCGGCCCAGGCCGACCCCAGCGCACAGCTCAACGACGCTGAAGGCGCCACTGCCGCCGACGAGACAAGCCATCCCACTGCATCGCCAGCTCTAACCAGCCCGCGCAGTGGCGGCTTCAGCCCCGCTGCAGCATTGGCTGGATCTGGACGTCTTCAGACCTCAGGTGGCAGAACCACGCCCCGCACCCTTGTCTGCCGTGCTAACGCGACTGACTCCAACTCCAGCGCCGTCGACCACTGGCAGGCTGGCATCGACAACGACCCCATCGACGACGCGAGCCCTGACGCCAGCGGCTCCTACGAGGCCCCGCACAGCGCAGCGGCCTCCCGACGCTGCGGCTGTCTCATCTGCCTCTTCGTGGCCACGTATGCCATCGTGGTAGCCATGCCGTACAAGGACCAGATCGACGGGTACTTGCCGACACCGAGCCGAGACCCCAGCTACCGGCAGCGACGACGACGTGAAGCGGCGGCACCAGGCCCATCTGTGTCCACTACGCCCCGACGCACAACGGCATACAACGTCACGCCCGCCTTGTGGGGTATTCTCAAGTGGACCAGTGCCAAACTCAGAGATATCGTCTCGGGCGGAGCCAGCGCAGTCGGGTCTGGCCTCGGGGGTGCCCTGAAATGGGCCAGTGGCAAACTCGGAGCTATTGCCACTGGCGGAGTGGTTTGCGGTCTTCTTCTGGTCGGCGCCAAACTTCTCGCTCAAGGAGCCGTCGGACACGTAGGAGCCCGCATCTGTGCGCGCGCCCTGGACTCATCCACGGCCCAGTGGTGCCTCCGCTGTTGCCAACCGAGCAGGAGGCCGCGTGATGAGGCCACATACACAATGCCGCGCACGCATCCCGACGAACCCGAGAGCCAGCACGTGCACTCACTTCGACACCCGCTGCTACAGGAACACTATGCTGCAGCAGTTGCCGCCGCAGTCGCCGATGTCACCACCGCCACCACCGCCGCCATTGTCGAAGTCACTGCCGCGGTATCGCGAGCCTCGTCTGTCACACCACGATCGACCAGCCCGTCCCCGCGAGACGGCCCCATAAGCGGCGCGGCTTATGGTAACCCACCGACTCACGAAGACGCCACAGCTCAGGCCAGCGACGCCGAGGCAAGGGAAACACGTGAGCGCACCCTCGACAGCCCGTGGTCCATCTTCCGACATGCAGATGCTCGTGGTTCCTCTTCCGACATGGACACCCAACCACCACGACGGCGAGCACGCTATGCATCACCCGCCAGGCCCCAGGCGCCTCCAGGCCCTGGTACGCCCCACCCAGCCCTCAGGCCACCGACGCGCAACTTACGCAGCACCATCCAGCGCGACCCAGCGGTCCCCGTGCCGCCGACGAGCATCCTCACCTCCCTGTACCAGAACGGCCGCCAGAACCGACTCGACTTCCTCGGCGTCCAAGCGTGGACTGACATCATGCAGAGGCCCCCGAACCGACTCACTTGGGTGCTGGAAGACTCGGGCGGAACTCAGGCGAGACGATCTTCCCCTACCTCACGTGGGACCTCCGTCAACCCACCACTGACACGCCCACGGTCTTCTGGCACGGGACCCGCGGCGACCTTGCGGCTCGTCTCGCTTTCAACGGAGGTCACCTCCTGCCAGGCCCCCGCCGTGAAGCGAAGGGTCGAACCGCCACAAATGTTGGCCGCACGTACGTGAGTGTGCACCCGTCGCTGGCCGCGTGGTACGCAGTGCCGCCTCACCCGCCCTACAGCCTCGAAGACGACACCCTCGCGTGGGGACCCATCGCGCTCTGGATGTGCGAGGCTACCAAACCGCCGCGCGGTGAGAACTGGCACAACTTCGTGAAAGGGGAGGCCCACGGAGCGCGCCTCATCTACCCTCGGGTCCTGGGCCTCCTCATCCGCATGGACTGGTGTGCCCCCACGGAAGCTGCCTCCAGGTGCCGTGCCCTACCACAAGCCTATGGCATGGGCGACTGTGCGCACGCCCTCCACATCGCCGGCTACGATCACCCAGACCTCCGCGAGGCGGCTGAAGCCCGCGACCAGGAAGCTAACACCTGGCGCAGGCTGGACATCGCGGCAGCGTGGCCACCGCCGCAGGCACTATACTCGCCAGAGGCAGCGCGAGCATGGGCTAAACAGCACTACGACACCGAAGCAGCCACCAGGGCCGACCCCAACCAGCCCCGTCCACGCGTCTCGCTTCGCAAGCTCCAGCTGGACCCGCAGCCACTGATCGACCTGGTGTACACTGGCTTGCAAGCCGTCCCCGTGCGGGGGCAGTCCGACGCACGAGAGCCGCGCCCCAGCGGCTCCAGCCCTGGGGCCGCGTCTGGCCCACCGCGCACCTATCAGCCAGGTGCCGCCCTGGGACACAGTCCAGACCGCTCATCGACGACATCGGGAGCCGACGACCGCCGTACGCCGTCCCTCATCAGCGCGGCCGCCGCCCTCGCCCGAGGCCATGCCCGCCCACGGCGATCCGCCTCGCGTTCGTCACGGCAGAGCGGCGGAAACTCCACCTCGGACAACAGCGACATCGAGACGTGGGAGCACATCGAGACGGAAGAGGAGCCGACCGCCTACCACGTCCTCGCCTTCCACGTCCGCGATGTGCGGGCCCGTGTCAATGCCCCTGGCATCGAGGTCTGGCTTGACCCGGGCGAGCACCACGACGGCGCCTACTTACCGTGGGGGACGACCGTCGTGGGCCACCGCGTTATCGACCCTGCGGTTGCGGGTCGCGACGGCTGGGTCATCCTCCACCACGACCATGGCGATACCACTACCAGGCTCTGGGCACCGACCCAAGTCCACGTCAAGGCGGACGACACTTGGCGCACGGTCATGATCCCAGCGGACCTGGGGCCCCAGTGGATCGAGCGCCATGCTGACGACGCTCGCCTCCCCGCTGAGGTGGTCCGCACTACAGGCCAGTCCTGGTTCGCCGACGTCTGGCCCTTGTGGGATCGACCCCGACCCCACCCAGACGACGCAGGCACCAACGAGCAAGCGCTCCCGCCCCTACCAGGACGCTGGACATGCCTACAGTGCCGATTCCAATGCTGTCAGTACTGTGCGGCCCGCCGCAACACGCAGCTCGGCACCTCGGGCCAACCAACGTGCCCAGACTGCTCCCTCAGCGGACTACGTGCACTTATGGACTGGTCCACGGACTACTCTTGCAACAGCTGGACGTGTGCGTACAGCACCGACAACAGGGACTCCGACACATGCTGCCTCTCCAGCAGGTGCCCCCATCCGCCTAGTCCGCACAGCCTGTTCGACGTCCGTGCCACAGGGATGCCTCCGCACATCCTTGCCCGCCAATACGGCAACGCGCCAGCCCAGCACGACCTCAAGGAACCCCCCCGAGCGCCTTCAGGCCCCGGGGGGGAGCCTCCACAACCAGGCCAAGCAGGTTACCAGGGTCAATGGTATCTACCACCGAGGCCGCGTCGCGTCCTCAAGCAGGGATTGCCCGACGGCACGAGGCGGCCACCAGGGTTCACAGGAACGGGGATGCCTGAAGACCCGTCTCCCGACCAACCGCTGTGGAGGGAAGGCTACGTGCTCTTCGGCCCCCACCAGGCCCTCAAGGAGGACTTCATCTTCAACAAAACGGTCCGCCGACCTTACTCCCTAGCCATCACCAACATGCATAGGGATCGTGTCACAGTCAGGACCGTCTGCGAGTCTATCGCCGAGCGCATCCACACTACCCGCACCCGCTGGCGAGATGTGGTACTGTACTGGGATGCCGAGGGCGGCCCTGGGCCTCAAGCTCTCGACTACGACATGCGCCTCTGCGACGCCATGGTGAGCCGTGCCACGACCGAAGCCGAGCTGAACCACGACCGCAGCAACCGTGGTAGTTTCTGTCTCTATGGACCAGCGCACCAGCGAGCTGTGAACATCACGGTGCTCCCCGAGCCGCAGAACATTGACTACGTGGAGCATGTGCGGCGCTACTCACCCGTCGGGGAGACCTACCCAGACCACGCCTTCGAGCACGTCTATCAGGGCTGGCGGCGGCCCGACGTGCCCACCATCCTCCCCGACACCCGCCCGCTCTCGAGAGCCGACCAGCAGCGCTACCAACAGCACCAGCAGCGCACCCAGCAGCGCGACCAACGCGACGCAGGTCAGCCGAGCACGCCACGCAACCGCTCTCCCGCGCGCGTCCCGACAGGCGACAGCGCGGTGTACGGCGGGGGAGCCGCCCATCACCGTGGCCCCATTGGCGCCAGGCCCGCGGCGGCAGGAGCAGCCGCCTCCAGCTATGGCCACGCCCCCCACGTCAGGGTGCACCCAGCGGTCATCGGCTACCCGCGTGCACGCGCGCAGGCTCCCCCACGGGCCACCTCGCCCGTGCCAGGGTCCACGCGTGCCTGGGGCCATTACCCAGGCCGCCATGACAGCACCGCCAGCTACCAGCCCGCAGTGGTAACCCCTGCGGCTTCAGCCCAGGGGGCTGCACCAAGCCGAGGCAGGACAGGGCGCCCTGAAGGATGGCGCGAGGCGAACGTGCGTGCCTGGCAACCGCGCCAACACACGCCCCCGCCAAACGTGGCCGCAGCGCTGCGCCCTGCCCAGGCAAAACCTGGCCCCCCTGAGCGCGAGCGGCAGCCGCTCGTCCCGCTCGTCCTCACGTACACCCAGGCGCACCACAGCGCCTCCCCGCGGCACAGCGAGGGCAGTGCCCACCACGTCAGCCCCCGGCCTGACGCCGTCGACCCTGACCAGGCTGCAGCCTCGGCGGCGGGCGGCACAGGCGGCTCCCGCCAGCCCAGCCCAACACCCTGCGCAGCGCCGATCCGCTCCCCGAGCAGGGCGGACTCTGCGCGCGCTAACGCCCAGGCGACCTCGCCACGCGACCGCCACACGGGCGGGCGCGTCCCGCGCAGCCGGTCCTGCAGCCGCCACAGCTCGCGCAAGGCCCCTGGGAGCTCCACGAGCTCGCCGCCCCGCGAGACTCAGGCTGATGGCCAAGCCCCCGAGGTGGTGCCACGTTTCGGTGCCAGCGCCATCGAACCTGGCCAGGTCGACCTCGAGCCGACGCCGTCCACGGACCAGGAGTTGCCACCGCCCACCCGCGTTGTCGCCCCCATCGACGAGGCGCCGACCTTCGACCCCTTCAAGAACAAGTACCGCGTCAAGGACCTCGCGGCGGGCTTCGGCGGCGGCTCACCGCTTTCTCCTCAGAGCCATGGCGGCGCCCCCGCCACCTCAGCCGCTGCCGCGGCAGCGGCGGCCCCGCGTGGAGTCAGCCCTGTCCGCAACGCGTGCCTCACGGCAGCGGGCATGGATGAGGCTCAGCGCCAGGCCACCGACCGCGCCGCTCGAGCTGTTCCACCTGATGCTGCTCATCACGGTACTGACGGGGCGGGCGCGCCGCCGCAGGACGGACCAGCGGTGTCGCGTGCGCAGTATGTGCGCGCGCGTTGCGCCGCTGCCGCGCCGAGCTGCCGCCGCTGGTTTGCTTTTGTTCTTGTTCTCGGCAGGACGGATCGAGGAGTCGCCTCCCTCTCCCTCTGCTGCCGTCTCACCTCTCCTCCCCCCGTCCCCCACGGTACTGGAGTGAGGAGGATTTTTCGAGGCAGTTTTGCCGATGTTTATGAACCCCCCCCGGCGCAGTGTCGACCATGCCTTGCCTATACCTCTGGCTTGACGGCGGCTTCAGCCCCGTCCAAGCCAATCTGCCGCGACGCCATGAGCTCCTACTGTGGCCAAGCCTTCTACCTGGGTGAGGGCCAGGCTGCCCTCCACCGTGCGGGGCGTGCTAACCCCAGCTCCACCGACGGAGACGGGCCAGGTCGCTCCATCCACCTCGTCAGCCTCAACATCACGAGTCTCCCAGCGAACTGGCCAACCATCACCGCTCTAGGTGTCGACCACAACGCCGCAGTCATAGCACTGCAGGAGACCCGACATGCCAAGCCTACCAGGCAAGCCATCGCTACCAACGCCGCCAATCCACACCACGGAGGATATCAGGCCAGTCTGGGACCTGACCTGGATCTGGCGCGAGCCCAGCGCAAAGCTGCTCACGGTGGCACGGACCACACGGTCGAGGGCAACACTGGCGCCTCGGGAGGGGTCGCCATCCTCTCTAAGGACGCCATCGTCGACTCCACCGTCGACGACACTGCGTCCTGTATCGCCACCCTCAAGGCCAAGAAACGATGGCACGAGGCCTTCCTCCCGCTCTGCACCCAGCACCGCCGCAGGCGGCGACGAAACAACCACGGGCCCGCTGGGATCTACATTGCGAGCCTCTACGGGGTCGCTGGAGGGGACAGCACCGATTTGTTTCGGCTTGCTGACTGCGCCGCCGCGAGGGTCGGCTCAGCCCCGTATTTCATTTGCATGGACGCCAACACGAACATCGACGACAATCCACACCTGCTGCACATGATGCAGCACGGATGGTTTAACGTCGCTGAAGGCACACCAGACCACACCATGCACACATATGGCAATATCCCTGACTGGGACCGCGTCACCAAGTGCCCCCGCACTTCGCGCATCGATTATATCATCGCCAACCAAGCGGCGCGATCCCTTGTCACCGACTTCTGCTATCTGCGCGACTTGCCAGCGAAGTCCCATGTTGGCCTGCAGGTCACTCTTGACCTTAGCCGCCTCGACCATACGGCCCCACGCCTTCTAGCCCCCACGCCTTACCCTCCGAACGACGGAGCTCATGAGGACCACGAACTTCAGGCATTAGGGACCCTCATCGCAGGGCGATACCATGACCGCATGGAGCAGGCTGACACACGCGACGATGTGGAACGCATGTTCGCCCTGGCAAACGAGGCCAGCCATGAGTACCATCTCACCCGGCTGCGCGACCTGCCACCTCCACCGCCAGACCACCCAAAAAAGAAGGCCCCTACCATGCACGGGCTCACACCCACGTTCGAGGAGCGACCCGCCGTCCCCCGCGCCTTTCCCACCTACGGAGCTTCCACGATTCACATGAACCGCCTTCGCAAGCTCCATCGGCAACTTTGCGAGCTTCGCTTCATCGGACAGCACCACCATATCGACTGCCGTGCTATCCCGCCGTACCTGGCGCAGCGCATCGACTGCACGTGGACCGCGGCCCGCCTTCTCTGCCACAAGCTGCGCCCCACGGCCCCCCTGGCCTTTCCCGAGGCCTGGACCCCCGACGTGCCAGCACCACGCGGAGAGCACCTGGACCGTCTGATCCAAAACCTTGACTCAGAGCTGGCGCGACGTGCAAACCGAGCCAAAGCTGAACGCATCAAGATTTGGGCTGAGGGTGTCCGCGAGCCAAGCGGGCGAAAGGCGGCCATATACGCACGGGCTGCCGACTGCTCGCCCACGGCGTATCTCCGCACGCCTACCACTCCCGACGATGCACAGCTCCACTGCGACACCACCGCCTTCAACCCTGACCAAGCTTGCACGGACGATAGTGATGCCGACACCGACGCCGGCGGCTTCAGCCCCAGCGACGGTAGTTCGCTCGACACGGACAACGACGAAGGCCACACTCGTGACCCACCACCTGCCCAGGTTCCCGACGCCCTCCCCGCCAACGCCATTGTTGCCAATACCAAAGACATGCTTAAGCTCATGGTCGACACCTGGGAGCCCATCTTGGGCAGGTACCGCGCTCGCGCGGGCCATGACGCCGAAGCTATGCCGACGTGGGCGGACTTCTACGACGAGTACCGACAAGAGCTGCCTACGCCATCACCAGCAGCCCCTTTCCACCTCACCGACGACCAACTCATCCACTTCATTCGCACCCGTTCACCGCGCCGCGCGGGGGGACTCGACGGCTGGACAACTAAGGAGGCTAAGGAGTTACCCGACGACATCCTTCGCCTCTTCGCCAGCGTCTTACGTGCTATGCAACGCACTGGCACCATCCCCGAGCCCCTCCTGCACGTGCCAAACCCGTGCCTCCGAAAAGGCCGAGGGGAACTCCCGACGGACCAACGACTTCTCTCGGTTCTTTCCGTTTGGATGTACGCGTGGGAAGCGCCAGCCTACCGTAGCCTCACGACCTGGCGGCAAGGATGGACCCATGCCACGAGCTTCGGCGCTGTTCCCAAAGCCACCATTGGGGATGTCAGCACCTCTCTCGCCCTGCGCATCGAACACGCCAGGGCTTTACTCCTCCCCTTAGCTGGAGCTGCCCTTGACCGACAGAAGTGCTTCGACTACCTCATCACGGACATCTGCCTTAACCTTGCGCTGCACGCGGGGTGCCCTCAAGACATCGTTACTGTCCGCCGAAATTTCTACAGTCACCACAAACGCTACATCCGCATGAACGGAGCGTACTCTAAGGACTTGGCCAGGACTAACGGTCACCTCCAGGGAAGCTCGTGGTCCCTGGACGACATCAAGCTGCTCATGTGCGTGTGGACAAAGAGGCAGCATCGATACGTTCCTCGATCACTCAGCACTACCTTTGTTGACGACAGCAACTCCACTACCCACACCGCGTCTGAGCTGCAGAAATCTCTTGACGAAACCGCCAAGTTTGATCGATTCTCAGGTCAACGCATTCACCCTGGTAAAGTGGCAGGGTGGGCGCTCACCGACGAGCTTCACGCCGCCGTTACCCAGCTCACACTGGCGGAGCGCCCCCTACGTGTGGTCGATTCCTTCAAGCTCGTCGGGAGTTACATCAACGCAGAGGCAGCGCCGGCTCCAGCCGCGCTTAACCTCACGGCCACCGCAGACGCCCGTGTACGGAGGGCGACTATCCGCCTGCCGCGCATTGGCAAGCTCCCATCGCCGATGCTTATCAAGGCGCGGCACGCCCGTTCCCTGGCTGCCAGCGTCTGCACCACGGGCACCGACATTCAAGCACCATCAGGCCCAGCCAAAACTGCCTACAACCACGCCCTCAAGGCGGCTATCCGCCCCAAGGGGAACAAGTGGGTCGAGTTCTGGACTCTCATGGCCGTGTGCGTCCCAGGACACGCCCTGGAGATCGACGCCATCACGCAGCGTGAAGCATTCCTGTGCCTGCGGCGACAGGTTAACCGCGACGTTACACTCTGCGGGCTCGCCAGAGACCTCCAACACCACGTCCAGACCCTGTTTGGTGGAGGACCCGTCGGACGACTCGTCCAGTCGCTCCAGCAGCTCCGATGGACCTGGCCCACATTTGGCATCATGTACGACGACTGGGGCTGCCAGATCAGCTGGCTGAATTTACCCCAAAACGCCTTCCTACACATGCTGCGGGCCTCACAACGCAGGGCTTTTCTGCGGAGGATCAAGCCACGGCGACACGACCTTGGCTACCTAGCCTCTGTCAGACAGGGCCTTGACCTCTTCGCCAGCACGTGGCTCGCCCGAACTAAAGGAGCAGCCAAATGCACTGCCTGGCAGCTGGCGCTCCTCCTGAACTACCTGTCGGGCGGGGATCACACCCAACAGCGACGATCCCGATCAAACACGTCGGCAGACCCCAGCCCCATCTGCCGCTACTGCGACGAGGAAGAGGAAACTCAGGAGCACACTGTCCGCGACTGCAAGTGCTGGGCCCGAGAAAGACTCCCTCTCACCACCCTCATCAGTGACGACCAGTGGGCCCGTCTTCCACCGCACACAAGACACTGCGGGCTCTTCGACGAAGACCCAGCCCTCCTCGACCTGCAGGCCGACCTCGCGAGGGACCCGCTGCCACAGCCCATACCGCGGCCCCCCCCTGAGGGAGATCCTGCGGCTTCAGCCCAGGACACCTACACCACCTACCTTGACCACGACACTGGTTGGACATGGGTCTACGCTGCCACGGACGGCGCATGCACCAACCAAGCCATCCCATTGCTAGCACGAGCGGGCTACGGCGTCTACTACGGCATCGACCACCGCATGAACTACAGTGCACGCGTTCACGGCCTAACGCAGAACGCCCAGGTTGCGGAGACCCTCGCCATTGTCCACCTTACGGCATGTGCCGAACGGCCCGTGCACGTTTTCGTGGACAACCAGGCGGTGGTCGATGGGTTCCAAAGCATCATCGACGGACATCCAGCGCCGCAGGGCACGCACGCGGAGCTCTGGGAAAAGATCCACCGATGTGTTATGGCCAAGCCCAACATGTTTCGCGTCGAAAAAATCGCCAGCCACCTGGGAGACCTGGGCATCGACCTTGGGCTCATTGGGCCCATTGCGGAGGAGTTCAACCGTCAGGCCGACGCCCTTGCCACAACGGCGGCACGCACTCACAACCTTCCTGACGACATTGTTGAAGCTGCCAAAACACGACATCGCCAAGCGACCGTGCTTCATGGGGTCGCTGTCGCTATCTACGAGCGCAGACACCGTACTCTGCCGCTCCCACACCGCAGGGCTGGGTTTACAGCTGCGGAACTCAGCAAAATGGAACAAACCCCCTGCTGTCGGACCAGGCACCACCCGCGGCTGGACCATTCATCCCGCAAGACCCGGATGAGCTCTGGGCCGAGGCCCAACGGGCGATGCTCGATGAACAGGAGGACGACCCGTTCGGCTTCGGCGGGGGATTGGACTTCTTGGACGACGGCCCAGCCAGCGCCAACCCTGCCCCGTCGGGCAACCTCTCGACGCCCACCGCGACTCCGCCACCGAGAGCGACATCGCACCCACATGATGATGTCGCTCACCGTCAAGACGCCGACGATGACCTGGTTGATCCCCTCGGACTGAGTGGCAGCATAGACGACGCTCCGCCGACACCCCACGCTGCCGACGATGCCGCCCTATCGAGACGCCACCCGACTACGCGGCCGACCTCCGAGCCCTCGCACGGCATCATGATTGGTCCTACCGTGCCACCCACCGGGGCACCGAGCCAGTCAGGCCGTCGCACCCCGTCCACGCTTTCATTGTTGCTGGGCGCGAGGATGCGGCTCTTCCGACCTCACGGGGCGTGGCCCTAGCGGCTCCAGCCCTGGGACCGCGTGTTACCCTCCAGTCGCCTCTCAAGGGTGACGGCCGCCAGCACACGGAGCGCCGTACTGCGCTAGTCCACCACCTGGCCAGGCGCACCGATGACCTCGTCCCTGCCACGAGGCCCGCGGCCGCAGGCACTCAGCAGCCGCCCTTCACCGACCGCGAAACCGAGCTGTCCCAGTCTATGGCCGCTCTTCAGCAGAGGTGTGCTGCTCTCGCCGCCGACCTTGCCGCTGCTCAAGCCCGTCAAGGCCCTCTGCTCCAGCGCCTCCACCGCGCCGGGCGTGCCTTCGCCGAGCTGCTTACGCCCTCGCCCGATGGTGCGGCGCCGCCACTCACCATCCAAGCTATGCTATCATCGCTCCGCGGCGCTCCGCCTGGTGCCCCGCGCTAATTTCCTCCTTTCTGCCTGCCCGTGTGTACGCGTGGCTCCGCGTCCACGGTGTCAGGGCGCGGGGGCGGGGGGTGCCCCGTCCCTGCGCGCCGCTTTGCGGCCAAGCGCCCAACTGGCGGTCTGCCAAGCCGCCTAGCCACGTGTCAGCACGTCGCCTTCCTTGTTGGGGCCTCCTTCTTCACGCGGTCTGACACGTGAGATCTTCACCGTCTGTCCGCCGTCTGTAGCGTCTGTCGCATTGCGCCGGGGGAGGGGGTTTGTTGCCCGCCCTCGTATCTTAAGGCTGCACCGCCGCAAATAGTGTTTGGCGAGTTGTCGCACCGCAGTGCGCCTCGCGGACGGACCCTGGTCCGCCTACTTGTCCGATCTCTCTCTCTCTCTCTCTCTCTCTCTCTCTCTCTCTCTCTCTCTCTCTCTCTCTCTCTCTCTCTCTCTCTCTCTCTCTCTCTCTCTCTCTCTCTCTCTCTCTCTCTCTCTCTCTCTCTCTCTCCTCTCCCTCTCTCTCGCTTCCTCTCTCTCTCTCTCTCTCTCTTGCTCTCTCTCTCTCTCTCTCTCTCTCTCTCTCTCTCTCTCTCTCTCTCTCTCTCTCTCTCTCTCTCTCTCTCTCTCTCTCTCGTCACGGGCTCGTGAGATCAGCCAGGGTGGCTCCCCCTTGGGGCTCCCAAATGATGCCCCTGGCAGCGTTTTGTGACCATGAGGCTCTCAAGAGATACATGTTGGGGAGGCCAAACGGCAATTCTAGCTGAGGCGTCCCACCAAAATCGGCGCGAACGGGCTCGTGAGATCAGCCAGGGTGGCTCCCCCTTGGGGCTCCCAAATGATGCCCCTGGCAGCGTTTTGTGACCATGAGGCTCTCAAGAGATACATGTTGGGGGCGCCAAACGGCAATTCTAGCTGAGGCGTCCCACCAAAATCGGCGCGAACGGGCTCGTGAGATCAGCCAGGGTGGCTCCCCCTTGGGGCTCCCAAATGATGCCCCTGGCAGCGTTTTGTGACCATGAGGCTCTCAAGAGATACATGTTGGGGGCGCCAAACGGCAATTCTAGCTGAGACGTCCCACCAAAATCGGCGCGAACGGGCTCGTGAGATCAGCCAGGGTGGCTCCCCCTTGGGGCTCCCAAATGATGCCCCTGGCAGCGTTTTGCGACCATGAGGCTCTCAAGAGATACATGTTGGGGACGCCAAACGGCAATTCTAGCTGAGGCGTCCCACCAAAATCGGCGCGAACGGGCTCGTGAGATCAGCCAGGGTGGCTCCCCCTTGGGGCTCCCAAATGATGCCCCTGGCAGCGTTTTGTGACCATGAGGCTCTCAAGAGATACATGTTGGGGGCGCCAAACGGCAATTCTAGCTGAGACGTCCCACCAAAATCGGCGCGAACGGGCTCGTGAGATCAGCCAGGGTGGCTCCCCCTTGGGGCTCCCAAATGATGCCCCTGGCAGCGTTTTGTGATCATGAGAGAGTGTGAGTGTGAGCTTAACTTATCTTATATTATCTTGAAATCTCTTCTTATCATATCTTGTGATATATTATCTTATCTTGTAGTATATTATTTTGTCTTGTCTTATCTGGTGATTATCATTGGGAGGAGGGAGGCGCGAGCGGGAGGAAGAAGGAGGAGGAGGAGTGGGAGGCGTCAGAGTAATAACAAGAACCCCAATCCTTAGGATATGGGGAAAAAAGACGAGCAAGGTCTTTCTCGCATGATTTCAGTCTAGGAGGTGGGGCTCTATGGTCTGAATTCGGGCAGCGGGGCCCAGAGCGGGGGTGTCAGGGCTCGCGTTTCAGGGATGCGGTTGGGGCCTGAAGGTGAGGACGAGGAAAGACGGGGAAGTTGAATATCCCGCCACCTACCCGACCTGCCCATTAGGGTCCGCCCGCCTGGCCCGCTCCGTCAGAGTCCGCTCGTCTGCCCCCGCTCGCTCGACCCGCCAAGTCAAGGGCACCCCACCCGCCCGGCCGACCAACCCGTCGGAGTACGCCCGCTTGTCTGCACCGCCCGACCCCCCCCACCCGCTCCTCTCGGGTCGACCCGACCAGCCCGTCAGCGTCGCCATCGCTGCCCCACATGCCCGACGGGGGTCGCCCGACCAGCCCGTTGTTTTCCAGCCCGCCCGCCCGACTTGGCAGGTGAGGGCCACCCCATCCGCCCGTCGGGGTTCGTCCGCCGGACCAGCCCGTTGACGGTCCGCACCCTCGTTTGTTTGACAGTCCGCCCAACCGATTGAATGCTTCGCCCGCCCCGTCCGCCCGGAACGTCCGCCCGCACGACCCGCGCAGGGAGGTCCCCAAGACCGCCTTGTGTATCACGGGCCGATCGCGCGATCCGCCCGTGAGACCCCGCCCATCAAGACCGCCCCGCAGAGTTTGCCCGATCGTTCCGCCCGCCCGACCCGCCCGCCAGGGCGCGCCCGAACCGCCCGCTTGATCCGCCAAAGTAGGATCCGCCCAACAAAACAAAACAAACAAAAACACACACAAAAAAAAAAAAAAAAAAAAAAAAAAACTCGGCCCACCGAGCACGGTGCCCCGCCTGGCCCGCCCGCCCGCCACTCCACTGGCGTCTGCCCGCCCGACCCGTCCGACGGGCCTGCCCGCCATGGCCCGTCTGCCCGACCTGCCCCTTGGGCTCCCCGGCTGGCTGGTTCGGTGCCCCCCTCGCCTGAAGGAAGGGGACTGCTCCATGGTGGCGCTGCACAATGTGAAGAGTGCGCCTGCCGTCGGCAGGAAAAGGGGAAGGGATTGCAAGAGAGAGCGACAAAAAGGCGGAGGGTAAGAAGGCCGATGAGGAGAAGGAGGTTTCAGAGAGCAGGAGCACGATACCAAGGCTGAGCGGAGGCCAGGGCACGACCCGGCTCCTCACAAGAGGACATACCGGCAACATCTAACAACGGCATCGTTGTTACGTCATTGCGGACAGATTGTCGTTGAAATCCAAACGTGTAGTTGGCGCGCGTCCCGACGCCGCCGAGACTCGAATAGATCGGTCGCTCAACATGCCTTAGGGCCGGGCATCGTTCAAATTTGCGCGAGCACGGCTTAAGAGCTCTTTGGTCTCATCGCGAATCCCTTGGGAATTTCTTGCCACAGTTTCACTCCGCGTTTTTCGACCCGGAGACGTTTCGCACCAGGCGGTCCTCCCCGAATGGTTCGACCGCTCGAGCCAGGGCTCCGCTCGCTCTACTCTCCTATTTTAAGTCGGGCCTGTCCCCCTACAGGAGGAATATTCAAAAATAGTGAAAGAGTTGTCTGGGGACGATTTTTTGATTATTTTTGAGCATTTTGGGGGTCTGTTTTGACTATTCCTGTTTTTTCCTCCAAAATCGGCCTTCAGAGGGGACATGCCCGACCTAATCCTGTTTGTCTCCAGGCCGAGGACTGCCGCGCAGAGTTTTTCACTCGGGGGCGTTTCGCTTGTTTCGAGTGCCAATGGGCAAGCTCGTGTTGCAACGCCCAGACGTTCCACGTTCACCATGCGTTCGTCATGGCAGCGGGTCCGACGGCGGATGAATTGCGCCAGTCCCAGCAAGTCGCACGCTGAAATGATGATGGCGGTTCTTTACAGGGGGCAGCCCCAGTGACTTGGCGGAAGAATGGGAGTGACGAGGTTGCAATCGTAGCGCGGACATGTTATGATTTGTTTTGTGTGACGGCCGCGTTATTGGTCCACGTATACGCTTGCACCTCGCGTTATTGGTCCACGTATACGCTCGCATCTCGCACGGCGTTGAGCAGTATGTCAACAAGCCTAGTTGGTGAGCTGCGCGCCCTCGGGTCAGCCACGCGGCCAGAACAAGCGCACAGGGTAGTTCTAGCGTTCTTGCAGCTCCTTCCTCCTATTTCTCTCCTGTTCGTTGTTTTCCTCCTCCCAATTGGCGTGGCTGGGGCCCACTGTCTGCACGCGCCGTGCGTGTGGCCACGGGGAGGTCGCCGGCGGGTGACCCCGGGCGCAGTTCCCGGGCGTGCCTCCCTTGCCGCCTTCTCTTCCGCTCCGCGTGCGGTGCACCTTCTATGTAAGATGGGTTGCTCTACTAGTGAAGTTGGCGAGTGTGCGTGTGCACCCAACGCTTGTTCTCCCTCTTTCTGGTTGTTTTTCTCGTCTCTTTCCTTCTCTTGCCCCCCTCCCGCGCTTACTGCGACACGCCGGTTTCCACCCGGCAACGGTGCCGCCAGATGTCGTTTTTTTCGTCTAGCTGCTCATTCGCTCTGTGTGCCTCTCTTGTAGTTGCCTTGGCGCTGACCCTGTAGGGTAATCCACAGGTGCCGCCGCAGCCATTCTTTGGTCACGTTGCAGCTGGCAATGCGACGTTTTGGATGTACCGGCCGTTCCTCGACTTGGGGCGTGGCTTTGCTCTTTCCTTCCTCTCTCCTCCAGCTCCCGGCTCTCTCTCCCCTTTCGTTCCTCTCCCTCCGCCTTGCCGATACTTTGGCAAAGGAGGCTCTGTGTGCCAGTGATGGGCTGGAGGGCCCTTGCCAGTGCCGGCGTCGGAACATAGTTGGCGGCCTCCTGCAAGCTGGGCGCCCGGTCTCCATTGATTCGAATCTTGTCCGGAACGCAAGGAAAATATGTGCGCAGTGGGATTGGTGGTACACTTGTTGCAGCGGTGGTCCAGGTTTTTGGCCGATTAATGTCGCACGCCCGATATGACATGCATATTTGTTGTATGCGTCCAAACAGTAGGACGTTATGCATAAGCAAACTAAAACCAAAGAGCGCAATCCAGAGCGCAAGCGTCGATTGTGCAACGCTTACTTGGTACAAGCATCCCAGATGCTCCACAAGCGCCACGGTTGCGGCGCATTCCTTGTATATTGTACATACCACCGCGCGCAGCTCGGAGCGGCCAATTTGCATGCGCACCAAACCACTTCGGCGGCCAACAAGCGCGACTAACACATGTTGGAAATTCCGCATGTTAAGTGTCGAGGGCGACTCCAGCGAGCCGCCGCCGTCCCCTGCCATCTGCAGACGCCTGCGTGGCGAGATGTCGACCGAAAGTCTGGCCATGCCAGTGGACTGCGTGTTAGCTAGCCCAGTCGTTCGGGAAACCACTGGGTGAACAGTGGGGTAGGGCCTTTGGGACCGTCTTGAGATTGGTTTGGGGATCTTGTCGGGTATCTTGGGCCTTCCGGTGGGCCTCCTGAAGCCTTATTGGGCCGTCTGGTGTGCCTTTTGAGCCACCTTGAGGCGCTCTTGGACCGTCTGGTATCTTCGGAGGCTATCCTGGGGGCCTCTCTGGGCCTTTTTCTGAGTTCTCTCGAGACATTAGAGAGCCGTTGTAGGCTGTCTGGAGGATCTCGTGGGCCATCTCAGGGCCGTCGTGGGCCGTCTGGGTGTGATATTAGGGGCCTCTTGGGCCGTCTTGGACACCCTTGGCCGAGAAGAACCGAAGCCGAAAAGAGTTCAAACAACTATTGTAAGTCAATGGCTGGCGCCTCTCGGGGCCCTCCGGGGGGAGCTCTTGGAGCCTTCCCTGGGCCTCTTGGGACATATTTGAGTCATCGTGGGTCGATTGTTCGGCAATCTGAGCGCTCTTGGAGGCCCTTTTGGAATTATTCAATCGCTTCGCTCACTCCGCCGACCCATATTGTAGCATCGCTGGCACTCATTTGCGTGCTTGGGGGGACATTTGGAGGGCCTCCTGGGGCCGCTTGGGGGCCTCTTGGGGGCCTCCTTAGGGGTCTCGTGGGGGCATCTTAGGGCCTCTTGGGGGCCTCTTGGACCTCTTCGGAGCCTTTCGGGGGCCTCTTGGGCGCTCCTGGGGGCCTCTCGGGGCCGAGGGCTCGAAATATCCGTGCGGGTCTCCCGTGTGGACCCCCTCTCGGAGCCGTCTTGGGGGCCTCTTGGGCTGTCTTGGAGGCCTCTTGGGTGGTTTTGGGGCCCTCTGGGGCGGTTTGGGGGCCCTCTTGGGGGCCTCTTGGGCCGTCTTGGGGCGATCTTGGGGGCCTCTTGGATTGCTTTTGAGGTTGTGAAAGCTAAAATGGCGAATCTGCTAAAAATATACGCCTGGCTCCTAGAATCGGGCCATTTTTGCCTCTTGGGGCCGTCTTGGGACGGGTGCCTTTTGGGGCGTCTGGGAGCCATCTTGGAAGTCTTGAAGCGAGCGTGTGACATCTCGGAGCACTCTTGAGCCATCTTGGGGGGCTCTTGGCGGCCACGCGGCCCTTCTTGGGGCTCTCTGGAGGGCTTCGAGGGCGTCGCCCAGGAAGAAAACCATCTCTGGGCCAGACCGCCCGGGACCTGCCCGGGACCTTGGCGGGGTATTTTTCGTCCAGGGACCCCCAAGGGACGCCCCGCGCGCGCGAACTAGAAATATTGTTAACCAGTTACCGGAGATCTTAGCACGCCTCTGGCCCGTTGGGCTGGAGAATTTTAAGCGAAACAAACAGCCGTTGGAAACCCTCCTCGGCGGGTTCGCGGCACGCCGCGAGGAACTCGTGTGAGGAGCCGAAAACAGGCGCAGATCGTCCGCACGCCAACACCCCTCCGAAGGTTACGGTGGCAGCGGATCGAAGACGCTTGCGGCAAATCACCGCCACCCCTTACTTTTTGGAAGCGCCTGTGTGTCGAAATGTCGAGCCAAATTGCGGCCGTCTATCGGGCCGTCTGGAGCCTTCGGAGATCGTCTTGGGATCTTACCTTGACCGTTTGGGGGACCTCATGGGCCTCTCTTTCGTGCAGTTGCGGGGCTCTTCTGGGCAGTCTTGGGATTGCCTTGGGTTCGTGTTGGGGCCATCGCGGGCCGTCTGGGAGCCATTTGGGGAGCTTCTTGGCGAGGTGGGCAGGCCGTCTTGAGACAATAATGGACCGCTTTGGAGGCAGATTGGGCAATCTTGGAAGCTTTGTGGGCACAGCTTCAGCGTGGCCTCTTGGAATTGTCTTGGGCCCCTTGGGAGCTTCGGAGCTCTTTTGGCCGGGTCTTGGGAGCGTCGCGGGCCGTCTTTGACGCTCTGACCTAAAAACGGACATGCGATCATCAACCACCTAAAAAATGTTATGTGTTGCAATGACTCGAAGTTCTCCGGCTGGGCCCCAGATCCTCCAAGGCCGCCCATGCCCCCTTGTGACCAGATAGGAGCACACTGGCAGATTTGATAATCGGGCTTACTCCACACCGCCGAACGCTTGGGGAACTGGCGGTTGTGGCGCGTTGCTCTTAAGGGCCTCTTGGGCATCTTTTAGGCCCTTGTTGGTGCCCTTTTGTGCGCTTCATGGGGGCCTATGCTTGGAGCTTCGCAAGAGCTTTTTAGGAGGGCCTTGAAAGCCGAGGGCTCGAAAGGCGGGCTCAGGTTCCCCTTCGGGGCCCTTCTTGCAGCGGTATAGGGCTTTTCTGGGCGTGTTGGAGGCCTCTGAGGCCGTCTTTCGGGCCGTGTGGAGGCCCTCTTTGCCTCTTTAGGGGCCCTCTTGGAGGCCTTTGTGGCCGTCTGGCGCCTCTTCGGAGGTTTTTGGGGCCTCTCGGAGCTCCCTGTGAGCCTCCTGGAGGCTTCTTGGGACAGCCGGGCGGCGGTTGGGCGTCGAATGCTTGAAATGTCCGTTCGGGCTCCCCCTTTGAACCCCTTCTTTAGGGCTGTCGTGGAACCCCTGGGCCGTCTCGGGGGTTTCTTGAGCGGTCTTGGGGCCTTTATGGGTCGTGTGAGAGCCATCTCGGGGGCCTCTTGGGCCGCCTTGGGGCGATCCACGCGGCTTACTGGGCTATCTTGGACGTTGTGAACGCACCAGAGGCGAGTGTGCTAAAAATGCACGTTTCCCGAAAAGGATGCGGTGATTTGTGCTCCGGTTGCTGAGGTCTCCTGGCGGGGCCTCTTGGGCCGTCTGGAGGCCGGCGCGGGCGTTTGGGATCTCTCTCGGTTGCCCGTGGCCCTCTTGGACCGTCCGGAGGGCCTCTCGGTGCCCTCTTGGCCTGTTTTTGGAGGCCTCTGTCCCCTCACGACGCGTTCCACCTCTCCCCAGGGGGCCCCACCAAACGAAACCTCTGGGTCGGCTTTTGAAGTCACTGCGGCGATCGCGGCGGCCAGGAATCGGGGCAAGGTTTTTGCCAAGGAGTGGCGTGCCCTTTCCCAGCCCCCCCCCGCTGGGCGATGTAGACGCGGACCACAGACAACCAGATAGCGACACAGAGTGATCAATTTATGGACAACATGGGCAGCCATGTTTTCTTTGTGAGGCGTCGATGATCACGCAGCCAAGCCACCTACAATAGTCAGCGAAATGGATTCGAAAATGGTACGAGGACGTCCCATCGCGTCGCGACTACTGCATAAACCTATACACATCCCGAGTGTGGGGGGGTGGGCGCCACTTTCTGCCGCCGCCATCTTGCCTTCAAAGTTCCATTCCGATTGTTCTTCACAAATCAGTTATCAGAACCCCTCCTCTTCCCCCACCCCCTCGCATTGAGGACGCCTCCAAGATGGCCCCAAGAGGTTTCAAATCGCCCTACGAGACGCCAATACGCCAGCACAGGCCCACAGGGCCCCAAAGCAGCCTCCCGCGCGAGAGTGTCGCAGAGGATAAGGCGACAAAGGACCCTCGCCATGATCATCACTGTTCCTCCCCATGTTTCTCCTGATTCTCTTTCTCCTGATCCTCTTGACCCTCATACTTCTTCATCATTTCCTCATCATGCTCTCCCTCCTCTTCCCTTGTATTCACTCAATCCCCCCTCCCGTCTTTCATTAGTCACCCTTTCTCTACCACGCTCTGCTTCCCCATCCCACCTGTCCTCCCCTTTTTCCCCCCCTGCGTCGCAGTTGGACAGCAAGGGGGCGTGAACGACAGCAGCCGCGAATAAAGTATGTCATGTACGTGTACATTTAGATTTACGTGTTTCCATATACGTGCTCATATATGTATGTAAGTAGGTGCGCCCCCATCCCTAGCCCGATCATTGGCCCTCATTCCGCTGCAGCATCGATATGGGGTCGATGCCTAGGCGAGTTGTTTTGGTCAGGGAAGTGCAGGAGCAAGCAGCGGAACAAAAGGGGGCAGCCATCAATCCGACGAGCATGCTCACCCCGGCCACGCCCCACAGTTCACCATCAGTGCCCTCGCGCTCTTTTTGCTTCGGAACGGAAGGTTCACGGCAGATTGCTTGGACCACGTCGGGGCCATTTGGGAAGTATTCGGGGTGTTTTTGCGGCCCGTTTGGTACTTTCCTGGGGCTCCTGAGAGGCCGTCGATTCAAGCAGATGGCGGCGTGGATCCCTTCCTCCGCAGGAGGCAGAACGAACACTGTTCAGTGCTACGTTCGAATGTTTGGAGGCGGCGTTTTGGGCCGACATTCGCAACACATTCGAAGCAGATTGGTGTGCGTGGATAAGTTGACATTTGTGTGTGGAGCGCTCTCTCTGCTGCTGCTGCTGCTGCTGCTGCTGCTGCTGCTGCTGCTGCTGCTGCTGCTGCTGCTGCTGCTGCTGCTGTTGCCGCTGCTGCTGCTGCTGCTGCTGCTGCTGCTGATGCTGCTGCTGCTGCTGCTGCTGCTGCTGCTGCTGCTGTTGCTAGCCCTCACCCTTTTGTCTTTGAACGTGATGGCCCAAGCGCTTGAGCGGCTTTCCATTTTCCAACGCCTGGGGGCCTCTCCAGATTGGTCGCGCCAGCAACAGCCCAGTTGGGCTTTCTCGCAGCGCGTGAGTGTTTGCTGCCGCACAGGGTTTCATGGTCTTCGCGTTTTTCGCGTGAGCGGTCGTGCATTTGTTGGTCGGCAGCCGCACTTTGGACATCGACAGCCCAGTGATCTAACCACCAAAACAAGCAACAGGGTTTCATTCCAAGCGGGGACAGCAACCCAGAGTCCTGGGTTGAATGCAAAGAAGAAGTTGACACGTGGAGTCGCGGTCTCCAATTATATGCGCACTATTCGACAACTGTCCTGGTCGAAGCTCACAGGAGCAACCCAGAGTAAGGCACTCACGCTCAAGAGCGAGGGCTTGCAGCCCATACGACACAAGCCAGCAATTGTGAACAAACCCGACAAAAACGGACATCGAGGAGTCTTGGAGGGAGAGGCCCCCGTCAATCTCGAGCACAACATCCGGAACGTCACGGAGGTATCCGAGACATCGTGCCCACCAAGAATTAAGCGCCAGGGCGAGATGGTCGACTTGTTCTAGACGACGAAATAGCAGAGACGCCCCAGGCAAGGACCTCGGATTGCATCACGGCGTTCGACCAGGGAGTCAGGCGCCTAGAAGGCGGGGTCCACGTCACCGAAGCCCCCGACGCGCCAGGCAGTTTTATCGCGCGCAAGCTCAACATCCCGCGGGACCAGCGGGGGCGCCCGATAGCCGCACTGCTGGACGAGACCTTCAACCCACGAGACCTTCACGCGGCATGTACGAGGAGACTCCAGGACATTCATCTGACCGAACGTGGCCGACCTCTTTCATGCCAAACATGGGTGGCAAGGGCCAGCTACCACTACCCGCGTAGGCGAATTCTTTCGAGCACGACGAAGAGAACGAGTCGGGCGAGGGAGTTGGTCAAGACGGCGGCGGAGTCGAGGAGATTGCGCAGAGGCCCTCGCCACGGAGGTCGGCGGCGACCGCGACGAGGAGGACCTCGACCAGGAGCAGGCCGACGCCGCGGAGAAGGCAGCTGTCTGCTTCTCGGAACTGCCCGAGGCGCTGCCCATTATCGGCCAGGCGCGGGACAACCTTAGGCGACGCGGCTCACCGGGGTCCTGGGATCCAGCCGCGGCACCTCATCGCAGGGTCGAGGTGGGGCGCCATGGCGGTCGATGGGGAGGTCGGCACGCCGGTCCCCGGGCTCTACGCGACACCCTCAACAGGCGGGGGGAGAGCTCCCAGCGCAAAGCGCGCGACGAGCGATGCCACTGGGCCTGCGACCCAGAGCGCCAGGAGTGCTCCAATTCGCCGCCGCCACTAGTGGCGGCATAGAAGGAGGACGAGGAAGGGCTGGAGATTTTGGCCGCGGGCTTGCTCCTTCAAGTTCCACGGCCTCCAGAATGTAATAGCCGCCATCCAGTCCCCACGAGCGAACACTGCGCGGTCGACTCGGCGCGCGCCCGCAGCGCGGTCGGACCGCCCCGGCGGATTGACTATGGACCTAGAGGCGCCGAGCCCAGACAAGGAGGTCACCCACGAACCTGCCAGAGGCACTCTCAAGTTTTCAGACGGGACTCGCTCGGCCCATGCCGAGACCAAGACTGCGCCGCCTAGGGGGATCACGATCCATCCTGATGGCAATCTGTCAGTGGACAGGACTTCTGGGCGCTACATGCTGGACATCGGGCCTGGAAGCTCACGAACCGCGGCCAGCCGAAACAGAACCGCGCCGGAGTTTCGAGGGTGGTGGCCCTTCAGCGCGCGCGACTCTGGCTCGCGGGGAAGGGCAACGCGAAGATTTTGCTAAGCGTTCTTCGTGTCTACGAGAATTACGCTCGGAGTCAATCCCGACGCGCTTCGCGCCACACTTTTCGCGGGCGACATCCAGGAGCCCAAGTTCCAGCATAAGCCCCCCCACCCACACACACGTCCAGGACATCTTGGGATTGCAGACCGGTCTCGATGTAGGGCATCAAGTCCACGAAGGGCGAGCCCGCCACGAGGCGGTGGCGCGCCGTTACCACCATACAACCGCTGGTGGACAAGCTCCATCAGAAGTGCGACGGCAAGCACAAGCACGCCAAGGCATTCGGCGGCGAGAAGCTTACCGAGACAGACCGCTACACCATTCTGCCGGTCCGGGTGATTTCAGCCGCCCTACGCGAAGTTCGCAAGGGCCGCGACGTCTTCCCCGTGGCCCAGGACAGGGGGGCCACCGCCCGCGCCGGGGCAGATCCTGGACGCGATGGGCACGGACGAGCGGGCCCAGCTCGATCTCGCCCAACGCTACTTTGGACAGAGCCACGCGCCTCCAGGGAGGCTTGGCCGAGGCTATCGCCACGCCCGAAGCTCACAACTGCCCTGGCTGCGAGAGGCGTAGGCCCCCTGACAGATCGGCGCCAGCGTCGCCACGCTCAAAGTCTCGCGGCTGTGGAGACTGCGTAGACACCGACTTATTCGAATTCGCCACCCAGGTCGGCCACGCTGGCCCGGGGCGGATCGCCATTGCCGCTATGAGCCCCGCCCTGATCAGCGTCTGCCACAGGCGCGGCAGCGAGTGGAAATACACAGCCAAGGCCACAATAGACGACTACACGCTCGATTTCACGGTCTTCGGCGTCGTGGATTGGCCTTGCACTATCTTGAGCTGGGCGAAGAAAAACGAGATTGGCCAATCGGGCTACGGCCCCGCCCAGTGGGCACCTGGTCATGGCTACCACCTGCCACATTTTGCCGAGCCTGTCTTAGCAGGATGCGGAATGGACTTTCGGCGAAAGGGGGGCCCCGCCGTCGCACTGACAGGCGATCTGAGAATGCCTCGTGAAACGCTCCGCAGAACTGGGTTGTCCGTCGACGCTTCTGAGCCGTAGTCGTACACAGCCAGTGTCTTTCAAATTTACGCAACATGTTGCGCCTTCATGCAGTTCTGTCTTACGTCAGCCCGCGCCGCTTGGATGGCACCATGGCTTGATGGATATCAGTATTACGCCGCGCAGCTCTGAAGTTCAGCTTTGGGCCATCCGCCCCGGGCAGGACACCCAGACTCGCGGACGCGCTCACTGGGGACCCCTGCCCGCACACGCGCAACTCCAGTTGCGCCGGCGACCCTGGGAAGACGCAACGTTCCAGCAGCGCGTCGGCGTGCTTTTCGCCGGCCAGCGCGCAGCTCAGGCCGTCGAGCGCGACGGCCGCTCGGCGCGGAGCCATGGCCAGTGGGCCAGGCCTTCCAGCCCCATTGTCAGCATCGGCGACTAAGCGTTCAACCGGAGGGCTTCAACGAGGCCAATAAGATGCGGCATTCCAAGCGGCGCGGCACTGGCGTTGCGATTGGCCGCGAGGGCAACAAGAACGCGTTCCTGGGGGCGAGATTTTCGACGCACTCGCGCATCAGGACGAGCACGCGCTCAGCCAGGACGGCACCGGCACCGACCGCTTCGAACTGACCCTCGACGAGGAGGACCTGCCTGGACCGCCCCTGGCCCATCCAACCTCCAGGCGCCGCGCGATGGGCAGGCGCCCTGCCCGGCTCAGGTGCCACCGCGGCGGCTCGGCCGAAGACGGGCCGACCCCAGCGCCCGCCGAGCCCGGGCGACCCCAGCGCCCGCCGAGCCCAGGGAATCGGCCGACCCGCGGGCGCAGCGCCCCCGGAACAGATGGTCTGACCCCCTCGATGCAAATGTCTGACCCCGTCGCTGGGGCCGAGGAAGAGTTCGACGCCGAGGAGGAGCAGGTCCCTGCAACGCCTGACCCTCGCGCGCCACGCGAAAACCGGCGACGCCTGCACCACCACCGGCGCAGAATGTCGACAGCGACGAGACCGAGGAGGCTGTCGCAAGGCTGCTTTACCCAGGAGCCAGAGAAGGTAACCATGCAAAAATTCAGCGCACTGATCCAGCTCACACGGCGCGCTCGGGGCGAGTCAGGCGCGTCGTGCGCGGTGCTTTCAACGCCCCGGCCTACGCGATCAGTCAGGCCTCCGAGTACGCCGAATGGCACCGCCTAGTGCTCATGGAGCTCATCTTGGCAGGCAGAACGGACACATCACCAAGGTTGACGGACGTGGAGGCCAACGCAGAGACCATCAAGATGACCACTTTCACGGACAGCAAGAAATAGTAGGAGACCGCCGAGAAGGTCGCCGGCGCCGCCCAGGACAAGCGGCCCGGGATCGCCGCGAGCATGCTCAGGGAGACGCTCGCGCCCGCGACCATGATATCACGTTGGATACCGAATCACCCGAGCGCAAACGCTCCTATCAAAGTCTGGGCACGGCCACGCTCACGGCGCTCATGTCGGCGCGCGACGCGAAGCTCGTCAAGCCCAAGGGGGTGATCATCCATATGCTCAAGCTCGAATTCATGGATGCCCGAGCCAGGCGCGGCCGCTACAGACCACCGAGAGGCACCCTGTGGACATTGACCAGCATTGACGCTTGCGAGAGCTACGCAGTGGAGTGGCTTACATCTGCGATGGTCTGAATCGCGGCGACTATCATGCGCCACCCCGTTGGGCCGCCAGAGCATCCGTGCGCGGAACCACTCGGCTCCATCCGCATGCGAGGCCATCAGAGTCTCTGCCCGCGAGCCCTGCTCGCGCAACCCCATCAACCCACCCAGAAACGACGCCCACGCGAGTTGCCCTGATCAGCCCTCTTAGGGGAGCACGCAGTGGAGCAAAGTCTGGGAAGCCGTCATGCTCCGGAGGGCGAGGACGGAAGAGGAACCACACGATGGGGGAGGGCGAATGGGGGGGGGAGGAGGGAGGAGGACGAATATTACGCGGAAGACGAGGAGGGGCAGGGCGGGCAAAAAGGCAAGAAGTTTTCTGTATGTTTCTCGGAGTCTCTTTGGATGTATCCTGTGAGCTTTTGTAGACCTATTTGGGCCTGTGGGAGGAGCTCGTGGTCCCCCGACCTTTTGAGGCGTCTTCGGCGGCTCCTCGGGGTGGCTTTTTCTTGACTTTTAAGGGTCGATCCGTTTGACAGGCCCCGTGGAGCCGGAGGGCCGTCGGGGCTGTTTCGATCCCTTCCAGACACTTGCCGAACCAAGCCCAGCCAGCCCGCCAGAGATCAAGGCATCTCCGCCGCATAAACACCCACCACTTTTTTTGGTTTTGCGTCGGCGGCGAGGCAGAGCGCCCGCTCTGGCGGAGAGAGCACGCGCAGGACACACAAATGCGAATTAGGCCGCGATGCACGGGGGGGCGGGGGCCCGCGCGAGCGGGAGGGAGGGGAGACCGGGCCCGCTCAGAGCGGGGCCGCGCCGCAGCAGGGGCAGCGCTGGGGCGGCGGGGAAGCGGCGGGGACGCAGCGGCCGCAGGCAGCCAAGGGGGGCGGCCGGGGGCACAGCGCGTGCTGGGGGCGGTCAGCGCAGCCGGGCGGGCGCGCGCTGAGGTCGGCGCGACCTCCAGGCGACTGGGCGGCAGCCGGAAAAGACCACCTCAGAAGAGGGGCCCGGAGATCACCCGGGAACGAGCCCAGCAGGTGAGAACAGAAATCGAGGGCAGGCGGAGGCGCCAAAATCCGAGGGACCTGCGAGGCGCCCGGCGAGCGGCCGGCCAGGACACACCGAGGACCGGGGGGAGTGGCCAGGGCGGGGCGGAGCAGCAGGGCGGCGCAGGCCCGCCGACGAAGCCGGCGTGGGAGCGCGCCGGCCTGGCCTGAAAGCCGGGCAAAGGGGGGCGGCCAGCGGGGTGACTGGGGCCAGCCAGGCACCCAGAGCCGAAGGGGGCCCGGCGGAGAGGGAAGGAGGCCACGGGCAACGGCCCGTCCAAAAATTCGCAGAAGGCCGGCGATCCGTCCTGCCAGGACAGGGGGCGCAGCGGCGGGGCCAGGGCCTCCTTCTCAAAATCCAACGTTTCAGGTTTCCGAATCATCTTGAGCGATTCTGGGGTGATTCTGGTAGCTTGAAATTCATTATTCCCGCTTCTGGAATCACATTGGAACCGTTCCGGGGCGCAAACCAATTTGGGGCCTCTTCGGGAAACTTCCCCAGAAATGCCGCATTCGTTCCTTGCAGTGGGCCTTATTGAATTCCTTGCAGAGGGCCCCTCTAACAGAAGGCCTTAGCGGGGCCACTACAGAAGACCTCGTTAAGCTCTTCACAGAAGGCTTGATTTCGCTGCTCACCGAAGACCTTATTGCGCTGCTTACAGGAGACCGGAATTATATGCATGAGGTTCCTTGCATTTTCTTGAGAGCGCCGCGCATGGATTTCCCCCCTGGAACGGTCGGGGCCGAAAATCCATCGGGAGCGCCCCCGACACTGAACGGGAGAGCCCAGCCGCGAGAAAAAGGCTCAAGAGAAAATTTGCATATTCGGAGCTCGGGCGCGCCCCAGCCCCCGCCCCCAAGAGCGCACCCGAGCGCCCCCCGCGCCGGGAGGGCCCAGCCGCGAGAAAAACGCTCCCCAATCAGAAATTTCACGTGGAAAATTGTTTTGCTCGGGCTCGGGCGCGCACCCTATGCCCAAGAGCGCCGTTCTGCATTGGAGAAGGTCCCAGATGGATCTTCACCTTGGAACGGTTCCGCGGCGAAATTCCACGCGGGCGCTCCGACGCTGGGCGGGAGGGCCCAGCCGCGAGAAAAACGCCCCCCAATAAGACGCTTCATTTGGAAAATGACATTTTTTGCGGCTCGGGCACGGCCTCTCTATCCGCGAGAGCGCCGTCATGCGTTGGAGGAGGTCCCAGATGGATTTTCACCATGGAACGGCCCCCGGGTGAAGATCCACCCAGGCGCCCCCGACTCCGCGCGGGCGGGCCCCGCCGCGAGCCGGAGGGCCCCCAAGAAGGGATTGTTTTTTGGAAATGCCAACATTTGGGGCCCCGGCACTGCATTGGCCCACAGCGGTCCACTCGCCCACCCCGAAGGAAACGTCTGTGTTTTTTTCTTTGGCAATGGCTGACTTCTTTTTCGAATTCGGTTTGCCCATCCTGCGCCCATTGCTCCCGCGAGCCTTCAAAGCGTTCCGCCTCTTCGAGGCCGCAGTCGAGTTGCGGTCATCGGCGAGAGCACCGAGGCCCCCCTGCCCCCTCGCCGCACTCTCGCCCTTGCTGGTCATGCCCTCGGGTGAAGGATATATGTGTGTATACATATATATACACACATACATATATACATACATACATACATACATACATGCATACATACATACATACATACATACATACATGCATGCATACATACATACATACATTGAGATGGCCCGCATCGCCCTAGCGCCGCGCGCACGGGTCACGATAGGCCGCGAGAGGTCAGGGCACAGGTCTTCACCGCCGATGCAGCCCTGCCCCCCCCTTTTTCCTCCTCCGCCTCCATTCGGGCTCTAAGGCTTGAGGCGCGAGCGCGCGCGCCCACGGCGGGCGGCAGGGGCTCTCTGGATTCCTGGGCTGCAGGCGGCGACGCAGGTCACCCAGTCGCACCTCCCGCGCTGCCCCGCGGCCCCGGCGCGCCCATCGCTGACGCGCGCACGCAGGGCGCGCCTTGCCCGCAGCCTGCGGCGCGCCCGCCTTGCCCAGCGCGCATCGCCAGCCAGTTCCCGGCGTCGCTGGAGGCCGAGGGCTGCAGCGCGCAGAGCGCACGCGGGCTGGCGCTGTTCCTGCTCGGCGCGCTGGCGGGGACAGCGGTCACTGGCGGGCCCCTGGCGTTCGTATCGAGCGTTGGCCGAGCGGCGAGCAGCGGCGCTAGCCGCGCGGGCGAATGTGTCGGAGCGGCACCGAGTGGCAGGGCCCGCTCCCCACTATCAAAGACTGCTCTTGAGGCGGGTCGGGTCGTCTGCTGGCACGCGGGTTGTTCTCACGCCGGATGGCGACATGCACGTGGAGGACCTGGCGATTGGAGATGAGATTCGCGAGCTGCCGCGGGAGATCGCGCCCGAGGTCGAGCCCCCGCAAGCGCGTGGCCGAGGGCATCGTGTTGGGCAACTTCCTCATTGAGACGGGCTCCGACGGCTGGGTCAGCAGGCGGGCGCTCTCCGCGACCAGGGATGCGACGCCAATGGCTTCGCGCGGCCGTCGCCCACGACTCTGGAGGCTTCGACCTTCTTCCGCCAGTCGGGGGGTCTCCGACTCCAACTCCGAGAAGGCTTCCGACGCTGCGGGGGCCTCCAGCATCGCCACCCCCCTTTGAGCCCCCTGTGCCGCCCGGGCGCCCGGCGCTGGCCACGGAGTGCGAGGGGGGGGGGGGGGGCGTGCGACGCGGTGGAGCTCACCCCGACGGCGCGGGCGTCAGGCGACTCGCAAGTGGGGCTGGCCCAGCTCCCTAGCGGGTTCGCGGAACGGCTGCGGGGCGGCGAGACGCCCGAGGAGGTTTGCAGCCGCACCGCGGGCCGCCGCGGGGACGGAGAAGTCAGCTCCGTCATCTTCCGTCGTTGCCAGCTGATCGGTTTTCACTACGAGGAGAAGAACAAAGCCATCTCCGGCAAGGACCAAGGCGCGGGGCTCACGAGGGAGGAGACGTCCTACTTCACGGGCCCCCACAGGCTCGGCGGCGGGGTCATTATCTGCCCCGAGCCGGTGGAGCGGGTGCCCAAGGAGATCGCGAGGGACGCCGGCGCGGCCAAGCAGATGCGCAAGGCGCGGGAGGAGGCACGCTTCTCGCGCAAAGATGACTGAGCCCAAGCGAGGGCGACAGGAGGACCCCGGCCTGCCCGCCCGACTACCACGGGGGAAGCATCAGGGCCATCGTCTGACTGGTGCGGTTTTTGGACAGCGCGACGCACTACCGCTTCACGCTGGGGGCTTCGGTTGCCCGACGGGGGTCGACAAGCACAGCGTCTGTCGGAAGGCCAAACGCCGCGCGGAGGCCAGGGTCATTCTGCCCAGTGGTGCGCGGACGCCGCCCGCTTCCGGAATGAGATCGGGTGCCACCAGCGCAATGGCGCCGATGCCGGCGCCTCCGTTCGCTTCCGGCCGCTAGCGCATGACCTCGGCACGGCGAATGTTAGGGCCAGTGTCGAAAGGTGGGGGAAGGCTCCTGCCGACCTCACCAGCCAGGGGGCATTTAATGAGCTCCGGGCAAACCATGGTTACGAGGGAGCTCCTGTGACCGTTGCCCCGATGGACATTGGACGGAGTTGACCGCTTGCTCAGCCTGGGCGGAGTTGCCTCGCCAGTTGGCTTGGACCAGCTGCTGCGCGACGGCCGCTCTGAGGTCCGCGGTTTTGCACATGATTATCTCTTGCGAGAGGATCAGGCGGAAGGGCGTTTAGGCGTCGAGGGCGCGCCTCGCCGCCCTTACTCTGGCCCTCTCTTGCATCACCCGCGGGAGCATGAGCGTCTCTTGGCTACCATATCCAGCAAGGGAACGATCGAATACTCTCTGGATGTGGTCGAGACGCACGGACTTTTTTGCGTCTGGAAGAAGAGAGGAAAGCAGCGTCTCATCAGAGATGCCCGTAGGTCGAAGTGCTGGTTTAAGGATTATCCAAAGACCCGCTCGGCCTCGGGGGGCTCGTTATGTCGCCCCTTTGCTGCCGACCTTGCTGTTGAATTAGTCCAGACTGATATGCAAGATGCATTCTACCAGCTCGCGATGCCGGCAGAACTTCGCCCGTACTTTGGATCTGCGATGGTCCGAGCCGGTAGAGCGTGAGCGTCTGTCTCTGTTGAGGAGGCTACAGTTTCCCCAAGCACGCTCGCGCACCCTCGTCTCTGCGCCTTAGCCAAGCCAGTCACGCCAGCCGACTCCGTGGAAGGCGAGATGCCTGGCCGCGCATTGCCTCGCGCAGAAAGGTTTGTGAAGGATGGCGACCGCGACCATTACGTGTTGGCCGTTTTCCGAGCAGCTTCTGCTGCCTGGCCCAGACACGTCTTGCCAGACTTTAGCTAGAGCCCTGGTGCCCTGGGCGAAGGAGGCTGCAACCCTTAACTCCGACTGAAAACTCGCCAATGCCGACGCCGATCATCTGGGAAAACTTTGCGCTACGAGCAGTGCCCGGGCAACGAGCGTTAAGAATCCACAGGTCGGATGTACTTTGCGAGACATTGAAGCGATGCAACCATTACGAAGACAAACAATATTATATATAAAAAAAATAAAAATAACAAAAAAATTTAAAAAAAAAAAAAAAAAAAAAAAAAAAAAAAAAAAAAAAAAAAAAAAAAAAAAAAAAAAAAAAAAAAAAAAAAAAAAAAAAAAAAAAAAAAAATGGATGGGAGAAGACGGACGAGGAGAAGGAAACGCAATGACAAAAACCAGACCACTAGGAGGGCGAGGATTTCGAAAGAGAGACGAAGGAGGAGGAGGAGGAGGAGGAGGAGGAGGAAGCGGGGGAACGCCCTCGTCGTCGCCATGTACCTTACGTATGCGCCCGCAGTTGCGGATAAGAGTGAGGGGCGGGCGACTTGGTCTCGAGATCTTCTGCGTTTCGAAAAGCTTCGAAACGCCCGTAACGAGATGAGGCGTCTCTATCGACACGCCCTTTACATTGTGACCGAGAAAACGACGAGGCACCCCCTACTATACGACGGGCAAAACAGCACGTTTCGGCCTTGACTTTATCATTCCTAATCTAACATATCTTTTTTTTTCTCATCCTCATGCACATCATCGGAATCGCCATCACAAAAGATGGACCTGTGGCCATCTTTTACGATGAGTGAAAAGCCCTCCGATCAGACGCGCGCGACGGGTCGCGGGTGGGCCACAGGGCAAGTTGTGTTGCGGGTGAATTGCAGGCGGGTCGCAGGGCGGTTCGTTGATGGGTCGCGGGGTGGGTCGCGGGGTGGGTCACGGGGTGGGTCGCAAGGTGGGTCGCGGATGGATCGCGGGGCAGGTCGCCGGGTGGGTCGCGGGGTGGGGCGGGTGGATCGCGGGTGGGTCGCGGCGTGGGTCGAGGGTGGGTCGCGGGTGGGTAGCGGGGTGGGTTGCGGGCGGGTCGCGGGTGCGTCGATGGGCGGGTCGCGGGTGGGAGAACGACAACAACAAACAAACAAACAACACGCATAGTCAGCGCTGCGGATTCCCATTTGAGACTCGAACCCAAGGACGGCGTAAGACCGTTCGACCCCCTCACTCTGACGTAGATTAGCTCGAAGATGCGTCCTAGCTTTGCCCCCTCACTCTGACATGGGTTGGAAGATGCGTGCTAGATTTATCATTCTGCAACGTTCGCGGCATGTGCAGGTAGGCACGCGCATTCGCGGTGCAGAGGTCCGCTGTATTTAGCCATTTAGGCTCAAACATGCTCGCTTGCAAAGGTTGCAAAAGCTTCAAATGTATAACTTGCAGAATTCGTAGGAACATTCACATCTGGCGCCGCGCGCGTTGGGCGCGTGATGCCTCAGGCAAGCCATGGCTTGTTCATTGCACGCGTGGGGTCGCGTGTAAAGCATGCACTTTGGCTTTGCGCCGGCATGGCCGGAAGAATGTGCCCGAGAAATTTCAAGTGTATGCGCGTGGTACCACCGTCCCTGGGAACGTCAAGCAGTTTGCGCTGAAGCGGCATGCCGCCGGAGTGTTTCACCAAAAAGCAATCATGGAGATGGCTGGTTCAAGCGGCGGGTCCCACCCGCTAGCGCCGACCAAGGATGAGTTCAAGCGAGTCATCCAGCATGTGATCACGCACGGCGGCTCCATGCACAATGGCGTGCCTGGCGTTGCGGGCAGTGGGAAATCTGCATCGATGCTCATCGCAGCGGCCAACGCTTGTCAGCACCGCGACCATGCATTCATGAAAGACGTTACTTCTATCAGCATCATGAGAGACGAAAGAAAGACGGTGTTGCTGGTTAGATTTGTCGCTGTAGATGGCAAGTTCAATCGCCGGAGCGGCGTGATGGGCATCAAACGTGGTGGAGGATCGGCTGCCCACGAGATTGTCAAATCGACTTCTGAAGTCATCAAGGATTTCAGCACTGCGCACAGAGGCACCAAACGATCACGGATTTTGGATTATGTTGACCGGAATGTTCGGGATAAGACGCACCATTGCGCCGTCGATAGTGCGTCCAACGAGCTTGTCGCGTGCGAGATTCAAAGGAAGCCCTTGGTTGATGCGATTTCTCCTATCTTGCCAAATTGCAATGCTGCTGTAAGAGATGCCACTCATGCGTCACGCCGAATATTATCGAGGCCCTGGGGAATAGACGAGCACCTCAAAAAGTGCGTGGAGATGATGGCTCGCTCCAGACATTCACCAGCACGGATGATACAATGCAGTTTGGACTTACAAGTTAGATTCAAAGATGCCGTCAAAAAAATGCATCCACAAATGCGCACTCCGATGAGCAACTTGTGTGCGGCGAAGCATCGGTTCGAGACGTTCGCCAAACCTCTTGGTCGGAGCTGCTACGTATTCACGGCGATCGTGGATGTCATGATCGACGTAGCTGGTAAACCCAACGGCGGCCCCAAAGATACCGACCCACGACAGATGGCACGACAGTGGCTGCGGTGGATTACTGCCACGCCCTGCAACGTCCTGCTGTGTGCGATGTTAGCGGATGCCGCCGATGAAGCTGGGGGTCCTCTCAGGTTTTTTGACCAGGAAGATTTTGACGTAACGGCCACGCATGAGATGCTGAGTGTTTTCGTGAACAGAATATACCAATTTTTCGGAGAGCAGCGCATGTGTATGAACACGACTGGGTACACGGACTTGATGATGAAGTATCTTGAGCAACCACTTGTCTTTGTCATGGACGGCGAGACGCGAGTGCTACAGAAACCAACGCTTGCTGATATTGAACAATGTTTGCAACGCATGCGGGCTTGGGTTAAGTTGGCGATTCAAACAATTTATGCAGAATACCCGTCGTTTGACTACTGGCAATCGTTCAAAGTTTTCAACGGCAAGGCAGATGGCGGGAGCATATACCTTCGAGATTGCGCTCGACTGGCGCGGCTGGCTCAGGTGAGCGAGGCTGCCCTGCGAGCAGAGGTCCTGCACTTGCAGCCGCTGGTTGCCGCCTGCATGCAGTCCCAATCGTGCTCTCCGCTAGAAGCTTGGTCAATTGTGTTGCGACGGCTGGCCACCACAAGGGCAACCACGCGATCCAAATATCCGACGGACTCTGCGGTGCCTGTTCTTTCACGGATCCCGGGGGATTGGGATGCAATGCTTTCTTCTTGGCATAGCACGTAATACCTATGGTCGTATAAGTGTATTGAGACCGCTGTAATGGTATAACCGTACAAGTGCATACGTACACATGAGTGTTATTGTGATCGGCGTGAAGATATCGTGACAAATTGCTGCGCGTGCGTAGATCGTGAGAAACGTGCGAGCGCGTATCCACGTGGGGAAAATACATGTCTTATATACACTCGAGCCCGCTGGGAGGCCGCAAAAGGTCACATATAAATCACGCAAGCATGAATCGAGGCCCCCCAGGCCCCCAAGGTGTTGTCTGATCAAGGATGGGGGAAAAGGCGGAGGAAGGACAAGGATACCTGGCGCCAGAGGCTCCAATGATGGCCCGAGAGCCCCCAAAATGTTTCGGTGCGCACCTCCAGCCCACCGCCGTTGTGAGGGCTCCGCCGCCCGAGGCCCCAATGGTCCAGGAGGGCCCAGTCCGCAAGACGGCCCCCAAGGGAGGGCTTCCAACCAAGATGCGCAAATTTCACGTTTTAAGCACTAACGGATAAACTACAAGCCCCTAATTAGCCTCCTCACCCTCCACCTTCCACCCTGACTGTTCACCTTCCTTCCTGACTGTCATCATCCTCGTTGGCATCCTCTTATCATCCTCCGTCCTCCTTCCGTTTCTTGCCGCCCCCGTCGTTCCCTTTCACATCTCTCCCACCTCCCCTCCCCCATCCCCTCCCCTGCAGAATCCTCGTCTTCATCCCCTTTTTCACCTCCCTCCTTCTCCTCATCCTCCCCCTCCTCCTTGTCGCCCCCCTTCAACTGTTGGGAACACGGTCCTAAATGAAACGCGACGGGGTCCTCAGATTTGTAAATGTCTGGGCGACGTCAAGACGGACGCTCTATCGCAATGTCTGGCCCTGGGGGGCCGCCGTCGGACTCCGAGACAGTCGGACACCATCCAGGGCGAAAAAACAGAAGGGGCCGTGCAATTTTTCGATGTGCCCCCCCCCCCTCCCAAAGTCCCATCCGATGCGCCAGGGTACTATCATTTTGCGGCACGACGAGTGGTTGTGAGCAGACATTCACACAATCGATGTGCGTGGTGACGGACCGTCAATCGCCAGGACCTGTGTTGGAATGGGCATATTGGAAGGTCAAGATGGATTGGAAGTGCGAGGGGCCGTAAGATGCATCACACACGCCTGTGCTTCCCATGTACCTCCTCCTCCTCCTTCTCTTCCTCCTCCTGCTCCTCCGCCTGCTCCTCTTCCTCCTCCTCCTCCTCCTCTTCCTCTTCCTCCTCCTCCTACTACTGCTCCTCCTCCTCCCATTGGCATCCCTTCCGCCCATCTTCCTTCCGTCCTCGCTCATTGTTTCTTGTGTGTGCCCGCAGGCGTGATGACGAGGATGGTCTGCTGGCCTTATGCCAAAATATTTATGCTCGGTGTCATGGCGTACCCCGCAAAAGTGGAGAGATGCGGAAACACACCCAGTTGCATGCAGGCACTACTTTGGTAAAAAATATCTGCAGCGATGGGGCGCACAGCGAGGCTGCTTTCTTGAGAATCCGCCGTTCGTCGCTGCCCCCCGTTGCCAATGTGCGGCCAATTCGAGAGGTGCTCCGAGATGTATCGAAAACTAGAATGACTTGGACAGATGGGCACGTCAAAGAGTCAGAGTTTCTGCGGAGCAAGAAAATACTAAAGAAATGCGCCGCTGGTGGCGATGGGATTCTGACCGCTGCCGAGGACCCCAGGGGGAGGTATAAGGCTAAAAGGTTACTGATGCGCAAACAGGCTGGTGCCAGATTATTCGGCAGGCTCCAAACCTCTAACGGAATGGTATCCAGAGGGCCCATCGATCCCAGGGAATTGCTGCGTGGATCATGTGTCTTTGCCAAAGGGCCATGTGATCCATCTCTTGTGAGGGCGCGTGGTCTTGTGGAAACAAATAAAACGTATGAAGCTACGGTCTTTGTTGTACAGTCTCCGGCCACTTTGTCTGTGCGGCACCAATTGGCTTGGTGCGCGCGTCTGGCTGGCGCATACGTTGTATCGGCTAAATCTTTGCTTGGCAATCCTTCAACATATTTCAAGTTCAATCCGGCTCTACGCTTGCGGCGGGTGGTATACGTGTCAGACAACTTCAGAGTTGATCACCATGACATGTACGATGGGTTGCGGGAGTGCGCCCACTACTACTCCTCACGCGCGGGTGGCATTGAGTCGTGGAGGTTTGTTGACTTCGACGGGTACGAGGCCGCCCGTAGCTCTAGTTTAAAGTACCTGGGGGTCTAGCGTAGCAGGATCACTGTATATTAAGCCAACATATCATCACAAACACATGTGTGCCAATAATAACGCACTAAATAACAACACATGTCGCTGCTGTTGGAAAGCTACCCTGGCAGGCTGCGTATCTCGACGCAAAGATGAAGGTTATGACCATCGCACTCGTGACATCCAGAGATCTGAGGCAACCATGTTTCCGCGATCGGCGGAATGTTTTCACTGGGCCAGCATTCTTTAATCAGCAAGTCTTCGAGTCCGCAAGCGTTGCAGGTTCCTGGGGTCAACCTGCCATTTACCATATTTTTTTGATTTGGTCCTGGGGTAGCAGAAGGGCGTGCATTACGCCAGGGGTGCTTTCGATGTCGAGGGCAGGTGGAGTTCATCACTAACGCTGATGCGAGCAAGTCTCTGTTTGGACCACGGGCGCGCGCGAGATGATCTGCTCGTCGTCTTGGGGTGTGCGCGCCGCCGTGATCCTACCGAGGTTGAATTGAGTAGCAACTTGCACACAGCATCATCATTATCCACATCATCATTATCCCGCTCCACATCATTATCCCGCCCCCTGCTGCTGCCTCTTACGACCTAGCAACCGCCGTCACCCCGTTGCCTGCTCCTCCTATCTGCAGCGGCGCCCGACCGTCGGACATTCGGTCTCACTGCTCGGACTCGCCTACGACCCTCGCTCTCACTGCTCAGACTCGTCCCCGACCCCAGCTCTCACTGCTCGGAGTCGCCCCCGACCCCAACTCTCACTGCTCGGAGTCGTCCCCGACCCAAGCTCTCACTGCTCGGAGTCGTCCCTGACCCCAGCTCTCACTGCTCGGAGTCGCCCCTGACCCCAGCTCTCACTGCTCGGAGTCGCCCCCGACCCTGAGACTCTCACTGCTCGGAGTCGTCCCCGACCCTCGCTCTCACTGCTCGGAGTCGTCCCTGACCCCAGCTCCCACTGCTCGGAGTCGCCCCCGACCCCAGCTCTCACTGTTCGGAGTCGCCCCCGACCCTCGCTCTCACTGCTCGGAGTCGTCCCCGACCCCAGCTCTCACTGCTCGGAGTCGTCCCCGACCCCAGCTCTCACTGCTCGGAGTCGTCCCCGATCCTCGCTCTCACTGCTCGGAGTCGTCCCCGACCCCGGCTCTCACTGCTCGGAGTCGACTCCGACCAGTGAGAACCTTGCTCTCACTGCTCGGAGTCGTCCCCGACCCCAGCTCTCACCGCTCGGAGTCGTCGTCCCCGACCCTGGCTCTCACTACTCGGAGTCGTCCCCGACCCTCGCTCTCACTGCTCGGAGTCGTCCCCGACCCCAGCTCTCACTGCTCGGAGTCGTCCCCGACCCCAGCTCTCACTGCTCGGAGTCGTCCCTGAATCTCGCTCTCTCACTGCTCGGAGTCGTCCCTGACCCCAGCTCTCACTGCTCGGAGTCGCCCCCGACCCCAGCTCTCACTGCTCGGAGTCGTTCCCGACCCCGGCCCTCACTGCTCGGAGGCGCCCCCGACACGCTCAGCTCGGAGCCTGGAGCCGCTCAAAAAGTAGGGAAGGAGTTGGCGCCGAACTCGAATCCGCCCTGGCTGGACCAGCCGAAAACGAAGATGAGAGCGAGGGGTGCAATTACCCCCTCGCTCTCACTGCTCAGGGGCGACCCGGAGCAGTGAGAGCGAGGGGGGAAGTCATCGACCAATAGTTTTACCCCCTAGCTCTCACTTGCTTTCGCGTCTCTACCCCCTCGCTCTCACTGCTCCGGGTCGCCCCCGAGCAGTGAGAGCGAGGGGGTAATTACACCCCTCGCTCTCACTCACTTTTTCGGTCTTCGGAGCGGGCTTTCACCGTAGCTCGCCGGGGCTCAAGCTCTCACGATCGACCCTGACAGAATCCAGCATGTCCGACGACGAAGACGACAACGCCGACGTCGTCAGACGCTGCCCGAGAGTGCTGAAGGTCGGCGCCGACTTCTCTGGCTGCAACGCTCCAGTCACTGCTCTCCGTATTTGGGGTATTCGCCATCAACTCCTGTTCGATGCCGATTCGGACCCATCGTGTCAGAAAGTCAGCCACGTCAACGGGGCCAAGGTCGTCTACAGAGATGTGAGAGAGCGAGACACAGAGACAGCGCCAGCGACCGATTAGCCGTTGCCGCCCTTCCGCCAATTCCAAACCCCTTCGAAGGCCCAAGAAGGCAGAGGATGGAGGAGGAGGAGGAGGAGGAGGAGGGGGGGGAGGAGGAGGAGGAGGAGGAGGAGGAGGAGGAAGAAGAGGACAGTGGGAGGGAGGGGAGAAGCAGAGGAAGAGAGGATGGGAAGCATGCGGAAGTAGGCAGGTAGAGGAGCAGGAGGAGGATAGGAAGAGGGGGGCAATGTGGCCCACCCGCCGCGCCCGCTGGGCGCCGCCCTGGCCGTCGGATTACTTTCACTTTTCGCCCCCATGCACGCCATATTCGGCTGAGGGCAAGCATCTTGGTGCCCAAGATGAGTCTGGACGTTTGTGGGAGCACAGCGTGAAATACATCGAACGCCATCGCCCCAGGCTCGTCAGCTACGAGATGGTGAAAGGGATCATATCGAAACGCCACCGGCCAGAGTTCAACAGGATGGTTGTGAAGTTGAAACGCATCGGGTACAAAGTCAGAGCTAAGGTTCTGAATACGTGTGACCACGGGATTGCGCAGTCCCGGCCGCGCGTGTACCTGGTTGCTGCGCTGCACTGGAAGCGGCCATTCCAGTGGCCAAAGAAAGTCCCTCTGAAATTGACAATGGACAAGGTAATTCAGAAGAGCCCTGGAGATAACGCTCGCAGGCTGCCCCCGAAAAGGCTCAAGCGGTGTCGCCGCATCGTGATCAAATCGTACAAGGCACTCCTCGAGAAGGGCTTGCACCCGGATTCCACAATCTCGGTAATCGACATCGGCTGCACTCTCCAGCGCAGCGGGGGGGCTCGCGTGGACCTCATGCCTTGCCTCACTGCGAGTCGCACGTCAGGGAGAGATTGGTGGGTTACCCCGCGGGGCGGGCGCATCCTCGCCCGCGAGATCTTCCGTTTCCAAGGGTTTGGGCGCAAGCAATTCTGTTTGTGGAAGAAGGCCGGAATTTCGAGCAGGCAGATGTGCAAGATGATTGGGAATTCAATGAGTGTCAACGTGGCTGAGAGAGTAATTGGGGAAGCATTGTGGGCGGCTGGCCTTGTAACGCAGAAGCCTATAGATAGGTGGTGCTAGGGGGCGACGGTCTCTCGGCGACAGCCAAAAACAAGTAGAATGACCTCCATTCCTCCTCCCTTCTCCCTTCTCACTTCTACGGCCCCTCCTCCCTCTCCGCCATTCCTCTCCCTTTCGAAGGCTGGCCAGTGGAGGGGGCTCGAAGACGGGGGGGGGATGGCGAGTAGGCGATTAAACGGTCAAAGAAAGCGAAGGTCCCTCGATCGATCTCCGTCTGGCGCGCAGGGGCATGTCATTTATCCTTCCCCCCTGCCTCCCAGCGTCGTAGCCGATCTTCTTCGACATCGACGATGTCGAAGAAGATCGGCGACGACGTCGGCATCACATCGCCATGATCATCGCCATCAGCATCACCATCGCCACATAGCCTTTTTGGTGCAAGACTCTGTCTTCGAGCAAACCGCCAGTCAAACAGCATGGCCAAGAAGGCCGCCCAGACCAGCCACGGCGGCCAGACTGGCCGCGGAGGCCGCGGCCGAGGCCGCGGTCGCGGCCGTGGCCCACCACCAGCGCCAGATGCCGCTGCGGCGGCAAACACCCACATCATGCAGGATGGCCTTCCGGAGAACGCCAAGAACGCCACTGTGAACTCCGACTACCACACCAGGGTCCAGCAGTGGATGGAGGTCATCGAATCTCAGCCCATCCTGGGGGAGCTCTTCAGATCGTCTTCGCAGCCTCTCACCATCAATGAAGGTGCCAAGCTCGAGCCGTTCAACGAGGCGTCCTTGAAGACCGCAGTCCAGCCGTACAGCGTGGTGGACAAGCCCGTGGAGGTGATGAGGGCAGGCTGTCCATTCTTTTGGGCCAACCATCTTCCAACTCCAGTTGCAGGCGTGTCCATCTTGGAGAAAGACGTCGGCGACCTCGTGAACCAAGACTTCGGGGAGCTCTCGGCATCCAGCGAGCTGCCGGCGACTTTGCGTGGGATTCAGATCGCCCTCATGGATGCCGACTTCGACTTGCAGAGCGCGAAGGGTTCCATGAGGCGCATCTCGCCATGTGAAATGGCCCACGCGGCGATCAAGAGGTGCGCTACGGAGATCCAGCAGAGTTGGTTCGACGACAATCGTGCGAGGGCTTGGAGCAAGCTCTTCGGGTCGGTGCAGTTCGCGTTCTGGCGCACGACGGCCGAGGACACCTCCTTGCACAACTTCGGGACACCGGGCACACCCAAGTTTCGTTTTGGCCACTTGGAAGACGGAGGAGCAGGGGGAGGTAAGGGGTGAGGAGGAGGAGGAGGAGGAGGAGGAGGAGGAGGAGGAGGAGGAGGAGGAGGAGGAGGAGGAGGAGGGCGGAGGAGACGTTCGACGCACCACCTACGTTTTAGTATTTTCCAGAGGGAGCGGGAGCGGATGATGAAGACGGCTGTCGCAATCAAGTGGACGACGATCCAGCGCGTGCAGATGGTCCTGCGGGAGCACGCCATAATCTCCGCCTCCATGAAGAGAGAGGCGACTGCCGGGCAGGTCTTCGAAAGGATCAGCAAGGTCGATCAGCAAGATGGTGACGACAAGATTTCGTTCAACTTCGTTGACATTGCTCTGAGCTCTGCTGACAAAATCATGTCAGACGCCCACATCATGCGCCTTCTCGAGTGGCACGACCGGTACTTCTTGAAGAACGGGCCATTCAATCACATCAACAAGTGGAAGACCATCATGAACAGGTGCAAGGGCGACCAGCAGAAGATCCGCTGGTGCTTCGACCACTTCATTGACGGGCTCAAGATGGGCACGTACGAGGCCGGGGAGCTGTCCGTCCGCAAGCTGAACTCGGTGTTGTGCGACGTCGCCCTCCTCAAGCGGGACGTGGGCGCCATCCTAATTGACAAGCTCATTCCCCAGCAGGGCGTGAAGCTCGATGATATGACGAAGCTGCGCGCGCTCATGAAGTCACACGCCACGTGCCGTGCCGAGGTGACTGGCTACCCCGAGGCGCCTGGTGAAGCGCCCAAGGAGATCGACCTTGTCTACATGTTCGCCGTGAGCCCCGGAGCCAACGGAGAGACCATTCGCCGTGGCGCATCCTTCGAGAAGTCGTTGGCGCTCGTGGAGATGACGATGCACGGTACGGGTTTAGACCACAACTTCAAGACGGCGGCGCGGAGTGCGAAGTTGGCGACGGACATCGTGGAGTACTCCCAGTTCACTGAGGAGCTCGTGAAGATCAAGGCGGAGGTCGAGAAGGAGTGCATTGCGGAGAGGGTCAACGCCGGCCTGCCGGCCATCGAAGAGCCCGCTCAGCCACCAGCGCCGCCTGCAGAGGCGAAAGGACGGCTCGTCGTTGCTCCCCAGCACGCATCGCTCAACAAGCAGCTGACGAACATCAAGGAGGATATCCGCAGTCAGTTCGAGACGGCGGCGCGAAAGCTCAGCCGCACGTGGTCGAAGGTGATCGTTCACTCCGACTCGGAGAAAGAGATGATGGAGGAGATCGCCTCCAGCCCGCTCTTCACGGCGGTCGGCACCATGGCGGGCCTCACGCTGATCCACTACAACTCCGACTTGGCGACCGAGGCAGAGACCTCGCCGCAGACGCGCGGCCCCCCCTTCCAGAAGAAGCCGTACGACCGCTTGGTTCGCATCGTGCTTGCAGCGCGACACCCGCTCAAGGAGGCAGCTCTGCAGCAAGGCTGGGGAAACCGCATTGGTCTGAAATCTTGTAGGGTCCTCCTGCACCTCCTCCTCCTCCTCCACCTCCTCCTCGCCCTCCTCCTCCTGCTCCTCCTCCTCCTCCTCTTCCCCCATCATCCTCTACCGCCGCCTCCTCCCTCCTCCGCCTACTTCTCCCTGGGGCCGCGGCAAGTAGGATTTCGGACCGATGGGTTTCCTGTCAAGGGGAGATCGCGGTGCTGCTCGACGGAGGCAAACCCATGGTGGCCAGGAGCCTCCTGACCCCGTTCCGGAGGGGCACCGTCGCCGAGCAGAAGGAGAAGGGCAAGGCTGAGGATGCAGTGATTGACAACCCCGAGGAGGAGGAGGATAATGACGACGCCATCGCCTTCAACCCTCGGAAGGTGACCATCGTGAAAGACGAGAAGTCCGTGCGAGACCGGAAGTCGTTGACCCGTGGGGCAGCTTCGGTCAAGCAGACCATGACGATGGCAGAGGTTTCCACGACAACGTTGCCGCTCCCAGAGCGGCAGTCTCTCCACTATGCAGGCACAAATCGTGGGACAGTGATTGGGCCGATCAAGCTTCGCAATTTGAGCGAGGAGCGGTCGGCTACAGTAGGCGTGAAGAAGGAGCTGTACGGCCGCAAGTTCAGGATCCCCGTTGGCGGCAAAGGGGCTGACGGCAACGTCCCGCGCACGGACGATACGGTAGAGCCTGTGTGCTGGAACGCAATGCCGCGGGAGTTCTTCGAGGAACTCATCCACAGGTACTTCATCGCGAACGTGGTGGACCTCACGCCAGGGGACTTCAGCTTCGGAGAGGTCTGCATGGACAAGCGGGTGAACTACGCCGCAGTGGCCTGGACAGTGGAACACAGGCAGGCAGGCCGGGACAAGCTCCAGATGGCGGCAATGAAGACGATGACCACCATGGACCACCCCCACTTCAACAAGCAGTTCAGCGAGGCTCTGAAGGGCACCGCCGCCGCCGCTGCTGGCACCGCCGGCGAGGATGAAGTAGAGGAGGAGGAGCCTGAGGAGGAGGAGAAGCCGACGATGAAGAGGCCTGCGGCGGCGCCCAAACCCAGCGTGCAGAAGAAGCCGCGCAAGGGCAAGGCGGCGGCATCGACAGCGACGGCCGAGGAGATCGAGGAGGAGGAGCCCGAGGAGGACGCGGAGCTGTCTGGCTGGGACGATCTCGACGGCGAGGAGGAGGACGGCGGGGAGAAGTAGGGATCGTGTAGGTGCTTGCCGCAGGCACGTCAGTGAGTGGTCATGCTTCGCAAGTCGATCGATTGTGTAGACTGGCAACGGTACGCTCATTTTTTTAGTAGTGGAATCTCCAGCGGTTGTCGACGTTTTCTTGGGCCGTTTTGCTCGGAGCCGCCAGGGTAACTTGGGAGGAGGGAGGAGCAAGGTTTAAGAAGGAGGGCTAGCGGCTGTCATTCTCTCGAGCCCGCCAAGCCACGGTTCAGCATCCTGTACACAAGCCAACACGGGTTGTGGTCAGAACCCGATTGGCGGCGCACTGCATGGCGAGTGCGAGTCTGCTGAGCTGTTCCGATGAGCCGCCCAACCTGCGCGGATGTAATAAGCCTTTAGGCCGTAGGTAACGCATGCGAGAAGCACCATCATATCGCCCATAACCAACACCATGCTCCGTATCCTCCTATTCCTCCTCCTCCTCCCCCTTGCTACTTCCTTCCTCGTCCTCCACCCGCCTTCCCCATCGTCGCCATCGTCGCGATCTCGGCTGCCACGCTGAAGGACTCACCGCCCCCCCGCCGCCCCGCCGGCCGGCTGGCGCTCGACGGCGACAGGCGGCGACGAAGGACGGAAGAGGGAGGAAAGTGGGAAGAGGAGGACGGGGAAGAGGATGAAGAGGAAGAGAACAGAAAGTGGGGGGCGGGGAAAAAGTACGACGAGGACGAAAAGAGGAGGAAGAGAAGGAGGAGGAGGAGGAGCAAAACAATAATGAGATGGGACAATGATCAACGTGAGGGGACCGAACGGTCTGCCATCCCTGGGTGCATGGCTGAAAAAAATCCGCGGCTCGGGTTCTGTGGGTTATTTGTTCGTTGATGTCTTCGTCCCACCCGCGACCCATCCCGCGACCCGCCCGCGACCCACCCCCGCGATCCTCCCGCGACCCACCCGGCGATCCTCCCGCGACCCACCCGCGACCCACCCGCGACCCATCCCGCGACCCGCCCCGGCACCTGCCCACGAACCGCCCCGCGACCCACCCGCGACCAAGCCCGCGACAGAATGTGCCCCTCGGCCCACCCGCGACCCGTCGAGCGCGCCTGATCGGATGGCTTTTCGACCACAAGAAGGCCATCTTGTTGTGATGGCAGTGAATGATGAAGATGAGAATTGACGAGGGATGAAACGACTCAAGCTTTCAGGAAATATGCTAAAATAAATTCGAGGCCGGCAAGTGCCGTGTTGCCTGCCGTATAAAGGGTGTCTCGTTTGTGCTTCTCGGTTTCCAGAGACGCCTCATCTCGCCAAATCGCCCGCACTCACTATTATCCGCAGCTACGGGAGCACGCCAATATATATATATATATATATATATATATATATGTGTGTGTGTGTTTACGTGTATATAATATATATATATATATATTATATATATATATATATATATATATATATATATATATATATGTGACGAATATACAATCATACGTTGTATGTATCATATGCTCTGATGCTTGCTTGTGCCAGGTGCTCCTCTGATACGGGCTTCTGGCAGCCTCCCGAATCTGCGATCCTTCGGGCCCGATCTGGCATCGGCGCCCCGGGGGGGGAACCTTAACTCGCATTCCTCTGGATGGCCCATCTCTGAGCGCGATATGCCCTGGTGGGCTGGGCGCGCCCGCGCGCCGGGCAGATGGCCGCCCTCCCCCCGTCGGGGCTCCAGGGCTCGAGCTAAAGTCCGCCAAGACGTGCGAGGCCACGCTCAAATGCGGCGCTCAGATTGGCAGCATCCTGATCGTGCGCTCGCCTTCATGGAGGCAAACCACACGTCAGTGGCATTCGCAGTGGAGATGTTCTCTGGCACGGGACACTTATCTCAGGCGTGACGCCAGAGTGTGGCCTTGCACGGCGACCAGTATGATGCTATCTTGCGCGGCTTTGTTACGAGCGCATGGCTGGGCGCTCCGTGCGCGAGCTTTTAGAGGTCCCGCGACAGGCCCAACGGGCCGCCTCGCCTGCGTAGCGACCACATGCATATGGGATTGCTCAACCTCAAAGATGCGGATCAATGCAAGGTGGACACTGCGAACATCGCCCTTCGATTTGCATGCTCTGTACTCCAACTGTGCTCTCGGCTGGTGATAGGTGCCAGCTTGGAACCCAGCCACTAGCCGCCTGTGGATATGTCCCCCGACGTTGCGCATCTTGGTGCTGAAGACGGCGGCGACTTACAGGACTGATTTCTGCATGCTCAGTCGCCCCTGGAGAAAAAGGACCCAAATCATCGATCGGCACCCACGTTGATCTCTCAGCCTGCGAGAGAAAGTGCCAGGGCAGAGAAATTCCTTCAAGGACCAAACAGCCGCATGTTGAGCTGGCACGCAAGGTTAACGGTGCGTTTCGTATTCATATCGCTGAGGCGTACCCAAGCTCTTGGCAAAGTGTTGTCAAAAATGCCCTGGCCGCTCGTTCTCTCGTTGGTTTTAGCAGCGTGTGTTGAGAGCCCTTGCCTCCAGTTAAAAAATGTCGGCGGTTTTGCTGACGCTTCGCGAAACCCCACCAGCCCATCTAGAAACGATGCCCAGAGGAATTGCCCCGATCAGAGAAGTGGGCAGCACACAGAGGAAGCCATTATGAGACAATTTGAGATATTTTGAGCCATTTCGGACGTCATTTTGTGCTCGCCCCGGCGCTCTTGGAGTCATCCTAATCAGTGCCCCACCAAGAGGCCAACATGTGGCTAAAACCTTCGTACAACCAATGATTTGGCATTCTCGCCGAGGCCTTTTAGAGCATCTTGGATGCTTCTGGGGGTTCTCTTGGGGCCTCTTGGGGGTCTCTTGGGGGCCTCCCGGGGGCCTCTTGGGGGCCTCTTGGGACCATTTTGGGGCCATCTTGGGGCCTCTCGGGGCCTCCTGGGCGCTTCTAGGAGGAAATCGATCAAGCAAGAGGGGAGCTTCAATTAGGGTCCTCCCCTCAGGAGGCCAAGATGGGGCCAAAACCTTCGTAAAACCAATGATGTTGGTTTCCTCGCCGAGGCCGTTCTGGACGCTCCGGCGACTCGCGGAACCCCCTTTGTCCAGATCCATGGGGACGGGGTGGGAAAACTCCTCCCCGAAGAGGAAGAAGGAGGGGTGGATGAGGAAACTCCCTAAACCATCGACGCCCAGAGGGCTGGTGGGATTCATGTGTCTCTAAGACTGGTTCGTTAAGTCAGTTATTTGGGTCTCTGGGTTCCTGCGTGAGCAGAGCAGTACTGTCACCACGACAAGCCGCATCTGGCCGCTTGTGAACAAAGGAGCTCGGAGCTTGTGAGATGGCCCATATCGTCGTCCAACCTCTGCGCGTATGAGTCACGATCCGCCGCCTGAGGTCAGGGTGCAGGTCTTCACCGTTGATGCAGCTCTGCCTCTCCCTTTTTTCTTCCTCGTCCGTTTCCACTTGGGCTCCAGGACTCATACGGGCTTTCCCCGACAATGATCCCCAGAACATCAAGGCAGGAGTTCATGTGTAATCTAAGACCGTTTTTTATCAGTCACTTGAGTTACCGGACGTCTGCAAGAGAACGGCAGCGCAGTTCAGTCACCTCAACAAGTCGCATTTGCCCGTTACTGAACCAAGGAGCTCGGCACATATTTTTATTATTATTAGTAGTAGTAGTATTATTATTAGTATTTGTATTAGGATTAGCATTATTATTATTATTATTAATTGTATTCTTATTAGTATTATTGTTATATTTATTATGATAATACTTATTATTTGCGTTCCTATTATTATTAGTATTAGCCTTATTACTAGTATGTTTATTATTAATAGTATTAGTACTATTATTGTTATTGATATTATTAGTATTAGTAGTATTAGTATTATAAGTATTAGTAGTAGTATTATTACATCATTCTTAGTATTATATATATAAAGAGATCAAGTATATATATATATATATATACACATACATACATACATACAAACATACATGCATACACATATGCATATGCAGATACATATACATACATACAAACATACATCTACATATGCAACTATACAAAAGGAACACACATACACACACATGTATATATATGTATATATATATATATGTGTGGGTTGTATGTATATATATATATATATATATATATATCTATATGTGTATATATATATATATAATTATATTATGTATATAATATATATTATATATATATATATATATATATATATATATATATATAGCTATATATATAGATTGTCTAAATATATACATATACATATACATATATAACTATACAGAAATAACACACATTCACAAACATGTATATATGTATACATATAAATATGTGTTCACACATAATATATATATATATATATATATATATATATATATATAATATATATAGATATATGTATATATATATATATATATATATATATCTATACATATATATATATATAATATATATTATATATATATATTATATATATCATATATATATATATATATTTATAATACATATATATATATATGTATGTATGTATGTATGTTATGTATGTATATACACGCACATACATACATATATTCACACGCACATAAATACACGCACCGTTATACGTAGATATACGTAGATATACATATATACATGTATACATGTTTACATATTATATATATATATATATAATTATATATTATATATATAACATATATATATATATATATATATATTTATATGTATATATATATATTATATATATATAAAAATATATATATATATATATCTAATACACGCTTCGTTCTAATTTCATCATTCGAAATAAATAAAATTCTCTAAATCTAGATTTAAATGATGTTCAGGGATCTGATTAGTTTCATTATTCAAATCTAAATTCAATTCATTGACATACGTTGCATATATTTGCCATGATTTTTCTTTAGATGAATTATATACAGATTTGATATTTTAAATCTAGATTCGAATGAGTCCATTACACACACGTGTCGTCAATTCTCTCGAACACCGCGAATTTTACCATCAGCGAGGAGCAGAAGAGGAGGAGGAAAAAAGAAGATGGGAGCGGAAACGCAAACAGAGGCGGATGCGACGAAGGGTACGGCACCGCGAAAAGAAAAACCGAAAAGAAGCCAACGCGGATGCGTATGCGCAGGCAACGCAGAAAGAACCGCAAAAGCTAAGGCAACGAGAATGCGAAAGCGAAAATCGAAAGCAAAACATGGGCGGAGACGAAGGCGGAGACGAAGACTGAGGAAGAGACGAAAGCCGACGAGTACGCCCCGGCGGCGACAACCACGACGCGAACGCGCAAGAAGCGACGTGCCGGCGCAGGGAGAAGCCGAGGCCACAGCGGAGGCAGACCAAAACAAACGCAAAGCCAAACCCAAGATGAAGAAGAAATAGACAAAGCGAAAGCATTAGCAGAGGCAGAAGAATTTGACCGATAAAATTACAGCCGAGCCATCGATATTTTTATTTAAGCTTGAAATTGACAATCGCTTCTGGAATTTCGATTTGTTTTGTGAAGAGACAAACATTGGTCGAGAAAAAATAGATTTTTTTGATATCGTTTTTCGTTCCCCGACGTTCTTCTGATTTCGTCTGAATTGTTTGCTTGAATTGATTATCGTAGTCTTGTTTATCTATAGCATTTGGGCAACTTACAATAATGTTTATCGACACAATTTGGGAAAAATTTTCGTTTCATTGCTTTGGTCATAGAACAGTTGTTGTGATTTCGAAAATCAAATTTGAAGCATTGCTAAACATCAATTTCCATGTTCGGGTTTCCCTTAAGCTATCTCTCTGTCGATCAGTCCCGAATGAGCATGTCATGTCGGTTTTGTTTTTAACAATACTATATGAAGTCTCGCAAATTTAAAAAAGGTTTGAAAATCCGTTTGCGTCAAATAATCTCGGTTCTCGTGCTATTTTGTTTTCCTCTATTAAATATGCAATCATATATTAGCGAAATTTTGAATGTTGCATCAAGTCGTAACAGTTTTATCGAATTGTGCCATCGCGAGATCCACGTGTATTCATTTTTGAGTTAAAGCAGGGTTCTTTGTTGCCTCATGTCAATGTTGTGTTTTTGCAGCCTTTCTTACGTGTTGTGTTGGCATGACATAAACGAATGGTGTTGTTCGCTTGCGTCCAATGTCTCTGAACCTGATCCATGTGATTACCAGTATATCAGCCCCCTTTTGCAGCCGAGAAGTGCAGGCACCCGACAGCATCTGAAAAGCAATGTGTTCCGAAAACGCATAGTTTTTTGAGCAATTTTTATATTTATTGCAAGATGTAATCAATATAATTATATTATCATATTTTGATTGTGAAACGGTTCCGTCTATATTTTCTTTTTGGAGAAAAACGTTTTCAACTGTCTTTCGATCTCAATTTTTATTACATGGTTTTAATTTTTTTTTTAACGATAGTTCGCATGCACGCTTGGGACCATGGTGTTTCAGATTCGTTGCATTAAGCTGAATGTCAAATATTTCGTTTTGGATTGGTCGAATCAATTGCTCTCATCTGATTTAATCTACGTTCATATAAAAATTTTGAACGCTAAAGAATATGATATGAACACATTCTTTTCGTTTGAAGCAGACCGAAAATGTCATTAAACTTGCGCAGAATCGCTTGGCTAATCAGTTAAGAAAGTGATTCTATTCAAATTGAACCACAAAGCGTCTAAAGAAATCTTTCTGGTATATACGAATTATTTCGATGACCGAGAATAGACGCTAGTTTTAGCTTCAAGTATACACCCGTTTTTTTAATTATTTTTTTTTTCCTGTGTCTGTTCTTTTTTTATTTATTGTTTTTTTTTTGTTCAAAATTTTATTTCTCGTTTTCAATGTGTTTTTCGAACGAAGTCGGGTTTCTTTTTCTTCTGTCTCTTTCCGAATTTTTAGGAACAGTTGTTTTATATTCGATATGTGTATTTATTCAAATCTAGATTTACATGATCGATCATGATTCGAAATATAGAGTCATTTAAATCTAGAATTAAATAATTTTACATCATATGCATCAACACATGGTCCACGAGTTTGATTTGAATACAGATTTAAATTATTTCCAATCTAGAATCCAGTGTTTACCCATATATTTGTGTGATAGGCATTTCATTCTAGATTTAAAATCATTCAAATCGGATTTAAATGAAAAACCGTGGATCGTGTGTTGATATATGATATGCAATAATTTTAATTAGATTTGAATGATTTTTTTCTCGAATGATAGTCAATCATCTAAATCCAGATAAATGAAATATGCATCGAATATATTCTAAATACGAAGAAGAAAGAAGAGGGAACAGCGAAAGAAAATAGAGTTCGATAAGTGCGTTCGAACGAGCGAAACAACAAGGAATAAGATACGTAATTCGAAAACTTATCAAACGGCCATCAGTGTAAAATTATATTGGAGCTAAAGTTGGTGTCCGTTTTCGATAATGGGGATTATTTGCGTATAGCGAGAACATTTTCTTACGCGTTTCGTTGTTGTGTAATTTCTATCTATGTTTTTTGTTTTGTTTCCTAAGCATGTATTGCGTAGTTTTGTTGATTACATAGCAATCTTTGTGCCGAGCTTCCACATTATCTTCGGTCCGTTTAAAGCGGAAAATTGTTTCCATGTATTATGTTTTTATTCCCATTGATTGTAGGTAACAGCTTTTAAGTTTTATATTGGTGCGAATCACATCTAGATGCGAGAGTTCAGTTGAAGACAGTGTAACACGTTAATGCAATGTGTTCCAGAGCGATTTTCTCGACGAACCGTGTATCACGAAGAGTATTTTTCAAGTAGACTTGGCAGTCGAGCAAGTCCAAAAGAAAGAAGCGGATTCGCGTTTATTGCGTTCTTGTCGATTCGTTGCAGTTTATCGGCGCAAAATTTCTCTCCATTTGCATTCCGCAATATTTTTACATGTAATTTGTACGCTCTTTGCTCTGGTATAGGAATGTTGAGCGTGACAAGAAATCTGGTTCTCAATGGAAATGAAATTCGTAAATCGCTCCAAAAATGTTGGATGAAAAAATCCAGAACGCAACGCGGAAAGCACGCGCCGTTCGCCTTTATAGGCAGCCGTCGATCTTATGTTTACCCTGTTGTTCAATTCTTGTTTGGGTATATTGTAAACAAGGATGTAACACCACATTTTTTTCAGATGGTAAAACAGCCATAAATTTTCCATAGGAACGCAACTTACGAATCCATGAAAAGTTCTCATATGAATCGATTCGGGTATGTTCAAATTGAGATTTGATATTGAGAGTTTTTTCTGCATGATATAGCGAATGTTGTTTGTTCGCCTGTTGAAAGGGTATTCCGCAGATGCATCAAATATGTTTTTTGAGTGTTGTGCTGATGAACATGTTCCAAATTGCATTGACATATAATCGAATGGTTTGGGCGTCTTCCTCTGCTGTATCACGTGAGACTTCAAATCGCAGAATTTCTTCGTGTTTGCCATTTTTCCAATTCCCTACATTCCTGACTGGGCGCCGGCGGTGAATCGTCAGCTTTCGTTACCGCCGGGACTCGTAGAGCTTCCTGACAACATATAATGTCGAAAAAAAGAATACACTGAAGCAATATTTTTTCAGCCCAAGCAATTTCAGACCTCTCCGATGTAACAGCCGAACGCCCCCGATATTTTTGGATTGTCTTCTCTACGAGCTCTGTAGCTCTCCTACAGCCCGAATTACGTGCGTAAATCGACAGCACCTCTCAAGATGACTCGAATAATACGAATAGTTTGGCAAACCTAGCTCGAGTATCAGACCGAGTTCAGACCTCTCTATGCGACAGGTGGACGCGTCTGATGTCTCTGAATCGATTCCTGTGATGTCTCCGAATCGATTCCAGTGATTACCAGCCATGCAGCCCCCCGATTAGCTGTGCTTATCAGCTCTGTAGCTGTCCTGAAGCTCGAGTTATCTTGAGAAAACCGACACCGCGTATCAAGATGATTCGAAACGGCCGATCCCGCCAGAACGGTTTTTGGCAGAAGATCGAATATCGGGAAACATACTAGAGCTCTAACGAATGGTTGAATTTTAAGAACAAAATTTTCAACCGACCAAAAGTCAGCGAAAGGTCCGTCGAGAATTTTTTTGCCAACTAGCTCTTCAGCGCCCCGGAATTACTTTTAAGCTTCCAGCAATAATTTGCTCAGGGAAGCTGTACGAGTTATTTATTCCATTCACTAAATTATGATTCTGATCTATATCAATAACCTCGCGCACTTGATGCATCAATTCTGCCGGATTACAACGATCGTAATCAGATTCCAACAACGACTCTATAGTTCGATGCGCGTACGTCGTGCATCCAAGCAGAACATAGCACGCGCCAAGACGCCCGATAATTCAGGTTCTAAATATTTTTCGAGAGATCTTTTCCGAATACAGGCTCGTTGAAATCGGTCACGTTTTTTTTTTTTTTTTTTTTTTTTTTTTTTTTGTTCTTCCGCCGCAACGCTGTAAAAAGCTTGTCAAATTTGTATGAAATTCGATGTTGTTTGGGAACAAATTGATCCTAATACGCACTTGTCAGTTATATCGATGGACTTTCTGCGATCCTTTTCCATTATTATTGTTTTTTTGTGGAAACTCGAAGTGGCACCATGGAGAATTTGATTTTGAAGCAACGGCGCCATTGGCAGACGAATCTCTGTGGATTTGAAAGTTGGTGTTGCTTCGCATGTGGTTTCCAAATTAGACAGGCAGAGTTGGTAAGCAAAGCTAATCGATTCAGAATGATCAGGCGCGTTCGATTGTTGAACCCAGAGGTCTGAACTCGGCTAGCCGAGCTAGGTTCGCAAACCTGTTCGTAGTATTCGAGTCATTTTGACAGACGCTCTCGGTTTTCTGTACGGGCTGTAGGAGAGCTACAGAACTCGCATAGAAGACATCCAGAAGCATCGGGGGCGTTCGGCTGTTGCATCCGAGAGGTTTAAAACTGCTTGGGCTGGAGAACCATTTTCTCTGTGTAATTTTTTTCGACATTATATGTTGTCAGGAAGCTCTACGAGTCCCCCCGCGGAAACAAAGGTCGACGCTTTTCCTCCGGCGCCCAGTTAAGCCGGCTCGAAAGTAGCTGATTAAGGCGTTTCGAAAATCCGGGAAAACACGCCGCCAGAAACTTCGAGAGCAAGGCGGCTCCAAGGCGGCTCGAAAATTGGGGCTAAGGCGGCTCGAAAATTCGAACTCGACGGCTCGAAAAATTCGAGCTAAGGCGGCTCGAAAACTTCGAGATAAGGCGGCTCGGAAAATTGCAGCTATGGCAGCTCGAAAAATTGAAGCTCAGGCGGCTCGAAAAATTTGAGCTATGGCAGTTCGAAAGATTCAGGATAAGGGGGCTCGAAAAATTTTGAACGAGAACTATTGTATCGGGCCTCAAAACCGTAATTTCGACATAAATTGCCTGGAGAATTGCCAATAAACATTTAAACGTCCAGACTGTGATAACTTCTGCAAAACTCTTTTTTTCAATATAGATCGAGATGTGACAATGTAATATGGAAAATCTCTGCAAAAACCGAACATATTGATAAAATTACCTTCTCATCTGGCCGCGCGGCTAGACTGTCGGAATTTCGTCAGCCAAACGTACCCTAACACGGTTTCTTTTTGCGTGCAATTCTTGCTCTTCTCTGTGCAATTCAGGGTCGCGTTCTGCTTCGGCTAATTCTTGCTCGTTCGCTAAATCTGCAAGCGACTGCTCTGACCGTGCAGGATCTCGTGGTTCGGGGACAACTGACATTTGGACACGTGTGGAGCTGGCATCGCGCTTGCGGCGCAACAGAGATTTTACAGGCAACCCAACCGATTTCAATATTGAAGCTCGAGTTCTTGAGAAAACCGTCACCGCGTGACAAGATGATCCGAAACGGGCGATCCCGCCGCAGTGCTTTTCGGCAGTAAAAGGTACCCGATCGAGCTGAGATCAACACGGCGAGCAGGAATAATATATTCGACGGGAAAAAATGCTAGAGTTCTAACGAATGTTCAAATTTCGAGAACAAAATTTTCAACCGAGCAGAAGTCAGCTTTAGCTTCGTCGAGATTTTTTTGCCAACTAGCTCTCCAGCGCCCCGGAATTTCTATTAAGCTTCCAGCATTAACTTGCTAAGGGAAGCTCTACGAGTTATTCGAGGCGTTTCCCGCGGTTGCGTCGCGTGTTTGTGTCTTGTTTCTCCTCCGTTTTTGTTTCTGGTTTTGATTCACCTGTTTTCGTTCCCGCCTCGGCTTCCTCTTCCGTCTCCGCCTACGCTTCCGTTTCCGCTTGCATCTTTTCTTCCGTTTCCTCTTGCGCATCCGCGTCTGTATTCGCGTTCGTTTCCATTTCGGCCGCCGCCTTCGCCTCGGCTCCTGCTTCGCCTCCGCTTCTGCCTTCACGTCCGCGTTTTTTGCTTACCTCTCGGTTTCCGTTTCCGCGTCCTCCGCCCGCCCTGGCCTCTCCGCCTTCGCTTCCGCTTCCGCTTCGGCTTTCGCTTCCGCCTCTGCGTCCCCGCGTCGGTTTCTGCTTTCGTTTCGGTTTCCGCACCCGCGTCGTCTCGGCCTCCGCTTCCGCTGCCTCCGCCTCCGCCTCAGTTTTCGCTTCCGGGTCTGCGTCCGCGTCCGCGTCGGCTTTTGCTTCCGTTTCGGTTTCCGCGCCCGCGTCGTCTCGGCCTCCGCTTCCGCCGCCGCCTCGGCCTCCGCCTCCGCGTCCGCTTCCGCGACCGCGTCGCCTCCGCCGCCGCCTTCGCCGCCGCCTCCGCCTCCGTTTCCATCCCCGTTCCTACGTCTCCTCCTCTCTCCTCCTCCTCGTCCTGCTCCTCTTGCTCCTCCCTGTTCTCGCATGGTAAATGCTCAGTGTTCGAGAGGATTGACGACACGTGAATGTAGTGAAATCGTCTGAATCTAGATTTAAATGATATGGAAGTGGATGTGTATGGAAATCATTTAAATCTAGAGTTAAAGGGTTCAGATAGATGATTTGTGTGACGTCATTTAAATCTAGATTTAAATGATGAGGTTGGAAGGGGGCGTTTGGCAATTATTTAAATCTAGATTTAAATGAATAATGTATCTAGTGAATCGACGTGCCTGGTGTTGGATCATTTAAATCTAGATTTAAAGGACTAGCAAAACTAGAATCCAGTGATACTGATAATGATAATGATATATATATATGTATATCTCAAAAATATGTTATTTGTTTGAAAATAGAGTTCGGTGGTCGAACAGTTCACGTGCTTGTTCATTCTACAAAGTATAAGTGATCTTGAGGATTTGGACGTTGGCAATTTTCAAATTCGATTATTGTTGGGTTCAAACATGCAGGTTGTTTTGGATGCAAGATTGTGTATATATAGACTTTCTATTATCGACGTTATTGTCGTAGTTATAGTGTTTCTCGTGTCTTTATTTTCAGATGTCTTTGATCGAAATGAAGCATTCAAGTCTAAAAGCATTCGACATGTTTTTGGATGTCGATTCCTTGAAAGTTGTCGCGTTTCTTGTCCATGCGAGGTTGCAATCAGTTTATTTGACTGCATCATCATGCATTTATGTTTGTATCTATTTTTTTAAGAATATATTTGTTGTATTATTATTATTTATGATACTCTTTATATGTGTTGGAGATGTTATACGAGTGAGCTACAATTCTTCAGATATTTCTTATTTTTGATCAGGAATAAAGGAGCTCAATCTAGAATTTGGATGGTATTTATTGCGCGTGTTAGACGGTGTTTGGTGCACGTGCTTGCGCGAGGTCGTGGGGCAGCACCCGATCTTACGAATGGGCCAGTTACTGTCTCCTGAGACGTCTTCGCAACCCTGATCTCAATGATGTCCTGCTCAATATGTCTCGGCCCATTTCGCCTGAGACATCCTCGGTACTCTGGGTTCCGAGACGCCCTGAGCTGAGGTGGTTAGAGCACTTTCGCTTTAGAATCCTCGCTCGAGATGCCCTGAGTTGAGGTGTTCAGGCCACTTTCGCCTGAGCCATCCTCACAACTATGACCTCAATGATGCCCTGCTCCATAGTGTCTCGGCCTGTTTCGCCTGAGACCCTCGCATCTCTGGGTTCCGAGATGCCCTGAGCAGGTGGTCAGGCCACTCCTGCCTGAGACATTCTCGCAACTTTGGGTTCCGAGACGCCCTGGGCTGAGGTGGTCAGACTATTCTCGCCAGAGACATCCTCGCAACTCGGACCTCAGAGATCTCTTGCCCCATGGTGGTCAGGCCACTTTCGCTTGAGACATTCTCACAACTCAGACCTCGGAGGTGTCCTGCCCCATGGTGGTCTGGTCACCTTGACCAGCGACATCCTCGCCACTCTGGTTTCCAAGATGCCTTTCCCCATGGTGGTCCGGCTACGCTTGCCTGAGACATCCTCGCAACTCTGGGTTGCGAAATGCTCCGAGTTCAGGTGGTCAGGCCACTATCGCTTGCGACATCTCTGCGGCATGTGCTGGCATGTGCGTCTATGCTTTCAGAGTTTTGCTTGACCGTGCATTCGAGTGTGCGTCGGACAGTATGGCATGTGCGCGCATGTGCGGCAATGCTGTTAAGGCTTTTGTATATTTGCATGGGCATGTGCATGCGACTGTGCGGCATGTGCCTGCATGTGCGGCCCCTTCCGGACCGCAATTTCAAAGTGAGCATTATAGAAGTGAGCGCTATAGAAGTGAGTCCGGTGTATATTTCGACTTTATTTGTGGAATGTGTTCAATGCGGAGTGGGAAAGAAAGCATGCATTTCCCGACTGGCCCGAGATGGATTCGTTGTTTTTTTCGCGAATCTATCGTGTTTTTCGAGCCTGTTGGAGGCCCAGCAGAGTGACGCCAAGCGCGGACCCAAATCAAATCTTGCCATAGCAGGGGGGTTGTGCCGCCATTTTCGAGGCTTGCTGGGAGGGGGCCGAAGTTCGCCACCAGAGGGGGTTGCGATCCGTGAAATTGTCGTCATTTTCGAGACTTGTTGGAGGGCCAGCACAGTGACGCCACGGGCGCACCGAAACTAAAACTCGCCATCTTTCGGAGCTGCGACATGAGATCCCTGCTTTCCAAGTGGCTTGGGTTGCTAAGGGATTGTAGCTAATCAGCTATATATTCTCCTTGTCTGCGTTTGTGCAAGGGTTGGGTGCATTGCCAAGGTTATTATTGTTTGTTGATTTCAGATCTCCCTTTTGTTTTCTCTCTCTCTCTCTTTCTCTCTCTTTATCTCTCTCCTTCGCTCGTTTTTTTTTTTTTTGTTGTCTCCTGTTTTTTTGCTCTCTCGTCGTTTGTTTGTCGTCGCCGTTTGTTTGTGCTTTCTTCGCCGCCGTGTCTCTCGCTTTTTTCCTCTTTTCTTTCTTCAAATGTTCGCAGTCTCCCAGGAATGGCGATCTAATGTGGGTCCGCGCGTGGCGTTATTGTGCTGCCCCCCCCCTTGATCGCAGCCCCCCAGGCATGGTGAGGTGTAATTTGGGTCCGCCCGTGGCGTCACTTTGCTATGCCCTCCACCAGGCCTTGAAAGTGGCGACAGTTTCACAGATCTCAGTCTCCTTGTGATGGCGAGGTGAATTTTGGGTTCGCCCGTGGCGTCACTGTGCTGGCCCCCCCCTCCCAGCAAGCCTCGAAAGTGGCGAGTTTCACAGATCGCAGCCCCTTCTGGGATGGCGAGGTGTAATTTGGGTGCGCCCGTGGCGTCACTGGGCCGCCCAGCAGGCGTCGAAAGTGGCGATAGTTTCACAAACCGCAGCACCCAGGGATGGCGAGGTCTGCATTGGGTCCGCTCGTGGTATCACTGTGCTGGGCCCCGCAGCAGGCCTCGAAAGTGGCGATAGTTTCACAGATCGCAGCCCCCCAGGGATGGCGAGGTGCAATTTGGGTCCGCCCGTGGCGTCACTGTGCTGGGCACCCCAGCAGGCCTCGAAAGTGGCGGCAGTTTTAAAGATCGCAGCACCCCCAGCGATGGCGAGGTGTAATTTGGGTCCGCTCGTCGCGTCACTGTGCTGGGCCACCCCAGCAGGCCTCGAAAGTGGCAACAGTTTCACAGATCGGCGAGGTCTGCATTGGGTCCGCCCGTGGCGTCGCTGTGCTGGGCCCTCCAATAGGCCTCGAAAGTGGCGACAGTTTCACAAATCGCAACCCCCCAGGGATGGCGAGGTCTAATTTGGGTCCGCCCGTGGCGTCATTGTGCTGGGCTCCCCAGCAGGCATCGAAAGTGGCGATAGTTTCACAGAGCCCCCCAGGGATGGCGAGGTGTAATTTGGGTGCGCTCGTGGCGTCACTGTGCTGGGGTTTCGAAAGTGGCGACAGTTTCACAGATCGCAGCCCCCCTGGGATGGCGAGGTCTCAGTGGAATCTGCCCGGGGCGTCACTGTGCTGGGCCCCCCAGCAGGCCTCGAAAGTGGCGATAGTTTCACAGATCGCAGCCCCCCCAGGGATGGCGAGGTCTCATTTGAATCTGCCAGTGGCCCTCACTGTGCTGAGCTCCCCAGCAGGCCTCGAAAATTGCGGCAATTTCACAGATTTCAGCCTCCCAGGGATGGCGAGGTCTCATTTGAATCTGCCCGTGGCCCTCACTGTGCTGGGCCCTCTTCGGCTGCTGTCGTGTCCCGCCGTCGTCAGTCGTTCCATCCTCGCGTCGCCTCCTCCCCTTCCACTCTTTTCCTCCCTCCCCGACCGCCCTGTGTGGGGCGCAAGGCGCGCGCTTTGCGCGTTGCCTCTGTCGGGCTGTTCCCCCTCCCTTCCCCTCGTCGTCCGTCGTCTGCTGCTGCTCTCCTCCTCCTCCTCCTCCTCCTCCTCCTTCTCCTCCTCCTCCTCCCCCGCTTCCTCCTCCTCCTCCCTTTCCTCCTCCTCTCCTCGTTTCTTTCTCCTCGCCTCCAGCACTGCGTTTTGCAGTATCTTGAATGGTCGGCCCGCTTCTCCGCTGGCTGGTGCTGCTTCTCACGGGTTTTGGACGTGAATCATCAGCTCCCCTTCTCCGTTTTTTCGGTGTCCTTTGGCCAGAGCATTTTTAACGATGCTTCACCATTGAATTCGCGGTGGTGAGATTCATTGCATTTGCGAGCTTAAACAAATTCTCCTTTCAGGACTCGCGCGGACTCCGTTGTTCCACCCCGTTCAGGGGCTCCAGACAACGAGTCCGAGAAAACTTATCTGGGCGGGCAGCGATGGCAGGAGGCGTGCGAGGCATTCCTCTCCATTCGTGTGCTGGTGGTGTTGCGCACAGTGAAGGCTCTGGTTTCAAAATGGACCGTTGCGCGCCAAAGCCCGCGTGGGTCGTCAGCGCCGCGCTGTTTGCGGCCGCCCCCGCGCCTATGAACATCGTGGCGCTCGCGAGCGGCTCGTGGGCGTGGGCGTGGCGGCGCCGGCTGCAGTGCCAACGAACGCCGCCGCGACGCTGCACGCTGCTGTCCTTGTGGCCGCCGCCACGACGCAAGCTTGCCTCGACCGTTCCCCTTGCTTCTGGGACTTGCAGGAACGACGAGATTCGGTGATGTGGGGGAAACTGGGTGGGTGGGCCCGATGGTTGGGATCTGTCACCGGACCCCTGGGAACACTTGGTGGCCGTGCCCAGATTGTTTTAAAACGACGAGAGCGCTGCGTCGGCGAATCGCGGGCCGCGTCGTTTTTTTTTTTTTTTTTTTTTTTTTTTTTTTTTTTTTTTTTTTTTTTTTTTTTTTTTTTTTTTGTTTTTTTTTTTTATTGCCGCTGCGGCAGGCAGACGGATGCGTCGGCCTGCAAGTTTTGTGGCAGTTGCCGGTTCGCGTGGCGGCGTGTGGTCGGAGAGGCGTTGTGTGCGTGTTTTTTAAACGAATGCGTTGTTTTGGTGGTGCTGCTAGTATTGCTTGAGGCTGGAATTGATAACATGTCACGTTGCTTCGATCCAGGCGCGTTTTGTTTTTACTGTTGGAACATGTGTTCCAGGTTTGTTTCGCGCGTCTACCAATTGATGCGTGCGTTGCGTCATCCCCTTCGCCTTGCAGTCCCCGTGATTACCTGGTCTGATATCATTTTTTTATGTTGTTGTGGTTTCTTGTTTCTCTGTCGTTTTTCTTGCGCCGCCAGCCGTTTTGCGTGAAGTGCTGGGCGTGCGCGTGGCGCGTTGCCCGCTATGGGGCTCGGCCTTCCGCGCTGGATTTCCTTCTCTTGCCTAGCGAGCGTATTCGTTTATGAAATATCGGCCTTTCTCTTCTTCTTTGTTTCTGTTTAGCGTTGTCAGTATCGTCTGTTACTGCCCGCTTCCTCTTTTTTCGCCTTTTTTATTTTGCTCCTCCCTGCACCTTGCGCTTCGGGCCATTCCCCAACACGGTCCACGCTTCTGGTCGGGGGTATGTAATTTGTTTTTTTTGGTTAGTCTCTTCTTGTGTCCTCGTTTGTTGTTAGCAGTGTTGTTCTGTCCTGTTGCTTGTCGTCCCCTCCGCAGAGCGGGATCCGCGGCGGCATGAGGTTGGTTATCTGTTGTTTCGGAGAGGTGCCGTTAATAGCTTTGGATGGCGCGTACTGCTTGTTATGCGGATTTCAATTGGTTCTTATATATCTGTATATGTATAGACACGTATATATGCTCACACAGCGCATGGAACAAGTGAGCTATTGTTACACAGCCGAGTATCAAGTTCGAAAAACGATACAAGTTTTTTATGGCGCAGTTCACAGCTTATGAATGTACGAATGGCGTCAGGCAAGCTGGGTGTGCATCTGGGTTCCCGCCAGTTTGAATGATTACGTCGGTTTTGCCGCGGGATCATCGTGCTTGTCGAAGAGGCCACGCGCAACCGAAGAGGCCACGCGCAACCGAACGATGGAACGTGCGAGCGATGTGTGCCAGGAGGACGTTGGGCGGCTTGGTGCGTGGCCACCTTTGAAGTTCATTCCGACGTCGTGATGTTCTTATGGCTGGTTCCCAGGGCTCTCCTCCTCATCTCAGGTCCGTCCTGGGGCCCTTCCGGACGCCGAAAAACAATATAACACCTTGCTGTGCTTCTTTCCGGTGCGCCAGATGCGGCTCTCAAGAATATGCACCACCACCACCAACCCCCCCGTCCCCCTCCCTCCTCTATGCGGTGCCACTCTTCTCCCCTCCTCTTTCGTGGGGGAGGGGAATGGGGTTGGGTGGTGGTGGTGGTGGTGGTGGTGTATGTGTTTTGGTCCCACGCGACCGTGGGGCCTCTCCTTCTTTCCCCCCATCTTTGTTAATTCAAGCTTCGCGCGGCCCGCTTAGCTTCGACCGGAAGAGGTGCGCTCTCGACCCGCGGATCAAAAAAATGTTTAGGCCCCACGCTGGACGTCTGTGCTCCTCCTCTCGTGGCACGGGGGCCGCTACGGCCCCGCGCCCCGTGATGTCCCGTGCCGCGCGGCCGCAGGCGGTGCAGGGCCTCGCCCGGGACAGGGCCAACCTCCTGGCCGGCCGCGAGAGGACCTCATCGTTCGACGGCCCGTTGGTCGTTGAAAAAGCAGGCAGTTTCTGGATAGCCAGATTCCGATCTACCTTGGGCACCCTAAACCCTCAACCCTAAACCCTAAACCCTAAACCCTGAACCCCTTCCTGCTTCAATCGTCGAGCGCTTTTTTTTCTCTTCCTCTTCAGGGGGGGCGGGCAGAGATCCAACCCACTCCCAGCGCCTTCCTACTGTCAGGATTGAAAGAAACACACAGACACAATTCATCGTCGACTCCCAGGAAAATATGGCAAAATGTGGGAAATGGGGGGGAAGGCAGAATCCCAGAAAATATGGAAAACTACGGGGGTTCCTGTTATGTGTGTTTATTTATTTGTGTGTTTGTGGCACTTCATGTTTCTACCTGCTTCTTCCGACCGACGTGTACACGTGAGAGTGACCCATCGTTGGAGTGGCTTTTGGTGCGGATTCATCGGGGTCCCCCCGATCGCTGAGCGCGATGCGATAGCGGCGGAGTGCGCGCTTGGATTTGGCCACCTTGCCACCTTGCCCCCCCTTCGTCCGCGCACCAAAGGTCACTCTTGTCTAGGGTCACTTCTGCGTTTAGCCATGTCATTCTTACATCGGCGTTTTATACATACCTGAGTGCTGCCTTCATCTTTGGACACGATGGCCGCAGGGCGCGGATGTAAGGTATGGTTCCCAGGCCAGAGTTTCTCGCTGAAGGCCGAGTTCAGGCTCTAGGGCCACTAGAAGGCGACGCAGGAATGTTGTGCAATTTAGGTGGTGCAATCTACGTGGTGCAATCTATGTAGTGCAATCTACGTGGTGCAATCTATGTGGTGCAATCTATGTGCTGCAGCTCACGTGATACTGTGCAAAACAATGCAAGCAATGCCAAACAGTGCAAATCAACGCACAGCAATGCGAAGCAATGCAAAGCAATGCCAAGCGATGCAAAGCAGTGCAAAGTAGTGCAACGCAATGCCAAGCAAAGCAAACATTGCAATGCAATGCGTGGCACGGCATAGCAATGCAAATTCATGAACACTAATGTAAAGCAGTGCAAAGCAATGCGATTGCAGAGCAGTGCGATTGCAATGCGATGACGCAACGCAATGCAAAGTAAGTCAAAGCAATGCTAGACATTGCAGAGCAGTGCAAAGCAATGCACAGGAATGCCAAGCAATGCGAAGCCATGACGGGCAATGCGAAGCAATGGAAAGCGGGCGTCGACGCGGCGGCGGGCGACGACGAAGTGGCGACCGCGGCCACATGGCGGCCAGCGCGGCCCGCAGGCCCAGGCGACGAGCGGCGCCGGGCGGCGACTAGGCGGCGGCGGCGGCCATTTGGCGGCGACAGCGGCCCGCATGGTCAGGCGACGAGCGGCGACGAGGCTTCGACGGCGGCAACATGGCGGCCAGAGCGGCCTACAGGCCCCACATCCTTCGAAGACATGGTGAGCCCCAAGGTACAAGCACTGTTGGGAGAACGTTCGTGATGGTTTCAAGGACATGTCTTGCGGGCCCCCGTTTTGGAAAATATTTGCCTTCATCGGTATACACATTGTGTATATTTCCGTAGCTCTGAACACGGCGCATGCAAGCCAGCGTGTACCCCGAACAGTGTGTTCTAGCATACTAAGTTGTGCTATCTATGTGGTACAATCAACGGGGCGGAAGCTCTGTGGTGCAATGTCTGTTGTGTACGCTATGTTGTACAACCTATGTGGCGCAATCGATGCGGTGCACTCTAACTGAAGCCATGTATGTTCTGTAAACTGTGTAGTGTGAGCTATGTGGTGCAATCCACGTGGTGCAATGTATGAGGTGCGAGCCATTTGGTAAATGGAAAGCAGTGCAAGCCAGTGGAATTCAGTGCAATGCAACGCACGTGAAGCAACGCACATCAATGTACTGCAATGCAAAGTAGCGCACAGCAGCGCAAACTTACGCAACGCGATGCACATCATTGCAAAACAGTGTCAAACAATGCCAAACACTGCCAGTCAATGCAACGCAATACAAAGCAATAATCAATGCGAACCACTGCACAACAATGAAGCACAACGCACTGCGAAATACTGCCCAGCAATGCCAAACACTGCATATCAATGTACCGCAACGCAATGCGAAGAAATGACACGCATTGGTAAGCAGTGCACCGCAATGCCAAGCAAGGTAGCGCAAGCCAAGGTATCGCAGGCCAGCACAAGGCAACTCAATGAAAATCAACGTATATCAGTGCAGAGCAACGCAACGGCAGCAATGCGTATGAATGTAAAGTAGTGCTAAGCGGCGCAACGCAATGCAACGATACGCAAACCACCAATCAACAACCCACGTCCATGTGCAAACTGTCAACCAATGCCACGCATTGCAAGACAACGCAACGCAATGCGCAGCACTGAAACGCTACACAACACAATGCAACGCAATGCACCGCGATGCAATGCAGTGAGCACCGATGCCGTGCGCTGCGACACAATGCAACGCACTGCAGAGTATGCAACTATTGGCGTATCAATGCAAAGCAAAGTGCGTCAATGTAAACCAGCGCAGTGCAATTTGATTGCAAACTGTTGCGACTGCAAACCAATGACGCAACGCAATGTAAAACTGACGAAACGCAGTGCTAAGCAATGCGAAGCAAGGCAAAACTATGCACAGCGGCCACATGGCGGCCAGAGCGGCGTGCAGGCCCAGGCGACGGGCGGCGACGAGGCGGCGACGGCGGCCACATGGCGACCAGAACGGCCCGCAGGCCCAGTCCTTTAGAAGAGGATTCAGAGCCCCTAAGTGCGAACACTGTTTGAGGAAGCAGCGGGATTCTTAAGGGATGACCCTAGTTCGAAAAGGAGCAGCCTTCAGTCCGTGTAGCTGTTGTGCAAGTGGGATCTCCGGGTCGTACATTTCTTCTAACGCTTTGCGTATTTTTTTTTCTAACGCTTGTGTTCTTGTCTGTCGTTCCGCCTCTTCTTTTTCGTCCTTCCGTCCTCTTCTTCGTCGTTTCGCTCTCTTCTGCCTCGCTCGCGACGCCGTGGCCTGTAGCCTGCTGGTTTTCGTCACCTTAGTGGCCCCCTCTTTCCCGCGTCCGGCCGGCGACTGTTGCGCTGTGACGTCTGGCTTCTGCTTGTAGCACGACCTTTCTGACGCCGCGCGGGTGCCCGTTCGCGGTCGCGATCAAAAAAGTAACCCCACCAGCCCATACAGAAACGATGCCCAGGCGAGTTGCTTTGAGCAGGGATGTGGATGAGCATGCAGTGTAATAAAGGGCCGTGGAAGCCGTCACACCCTACGAGGGGGAGGGTGGAGGAGGAATCGGATGAGGAGGAGCAGGATGATGGAGGGGGCGCCTCTTGGTTTGGGGTCTCTTGGGGGTCTCTTGGGCGCCCCTTGAGGACCTCTTGTGGGCCTTTTGGGGCCTCCTGGGAGCCTTTTGGTGCCCTCTCAGGGAACTCTTAGGAGTTGCAGGGGCCATCTTCGGGCCATCTTTGAAGACTTGCATCAAAGAAGGGAGGCTCTAATTAGTCTTGCCCCCCGTACCCGCCCCCCCAGAAGGCCAAACTGGGGCCAACACCTTGGGACAATTAGTGATTTGTGCTTTCTAGCCGATGCCCTGCCATGCCTTCCTGGACGCTCCAATTCGCCGACCCCCCCATCCACGTCCAGGGTAAGGGTAGTGGAAGGGGGCAAGACACCTCCTGTCGACAAGGCGCAGGCCGTCTCTTTCATTCCCGCCCGCCCTCCCAACAAATAGTCACGCCCGGATATCCTTGTCAAAGACCCGTGCAAAGTAGTCGCGGGGCGCCCGCGCATGCTCAAAATTTGGAGGCACAATGTATTTTGTAGAACAGTTTGTCAAGGATGATTGGCCTGCGCGCAACAAGCAATATGATGTTACTGTCGCCGTCCTTGTCAATAACACACAAATTGGTCGCGGGACGTTTGCGCATGTTCCAGATTTGGAGGCAACTTGTGGTGTCTGTCGTACTTTGACAGGGATAGTTGCCCTGCGCGCAGCAAGCGCTACGAGACCCCTCCCGCCTTCCCCGCCAAAAAGCAACGCAGAATGGTCGCTGGGCGCATGCTCCAGATTTGGAGGCCACTTGTCCTGCGTGGGCGCGTGCTCCAGATTTGGAGGCAGCTTGTTGGCGGCTCCTGCTTCTCCGCCCCCCCTTCGCCCTCGCCCCCGCTCGGCCTAGGGGGCCACATGCGAACCCTACCCCTACCCCCCACCATTTCTGACGGGGTGGGTGGGATTTACCTCTTTTCGGAGCTCCCGAGCGAAGTGACCCCCACCCTCCCCCTCAGAAGTCGTGGAGGGTAGGGGTAGGGCTCGCATGTGGCTCCCTGCGGCCCTCGCTGCCCGGTGCTGGGTGGCGCTCCGCCACGTGGCGCTTCGCCCGCCTGGCCCTGCCAAGCCCGCCTTCCGGCGATTCCCACAGCGCCCGCCGCACCGTGCCGGCCTGCCCCGCCCGCTGCTGGCGCTCCTCGGTGCCGTCCCGTCGCTCCCCCGGTCGGGCGCCCTGGTCCGCCCACCGCCCGCTGCCTCCCTCCCGCTTGCTGGGCCTCGCCCACACTGCTGCTGCTGGCCCCTCCCCTGGGTGCGGCCGCGACGCCGCTCCGCTCCGATGCCAGGAGCTGCCCTGCACCCAGGCCGCCCCGCGCGCTCCCCGCGGCGCCGCCGCGTGAGAGTGCCCTCGCCCCCCTTTTTCCTCCTCTTGCGGCCGCCCTCTGCTGCTACGCCCCTCTTCTAGCATGCGGGACAAGTCGCATCTGCTTGTTCCACGCGCGAGCGGATCGTCATGCCGCGCCGCGACGAAGAAAACAACTGCCTGGTATAATTTGACAGGGGTGGTTGGCTTGCGCGCAGCCAGCAATATGAGGGCTTCCGCGGCGGCTCCAGTCAAAAACCAAAGCAAAATGATTGCGGGGCGCCCGCGCATGCTCCAGGTTTGGACGCACGTTGTATTTCGTGTTGTTTTCTGACAGAGATGGTTTGGGGGGTGGCGTGGGTTCGGGTTGGTTGTAGGTTGTGCGGGGGAGGGGTGTTCATTAATAGGGAGCTGTGATGAAACCCTCACCCAAGGGGAAGACATTGGTTGGACGAGGAAGCGCTGTAAACCACTCGCGCCCTGAATGGCTGGTGCCAGCTCAGGAAATTTCCAGCGAAAGCAACATTTTGAAAACCAGCCGACGCCATAGTTTTATGCTTGCGAAGCTGTAGAATGCGTGTCCCCTGAGGCGGGAAATGCATGGTGTAAATCAAGCTGTCCATATGTAGAATGTTTTTTGGTTGACGGCCATTTTCCGCGGCGCTAAGGAGGAACCCTCGTTTTGAAAAGGAACCACCTTCTACCTGTGAAGCTACCGCGCAGCTTGGAACTTCGGGCAAAGATTTGCAGGAAGTCTTTAGCGGAAGCCAGGCGAACCAGCCTCCATCCTTTAATGGTTGGGTTGTAAACAACGAGTATACGCTTCGCTCGGGCGGGAGCCGCATGTTGAACACCCCCCCCATCCATGTTAGTGTTGGAAGTCTCGGCAACGAATGTTCGTGGCGATTTGGCGGGAACAGCATTTTCAAGTCGACCGGCCCTTCGTCTTTGTCATGGGTGGAGCTTTTAAGCTTTCAATACAATGCGACTTCAAGTCAGTCCCTATCGAAACACCGAGCCAGGCCTACGGACAAGTCTGGTGGTGCGACACGGGGGTATTTGTAAGGAGGGCGGATTGAGGAGGGTATTCCAAGCTGGTATGTTTCTGGATCTTCTTGGGTTTCTTCGGGGAGAAAGGTCGAGGTTTGTATGTTTCCGGATCTTCTCGGGCTCTTTTCTTGGGGCTTCACAGGGGGCTCCAGAGATCTCCAGAGGCTTCCAGCCAGAGCCCCAGGAAGCTCAACAGAGAGCTTCGGAATGTGACCTTTCCACCCAAAGGGCCCCCGTTCTTCCGACGCCGCCCCCCCAAGAGGCTCCGAGAGAACTCCAAAAGAGAGCCCTCCGAAGAGATCCGGAGGTGTTGCGTCGAACGCGCTTGCAGTACATTCCGATCTCGTTCAGCCAGTGTCCCAAACTCGAGATGATGGCAGAGATGCGCTTCAGCAACAGTGCGTTTTTTGTGTCCAACAGTCTGGATGCAGGCTATGGAAGGACGCCAGAGACAGGGAGAGTCGGCTTCGGCATTTCTCCTACGGAGGAGCTGTCGGTGTAAAGATCGAGCAGTGGCTTGAGCACTGGATGTCTGACAGGTTCGAGTTAGGTGCGTGAGGGTTGGTCGATGTCATTGTTTTGAAGGAGAGGGGGCCCCTTCTTTATGGTAGAGTCGGTGATTAAATAACCAGTGAATGAATTATCGTTCACGTCGCGCAGGCATAATCTTGCTTTGCTGACTTGCTTGCCTAATTAAAGTTAAGCAGCTGTTCTCCTCGTGCCTTCTCTGGTTGGTCGTTGCCACTATGTCCCTGTCGTGCCAAGCGTCAGCTGTGATTTCGTTAAACCTCGTTTGTCCAGTTCGTATACGTGATTCGACATCCCGCTTACGTCGAGGTCGGCAAACGCTGCTCACCACGAGCTCGTGCGGAGATAGATAGAGAGAGAGAGAGAGAGAGAAAGAAACAATGACGTGGGAAGGACGCTGGAAGTCTCCGAGGAGAACGCGACCGTTGTTCGCGAGTACGCGGCGCAGGAGATCCGCGAGCGCCCGCTCGCAGCCGCCCGTGCAAGGCGCCTGGAAGGCCTCCTCCTGCTGCTCCTCCTGCTCCTTATGCTCCTCCGCCAACTGCGGGCCAGGGCGCGGGGGCGAGAAGCGCGGCGGAGGAGCACAGGGAGGGTGCCTCCTCCGCCCTCTTCCAGCTCGGCCGTGGGCCGCGCGGGAGCCTCGTCGCGCAGCGCCCACGGGCTCGGCGGGGGAGGCACCGCGGAGGCCCCCACAGGCTCGGCGGGGTGACCATGGCTTGGCCGACGTGGCTTTGCCGACCGCGAGGGGGCGGCGCGGCACGGGCCCCCCGCTGCCATGTCTCGAGGGGGCGTGGACGCGGAACGGGTCGCCGCTCCCACTCAGGGTGGGCGCGCCGCGTCGCCATATCGGGCGGCGTCGGTTCCATGTTTCGGGGGGAAGGGGTCTGGCGCCCAGTCGCCAAAATCCGTGGATCCGCACCCTCTTGGTTGTCGAGCGTAGGTATGTCGTGGATTCCCGTATCCCAAGACACATTACGCAGGCGTCCTCCCATTTCAAGGAGCGAGTGGTCTTCCCTCTCCTGCCATTCTCTGGGGGCGCGGGCGGGGACCCGATGTACCTCCCACGCCCTCCTGCCTCGTTCTTCTACCCTGCTCGCTTCTTACGACGGAGGGGCAGTCCATGTCAGCGTGCGCTCGTTCGTCGGGTGGGCGAGGGGGAGGAGGCGGGGAGGAGGATGAGGAGGAATAGGAGTGGGAGGAGGAGAAGGAGGAGGAAGAGGAGGAGGAAGAGGAGGAGGAGGAGGAGGAAGAGAAGGAGGAGGAGGAGGAGGAGGAGGAGGAGGAGGAGGAGGAGGAGCAGGCGGAGGAGGAAAGAGGAGGGAGGAGGAGGGGGATGAGGAGGAGGAGTAGGAAGAGGAATCGGAGGAGGAGGAGGAGGAGGAGGAGGAGAGGGAAGGAGAAGAGGAGGAGGAGGATGGGGAGGAAGAGGATGAGGAATACGATTAATAGCAATACTAAGGCTAAACATGTTAAAACGAATAATACGGTTAAGGATAATAGTGGTGATACTCACCATACGAATGGAACTAATAAGAACACTGCGATTCATAATACTACAGAGAATATTAAACATACGACGCAGACGAATGATATTAATGATACGGCGAGTAGTGCTAACACAGTATTACTAGTAATATGAATGAACCACTACTAGTACTAAGCATACCACTATTAATACTAAACGTGTTAATTTTGATAAAATTAGTACTACCACGACCAATACTACCAATACTAATACTGATATTTTTTAATATCGGTTCTACCAGTAATACTACTGCTGATAATATTTCGACCAATACTCATAAACCATTAGTACCACTAACACAGATACGGATAATACGAATCATAGAGCAGTACTAGTAGTATCAATAGGATTGCTACTACCAATGGCAGTAACATATTGGTACTATTAAACATGACAACAACCATTACCGACTAATACTAATAATCACCCCAAGAAGCACAATACTAGTATGCAGACTAATATTGCTAGTACTACGAATAATGCTAGGAACACTTGAAGTAAAGTGGAGCTGAAGCAATTCATACTAATAAATATAATGTTAACCTTTTCTATTATAGTGATATAAATAATATTATTACTTTTAAAGACAAGTGATAGTAACAACAATAAGCATGTTCATAATCATACGAATACTTCGAATCTGAAAACTAAAACAATGATACTAAGAAGAAGAGAACCAGGAAGAAGCGGAGAAGGATGGTGATGAGGAGGAGGAGGATTATGAGGAGAAGGAGGAAGCAGGAGGAGGCGGAGGAGGAAAAGGAGGAGGAGGAGGAGGAGGACGAGGACGAGGAGGAGGAGGAGGAGGAGGAGGAGGAGGAGGAGGAGGAGAGAGGAGGGAGGAGGAGGGGGATGAGGAGGAGGAGTAGGAAGAGGAATCGGAGGAGGAGGAGGAGGCGGAGGAGGAGAAGGAGGAGAAGGAGGAAAAGGAGGAGGAAGAGGAGGAGAACGAGGAGGAGGATGAGTAGGAGGAACTCGGAACTCGGAACTCGAGTGACCTCGAAAGTCCGCCAGAGGCGGCTCTGCCGGGGGTGTGCAGCACGCGATTCCGCCTGCAGACCGTAAGAGCCCGAGGATCGGGCATCAACAAATAGCACATCCGCCTCCATGTCTCGACACGCGAAGTCGAAACGAGAGCCGAGCGACCAGAGGCTCGGAGCGACATCGGGCAAACACCCAACAACCTCACATCTCTCATCCTGATCTGCCCTGCTCGCAAGCGGCACGGCGCGCGGGCCTGAAAGGAAGCTGTTGTAGTCGTCCGTCGGGCGCGCAGTCGCGCGCGGGAATAATTTGAGGACGCCGTGGCTCCAGAAAACCCGCCGGGCATTTTGGCCTGACGTGGCCTCGAAAGTACCGCCGGGGATTTCGGCCTGACGTGCCTGTCAGAGGAACCATGGTGCCCCCGTCGTGAGGACGCACGTCTGCACGTGACCTCTTGGGGCTATGTCTGTGAGGAGCTTCTTCCGCACCCCATTGTCCTGGATCTCCCTCCCCACCCAATTCACCATTCCCTCGCAGCGAACAACAAACACGTCGACGGACGTCTTTTGCCAGTTTCGGGCCTCCGGAGGCCTCTGCGGGGCCCCCAGACCGTCAACAAAACGACCCAGTGTGCAAGGCCAGCCCCCGGGAAGGGGTCCAGACCTCTGGGTGTCCGCGCTGTGAACAATAATCCCGACGTCGGAGTTCTGGGGCAGGCAGGGGCACTGGAGAGAGGCAACACGTACGATAGGTTCGCGTCGTATCGACTGGCGGCGACCCCGCCGCCAGCGTTCAACGTGGAACGCCGCCCATGGCCCAGAATCCGTCGCTGTTTAATGATCTGACGTTTAGAAAACGGCCGATCGTTCAATCGGCGGCGAGCGAGGGGGGAAGTGAGAAGGAGAAGGCCTTCTCACAAGGCGGCGGGACTTCTCAGAAGCCCTCGCGCCTTCTGAGCAATTTTCTGTGTCCTCGGGGAAGGCTGAGAGAACTTCTCAGAAGGCCCGTGGCCTTCCAGGCCTTCTGAGGAGGAGGAGGAGGAGGAGGAGGAGGAGGAGGGAATGGGAGAGAGGAGGTGGGAAGGAGGGAGGGAGGGAGGGAGGGAGAGAGGGAGGGGATGATGATGATGTTGATGATGAAGATGTTGATGATGAGGATGATGATGAGGATGATGATCATGCTGATGCTGATGTTTATGCTGATGCTGATGATGATGGTGATGATGAGGTTGTTGTTGTTGTTGAGGTTGTTGTTGCTGTTGTTGTTGATGATGGTGATGATGTGGTGGTGGTGATAATGATGACGAGGATGATGAGGTGATATGGTGTTGGTGATTGTAGTGGTGGCTGTGGTGGTGATTTTGATGATGGTAATGCTGATTTTGATGATGATGGTGATGATGATGTTGATGATGATGTGGTGGTTGTGATGATGATGATGATGATAATGATGCTAATGATAATGATATGAGAGGATTTTGGTGGTGATGGTGATATTGGTGGTGATGCTGATGGTGATGATGGTGGCGATGATGATGAGGATGATGATTATGCATGATGATGATAGTGATGCTGATGACGATGATGGTGATGGTGATGATGATGATGATGATGATGATGATGGTGGTGGTGATGACGATGCTGATCATGATGATGATGCTGATGATGATGATGGTGGTGGTGGTGGTGATGATGATGATGAACATGATGATGATGGTGGTGGTGCTTATGATGAGACTGATGATGGTGATGATGATGATGATGATGACAACGCTGATGCTGCTGATGATGATGACGATGATCATGCTGCTGCTGCTGATGATGATGCTGCTGATGGTTGTGGTGGTGGTGTCGGTTATGATGACGATGATGACGATGATGATGGTGCTGATGATGATGATGATGCTTATGATGATGATGATGATGATGATGATGATGATGATGATGATGATGATGATGATGAGGTGATGGTGATGGTGATGGTGATGGTGATGATGATGATGATGATGGTGATGATGATGATGATGTTGATGATGATGATGATGATGATGATGATGATGATGATGATGATGATGATGATGATGATGATGATGATGATGATGATGATGATGATGATGATGATGATGATGATGATGATGATGAGGATGAGGATGATGATGATGATGATGATGATGATGATGATGATGATGATGATGATGATGATGATGATGATGATGATGATGATGGTGATGGTGATGGTGATGGTGGTGGTGGTGGTGATGGTGATGGTGATTGTGATGATGATGATGCTATGACGTCTAGCAGGTATCCTTTTTTGAAGGCGCCTCCTCGCCGCCACCTCTTTCTGGTGCCCTGCCGGGGCACACCCAGACAGCGCTTGGCTCGTGGTGCTTGCCGCTGCGCCCCGCCAGTGCCCCTGCTCCTGCCGCCCGCGAGCATCTTGTGACAAACGAACGGCATTTTTTCATCCGTCGGCGCAGGGGAACCTCAGGCGCGGTTTCGGTAGCAAATCATGGGAGCCTTGTATACCCTCTTAATTCCATCTGTAGCGTCGATTCGCGTCTATTGTCGTCTGGCAGTCGATGAGATTGCGCCGACTTAGCGTCGGTTAGCGTCGATTAGCGTCGAGTCAGCATCGATTAGCGTCGATTTAGCGTCGATCAGCGTCGATCCGCAAGAGCCGACAAGATGATATGGGAGGCTCCCATGAGTTGCCACCGAAGGTGCCGTCGGCAGATGTAAGTGCCAATGGCGGACGAACTCCGTCGAGCGCGCCGTGCCAAAAGAGAGTCCTGGCACGGCCGTGCCGACAGGTGCGGGCGGTGAAAAGATGAGGCGTTGTGAAGCCAAAGTGCAGTGGCCAAGCATCCCGCGGAGCGTAGCTCGACGCCAGGAGCTGAAGCGCGGGCCGCAGTCTGGTGCTTATTAGTCAGTGTAGTTCGACGCCAGGAGTTGACGCGCTACAGCAGTCTGGTGCCAGTAGCCCCCCCCAAAAATCAGCAGTACACGCAGGTCGTTGAAAGTCGGTATTTCGGGACATCCAGATCCCACTGTGCTTCAAGCGCCTTCATACTTCAAGGATCGGCACCTTTTGGTGTTTGTTTGTTGTTCTTTGGACGGGCCCGAACGCAATCTGCTTTATCCGCCTTCCTACTTCATATTTCTACCTACTTCTTCCGATGGGCGGGAAGAGGACAGACCCATGGGTGCGGGTTGTCGGGCCCCGGGGGACGATCCCGCCCCCCCCGCAACACGCACCCATAGCTCTCTCAGTCACCCCCTACGGGTCCGGGTATGTGTGTGTGTGTTGTCCGTCGTGTTGCCCTGCTTCCCTCCCTCGTCCGGGCGCCCTCCTGGAGGCCTCTGGCGTCGGCCGCGCAGGAGGTTTGCTCAGGATGGCTCGCGTTCGGCTGTCGGCTCGATGCGGACGTCGGCTCGCTCCGAGTGTCGGCTCCGCAGGAGATCTGCTTCCACAGCCACCGCTGGCAGATCACGACCTGCGAGCGGGAGGGGGAGGAGGTCATTCGGAAGGCGGCGCCCCTCTTTGCTCGGAGAGGAGAGGGCCCACAGCATGACCGCGCAATATCCCTTCGGCTGCGTCTTTCTGTCCCTCCTCTGCCACCGCCCTCCTCCTCCCCCCTTGATGCTGTTCGATGGGGTGTTCCTGTCACCCAACTCGAGTGGATGCATCGTGCGTGGCGTCTCGTCATCCTCCTCCCTTCCTCCTCCTCCTCCTCCTCCTCCTCCTCCTCCTCCTCCTCCTCCTCCTCCCAGTCCTTTTCCTCGTCCTCCTCCTCCTCCTCCTCCTCCCGCCTCCCTCAGTGACGCTATTGGAAGCGGCCCTCTCTGTTACCCATCCCTGGTGGGTGCCTCGTGCGTTTCGCCTCTTCCTGCTCCTGCTCATCGTTTCTCTCCTCCTTGAGCTTCTGGAGGTCTCCGCCTCCTCCTCGTCTTCCCTCCTCGCCTCACTCCCTCATTCATTCTCCACCTCCGCCGCCAGGGTGTGCGTTCCTTCAAAACTGTCCTTGTCCTCGTCGTCGCCGCCGCCGTCTTCGTCGTCGTCGTCGTTCTTCTTGAAGCCTTGAAGCTGAGGGTAGTGTCGAGCGGAGTACCTACGCCTCCTCTTCGTCGTCCTTTCCTTCCTTTCTCCATGCTTTCTGCGCTCTGATTCCTCCTTCTCCTCCGCCACCGCCAGTGCGTGCGTTCCCCCCTCCCTATTACTCCTGCCTTTATCTTTCCACATTCCTCGTCCCGCTGCAGCGCTGGCCTCATTTCCGCGCTTCCGCTCGTTCCGAATCGTGCTCCCGCTGCAGCGTTGCCGTCATTATTTCCAGTGCCATGCCACGGCATGGCTTTCGGTTCTTCCAAACAGGCCCCAAAATCTGGGAAATGGCCTCCCGAACCAAGCATCGGAAGTGATTCCACATTCGGTGTCGATTCGTTGTTTTTTTGGGCCGCAGAAGTCCCCTTCTTTGGGGCGTCGCCACGCCATGCCATGCCATGCTACGCGATGATCTTCAACACCATGCTACGCCATGCAATGCTATGCCATGCTACGACATCCGATGGTGCGAATAGAGAGGAGATCTATGCCATGGTAAGGGATGTGAGAGAGAGAGGTAGGACATCAGATATGACGCGAGCGCACCTAGTTTGCCCCTCCCCCTCCCCCTTCCCCTTCCCTCCCCTCCTTCTTTCGTCGTTGCTGTTGTGTGGTCTTTCCCTTCCTCTCCTCCTCCCCTCGGCCTGGGCGTTTTTCTGCGCAGTGGCCGCCCGTGCTCGCTTCCAGCATCAGTCACGGAATCACAGCCGCCGCCATCGGCCGCGAAGTCCATCATTCAATCAATCCACCCCGCCCTTCTCCATTTCTACCATTCCCTCTGCACCCCCGCTCCCTCCTTGCTCCCTCCTTGCTCCTCACCCCTCCTCCACCCCGGCTCCCCCCTCCCAGCCCTCGGCAAGGTCGTGGAGCATAGGGCGTGGCCGTCGTCGTCGTCGTCGTCGTCGTCGTCGTCGTCGTCGTCGTCGTCGTCGTCGTCGTCGTCGTCGTCGTCGTCGTCTCGTATGTTTGGGACGTGTTTGCTTGGCTGCCTTTGCTGCCGCACCCTGGGGACGAGAGGCCGCCCTCGTCCTCCCGGTGCTTGCCTCTCTCTTCCTGCCCAGGCCTGCCTCGTGGACGGGCCAGAGAAGTCCATCAAGTTCGTGGAGACGAGATCGTCAGGGGCGGCCTAACCAGCCCCTAGTACTCAGCCACGCGCAGAGGGGGGTGGAGGGAGGGGGGAGGGCTTCTCAGAAGCACCCCTGCTTCTAGGAAGCCCCCCCCCTTCCCCTTGTGCGTGCCGCCAAAGTACGTAGCATACTACTGCTTCCTGTGGTGTCCCATCGCCCCGCCCCAAGACGTACGCATGCGGCCGGAGGGCAGCGACAAGGGCGAGGGTGACGTCACTGAGGGGGACGGTTTGCTAGGGGTCGGTCAGACCGCGCCCGAGATCGATCTACAGCCGCTCTGAGTGTTCAGAAAACTTTCTTCTCCAGGCTGCAGCGTTGCGAAACCACCACCGCGGGCATTTCTTCGCAGCCTCGGGCGTCGTGGGCTCTCTTCGGGCCTCCTGGGGCCCGCGAGAAGGAGCCGCGGCGACAGACTGGTCCCAGGCATGGCGGCGGCAGCTCCTTCTCCTGTGAGCAAAGTCCTGCTCCTTCTCACCGTTTGACATGTTCACCACCTCCAAGAGGTACAGTCGAGCCTGATTAGTAGGTCGACCCTGCCAGATCAAGGGTGCCCTCGTGTCCTGTGCTTCGCGACCCATGCCTTCTGCATCCCTGTGGCAAGGCGGCCCTCGGGAGGGTCTTGCGTCCTCTCGCGTGTCCTCTCCAGTCGACCACGATTGTATTCCGTGACATGAGCATCTTGTCGTTGCAGGGTGGTCGTCGCCCAGAATCGGCGGCGAGCGAGTGGGGGAAGTGAGAAGGAGAAGGCCCTCTCAGAAGGCTCGGAAGTCCCCTGGCCTTCCGAGAAGTTTTCTAAGCCTTCCCCGAAGACCAGAAACAGCTCCTCAGAAGGCGTGAGGGCTTCTGAGAAGTCCCGCCGCCTTCTGAGAAGGCCTTCTCCTTCTCAATTCCCCCCTGTGGTCGTCGCCCAGAAGGTTGCTTAAGTTCCCCCGGAGGAGGAGGAGGAGGAGGAGGAGGAGGAGGAGGAGGAGGAGGAGGAGGAGGAGGAGGAGGCGCACGAAGAGAAGCCTGTGCCTGGCATTTCCAGGCATGTATGGTTGTATGCATGCATGTATGTGTGTTTGTTTGTATGTATGTATGAATGTATGTATATATCCATGACTGTATGTATGCATGTACGTATATGTATATGCATATATGTATGCATGCATGTATGTATGCATGCACGTATGCATGAAGGTGTGTGTGTGTGCATGCACGCATGCATGTACGGAGTGTAGGCACTGTACTATATGTATGTGCAACATGTATGTATGACTGCATGTATGTACGCATGCATGTATACATGCATGCATGCATGTAAAGATGTAACGTTATGTATCATTATGTATGTATGTTTACACATGTATGCATGCATGCATGCATGCATGCATGCATGCATGCATGCATGCATGCATGCATGTATGTATGTATGTATGTATGTATGTATGTATCTATGTATGTATGCATGCATGTATGTATGTATGTATGTATGTATATGTATGTATGCATGCATGCATGCATGCATGCATGCATGTATGTATGTATGTATGTATGTATGTATGTATATATGTATGTATATGGGTGTGTGTATGTATGCATGTATGTATGTATGCATGTATATATGGTCCAGGGTTTGGGCCCCCCCCCCCAATGCTGATGCCATTGGGCCCCCCCCCCCGCGCGATGGTCCCCCCCGCCCCCCCCTGTGGGCGTGGCGTGGTGCTGCGCTGCGGTTCCCCCCCCCCCCCCCTGTGGATGTGGTGTGGTGCTGTGGTGGTTCAGAGGTGGGCGTGGCGTGGTGTTGCACTGCGGTGCCCCCCTCCCCCCCCCTGTGGATGTGGTGTGGTGCTGTTGTGGTTCAGAGGTCGTCGTCGTCGTCGTCGTCGTCGTCGTCGTCGTCGTCCTCGTCGTCCTCGTCGTCCTCGTCGTCCTCGTCATCGTCGTCGTCGTCGTCGTCATCGTCGTCGTCGTCATCGTCGTCGTCGTCGTCATCGTCGTCGTCGCCGTCGTCATCGTCGTCATCGTCGTCGTCGCCGCCGCCGCCGGCGTCGTCGCCGCCGCAGCCGTCGTTATCGTCGTCGTGGTCGTCGTCGTCGTCGTCGTCGTCGCCGCCGTCGTCGCCGTCGTCGCCGTCGTCGCAGCCGTCGTCGTCGTCGTCGTCGTCGTCGTCGTCGTCGTCGTCGTCGTCGTCGTCGTCGTCGTCGTCGTCGTCGTCGTCTCTGGGACCATACCATCTGGGGGGGGGAGGGGCCCGAGGAATCCTGGGACCATACCATCTGGGGGGGGGGGTGGCTCGTGGGCCCTCGACCCTGGATCGTATATGTATGTATGTATGTATGTATGTATGTATGTATGTATGTATGTATGTATGTATGTATGTATGTATGTATGTGTATATATATATATGTATGTCTGTCTGTCTGTCTGTCTGTCTGTCTGTCTGTATGTATGTATGTATGCATGCATGTATGCATGCATGCATGCATGCATACATGTATTTATGTATGTATGCATGTAGGTAGGTATACATGCATGCATGCATGCATGCATGCATGCATGCATGCATGCATGTATGTATGTATGTATGTATGTATGTATGTATGTATGTATGTATGTATGTATGTATGTATGTATGTATGTATGTATGTATGTATGTATGTATGTATGTATGTATGTATGTATGTATGTATGTATGTATGTATGTATGTATGTATGTATGTATGTAGTATGTATGTATGTATGTATGTATGCGCATGTATGTATGTATGTATGTATGCATGCATGCATGCATGCATGCATGCATGTATGTATGTATGTATGTATGTATGTATGTATGTATGTATGTATGTATGTATGTATGTATGCTCAGATGCATGCATACGTACGACCACGACGACGAGTTTGAGTACTCATAAGAAAACGAAGGCTAATCTTATGACGAAGAAGAGGAGGGGCGTCTTATGATTTCTCTGGAGGCTACCTCGGCGGTTGGGGGCCGCCGTGGGCCGTTCGTGGCTATCTTGGCGCCGTCCTGGGCCATGTTGGGGCCGCCATGGGCTGCAGTCCATACATCTTCAGCCGTCGTTGGGGACCCATTGGGTCTCCGCCAAAGCCACTTCGCTCGATGTAGAATCTTCCACTGGATCTTGTTTTCCCGAGGCTGCCCGCGCATGGTTCGGGGGACGCCTGCGGGAGAGTGGTCGTCGCTTCCTTGGCGAGGGCGCCTTGTTGACGTGCGTTCTTTGTGCTCCCTGCCTTCATCATGCCCAGCCGTAGTTGCATTCGGTCGCAGGCCATCTTCAGTCCCTAGCGCACGATACATTCAAAGACCATTCGATTCGATGCCGAATGCGTCATGGTGGTCGATGCAGCCCCGACGCGCGGAGAAGCTGGCGGCCCTGCGGCCCTGCCCGCCGCAGCGCGTGGTCGAACAAGGATGCGCGCTTCGTTGCCGACGTCATTGGGGCCTGCCCACTGACTTCTGCGTGCCCTCGGACCAACAACGGCGGCGGCGTTGCATGTTGGTGATGAAAGACCAGAGAGGCGACGGAGCTTGCGCTTCGCACGCTTTCTGGGGGGAAGTGCGTGTCCAGCTGGACGGGAGAGCGGTGGAGCTCAGGCGCGCTGACATCCGGGCTATGCAGCAGCAGAGGCTCCCTGAGGATTTCGCCGAACTGAGAGCTGCGGTTCCAGCGTTCGCCCGCAGGATCGTAGAGCGTTGGTTTGGCCAGGCTTGGAAAGACGCGGTGGAGCTTGACCTAGATGGTCGGGAGAATAATATTCGTCGAGATCATCTGCCGCGAGCCGTCCTGGAAGACACGCGGGCTCACGTGGAGCAGAAACAGACAACGGAATCGGCGCGGACATTTGTCGAAACAGAGTTCGAGCGCTTCGCCGATATTTTTTCACAGGTGCGGGAGGAGAGGAATTGGCGCGGCAGCTGGCGGACGTGATGGGCTGCGTCACGGCGGGGGGCAATGTGGACATTATGATCTTATCTCTTGCGGACCCTCGCGGCGCAAACATAGAGAGGGACTAGTACGCTCTTGAAATCCCACGCCAAGCTCCACGCATTCTTGGTCTGACGAAGTATCCTGTTATGTTCCGTGGGGCGACCTCTTACCAGAAACGTTTCTTTCACGTGGAAGACGTTGACATGGGAGAGCGTCGTGGATGCTTTGGACCACCTGCGCAGCGAGAGCGAGTCTGGCGATGCACGCGCGCTGTTCGGCAGAGCCCTGCCGACTTTGCGAGCATTGTGCGACGTGCGGTCCGGTTCTGCCACGGGGCCGGCGTCGTAGTCGTTCTTCGATCAGAGCATGGCAGGCCATACGAGGAACGTTGCGTGATTTACAGTGCTGGTTGTCTGCGCAGGAAGTCCAGTACTTGGGGGCATGTCGCGGCTGCAGTGTGACGCTTCGGAGACCGCGGGCAGTGGCGCAGGCCAGGTCGCGAGAGGGACGACGACAACAAAGCAATGCAACGACCCGCAATGACAATCCTGGGGTTCAGCCACGCACCCAGGGACAGTGAATGACCGTTCGGCGTCCCTCACTCTTATGTATAACAAAAATATATACACGTAGATAAATGTATTGTTAGGTTGGTGTATGTGTGGATTCTTGCCGTGTATCAACAAGTATTCGTGCACATCTTCATCTCCCTGTATACTTGTAATATCAGTTGGCCTTCGGCCCATCCCGCCACCGTGGCTGAATTGCGTGTCAGAGTTCCCCGGGATGTTTTCTGTGTCTCTTCGGAGCGCCTTCGGGGGTTTCCGAAACAGTTTTGGGGCCTCTTGGGGGCCTCTTGAGGTCCTCTTGAATCCTCTTGGTGGCCCCCTGGGGCCTCTGAGGGCCTCTCTGGAGCCATCATGCAGAATAGCTCGTATTCCACATCAATCAAGGTAATCGAAGATAGGGAAGGCCGCTTATCGAAAAGATAATAAGGAAGAGGTTGTGGAGAATATGGAGGTCGAGGAGGAAGAGGAGGAAGAGGAGGAGGAGGATGGGGAAGGGGTAGTAGCCCTCGTCGTAGTAGTAGTAGTAGTAGTAGTAGTAGTAGTAGTAGTAGTAGTAGTAGTAGTAGTAGGAGTAGTACTCGTAGTAGTAGTAGTAGTAGTAGTAGTAGTAGTAGTAGTCGTAGTCGTAGTAGTAGTAGTAGTAGTAGTAGTAGTAGTAGTCGTAGTAGTAATAATAGTAGTAGTATTAGTAATAGTGGTAGTAGTAGTAGTAGTAGTAGTAGTAGTAGTAGTAGTAGTAGTAGTAGTAGTAGTAGTAGTAGTAGTAGTAGTAGTAGTAGTAGTAGTAGTAGTAGTAGTAGTAGTAGTAGTAGTAGTAGTAGTAGTAGTAGTAGTAGTAGTAGTAGTAGTATAGTAGTAGTAGTAGTAGTAGTAGTAGTAGTAGTAGTAGTAGTAGTAGTAGTAGTGGTGGTGGTGGTAGTAGTAGTAGTAATAGCAGTGGTAGTAGTAGTAGTAGTAGTAGTAGTAGTAGTAGTAGTCGTCGTAGTAGTAGTAGCAGTAAGTAAGAAGGTAGTAGTAAAGTCGTAGTATAGTAGTAGTAGTTAGTCGTCGCAGACGTATGGATAGTAAGTAGTAGTAGTAGTAGTATAGTAGTAGAAGTGGTAGTAGTGAAGTAGAGTAGTAGTAGCGTAAGTCGTAGTAGTCGTAGTAGTAGTACTCTCGTAGTAGTAGTAGTAATAGTAGTAGTAGTAGTAATAATAGGACGTTAAAATAAGTAAATAGTGGTAGTCGTATAAGTAGAAGTAGTAGTATAAGTATATTAGTAGTAGTAGTAGTAGTAGTAGTAGTAGTAGTAGTCGTAGTAGTAGTAGTAGTAGTAGTAGGTAGTAGTAAGTAGTAGTAGTAGTAGTAGTAGTAGTAGTAGTAGTAGTAGTAGTAGTAGTAGTAGGAGTAGTAGTAGTAGTAGTAGTAGTAGTAGTAGTAGTAATAGTAGTAGCACTAGCAGTAGCAGTAGCAGTAGCAGTAGACGCAGTAGCAGTAGCAGTAGCAGTAGTAGTAACAGTAGCAGTAGTGGTAGTAGTAGTAGTAGTCGTAGTAGTAGTAGTAGTAGTAGTAATAATACTAGTGGTAGTAGTAGTAGTAGTAGTAGTAGTAATAATGATAGTAGTCGTAGTCGTGAGAGTAGTAGAAGTGGTAGTGGTAGTAGTAGTAGTAGTAGCAGTAGTAGTAGTAGTAGTAGCAGTAGTAGTAGTAGTAGTAGTAGTAGTAGTAGTAGTAGTAGTAGTAGTAGTAGTAGTAGTAGTAGTAGTAGTAGTAGTTACAGCAGCAGCAGCAGGAGGGGGAGGAGGATGAGGACGAGGAGGAGAATAAGGTGGGGGAGCGGGCGGAAGAGGATGAGGACGAGGAAAAGTAGGAGGCGGCGGAGGAGGAATAGGAGGATGAGGAGGATGTGCAGGGGGAGGGCGGATGAGGAGGAGGTGGACGAGCAGGAGGAGAAGGAATAATACTAATACGAATAAGAAGAGCAACGATAATACCAAGAGTGCTCAAATAATAGGGCAACTAATGGTAATAAGAAGAAGAGCAATAGGAACAGGACGGGACCGAATGATACTATGGCCAAAACTAATTCTAACAGCGAGCATAATCATTTGAATGCTACTGATATGAACTGAATGGATTATTAACGTTACTAAAACACCGCAATGCGAATACTATTACTACACATACGAATGCGACCATCAATGCTATTAATAGCTACGAGCAGTAAGGCGCTCACACATAATAGCAACCCCGAAAGAACTGACAACACGACTATTACTAATATTCACATTCATGTAAATAATAGGAAAGCCAAGGCTAATGGTACGATTAATGTTACCATTACGCAGATTAACGATCTGACTTTTATTGCGAACCATTG
>CAUYUJ010018187.1:145000-187500 GCA_963575745.1 Prorocentrum cordatum
GAGGAGGAGCAGGAGGAGGAGCACGAGGAGGAGGAGGAGGAGGAGGAGGAGGAGGAACCGGAGGAGGAGGAGGAGCAGGAGGAGGAGGAGGAGGAGGAGGAGGAGGAGGAGGAGGAGGAGGAGGAAGACGAGTATATGCGTCGTAGAGGGCGCTTTCCGGCCACACCGCTCTGGAAATTATATCATACAACATGGGTATACTATATGATATGTTCGGGTCGGACGCGCGCCTCCCAAGGAGCACATCTAGTACTAGTGCGTCTCTGTGCGTCCCATCTCGAGGCTATTGGCCACGTCTTTGTGTTGGCTTGTTTGGACTCGTTACCCTCCCTTTTCCTCCCCCTTCCCTAGTTAATTCAAGCTTCGCGCGGCCCGCTTAGCTTCGACCGGAAGAGGTGCGCTCTCGACCCGCGAATCAAAAAGCTTGTTTGGACTCGTTTTGCCTGCGCCGAGGCCAGACAGGGCCCAGCGTGGAGGCTGTCGCGGCCTATCTATCGGGCCATCGCGGGCAGCCCCTGTGGCCACACGTGGCGCCCTGCCGAGGAGCTTCGTGGTCTGGCGAGCACTCTCGGGGAGTCTCCTCGCCCCTCCTCGCCCCTCCTCGCCCCTCCTCGCCCCTCCTCGTCCCTCCTCGCCCCCCCCCCCCCCCCCCTCCTCCTCCCCCCCCCCCCTCCTTCTCCTCCCTCCTTCGTCCCTCCTCCCCTCTCCCCCCCTCCTCCTCCTTCCTCCCCCCTCCTTCCCCCTTTCTCCCCCTTCTTCCCCCTCCCCCCTCCTCCTCCCTCCCTCGTCCCTCCCTCCCCCTCCCTCCCTCCCCTCCTCCCTGCCCGCTCCGCCCGCCCCGCCGGTCTCGCCTTCCCCCACATCTTCGAGTTGGATTTTGGACCTCTCTGGAGTGGGAACGGGGACAGAGCGTCATCTTACACATGGGTCGGCGGATTGAAGGTTACTCCTTGCAAGGCTTTGGCCGTACCACCCGCCCCTCCGCAGGAGTACCTCGAGTCCCTGGAGAAGCCGTGCGACCTGTACTCCCTGGGCACGAGGACACTGGGGGAGGGAGGAGGGGCGAGGATGGAGGACGAGGAGGAGGGGAGGGAGGGAAAGCCGCTTGTCTGATGCCTTGACGTCCGCGCCGACATGCCGCCGGACGGCGCTGGGTCATGGGTCGTGGATGCGCTGCCTTGCCACGAGTGGGGGGACGCCCACGCGGAGGTCCTCGGTCCAGAGGTCCTCCCTGGCCGCCTCGGCCTTCTTGGCGTCGCTCTGGAAGGCTCGGGAGGCTGCTGGTCTGGAGAGAAGCAGCCCTGCTCCACGCTGCCCCGCACCTGCGTCCACGGTGCCGTGGCGCACCTGCAGCGGGCCTGGCGGGCCTGCCCGGCTGTTGGCGCTCCTTCGACCACGGGAGTGTCGCGCAGGTCGACAGTCTGGTGGGCTGGGCCCCGGCCTCAGTTTCAGCGGAGGGGAGGTGCTGTGCTCGGCTTCCAGTCTGCCGAGCTGCGCCCCGGCGCGGCGTGGGTAGGAGGAGAAGGAGGAGGAGGAGGAGGAGGAGGAGGAGGAGGAGGCGGAGGCGGAGGCGGAGGCGGAGGAAGAGGAGGAGGAGGAGGAGGAGGAGGACCAGTGTAAACCCAAGAGTCATCAACGATGTTGGAATGAACCCTCTCTCCAAGCTCCCTCTTAATCGGCCCCTACAAGGGTTCATTTCCACAGGATTTGCCTCGTTGGAAGACAACCGTTTGAAGACACTGAAGCATGCCAAAATATCGTTCTCGGGATTCCAACGCCACGGATCAACCTGACTGTCACGTCTTGAGGATCTTGAATCGTGCCAGAACGCCATTCCAGTGAACACGCACTTCCTGGTACGCTGATGATTGGAATCCTTGAAAGTCTTGCAATTCTCTAAAACGAATGCGCGCGGCGCTAAGGCGAGAACCACATTTTGAAAACCAGTTGCCCTCAAGCCGTGACGCTCTGGCAAATTTAAGAAACGAATGTGCGCGGCGCTTAGGCGAGAGCCACATATTGAAAATAAGTCATATTCAATCCATGAAACTCTAGCAACTGTAAAAACGAATGTGCGCGGCGCTAAGGCGAGAGCCACATTTTGAAAACCAGTCGCCATCAAAATGTGAAACACTTGCAAATTAAAAAAAAGCGAATGTCGCGGCGCTAAGGCGAGAATTACATTTTGAAAACCCACCCGCCCTCCATCTGTGAAGCTGTTGTCAATTTCTGAGCTTCAGGGTCGTGAGTCGTGAGGAAGTCTCAGGCGAAAAGCTCGGCCCGCCCTTAAAACTGGCCTCGGGGTGCGACAGGGAGAAATTATGGAATCGCTTCGCTCACTCCGCCAGCCCGTATTGTGCCATCGCAGGCGTTTGCCTGCGCGTTCGTGGCCTTCTGGAGGCCGTTTGTGGGCCTCTTGAAGTTTCTTGTTGGGCCTCTTGGTGGTATTTCTGGGACCTCCTGAAGCGTCACGGGGGCCTCTTGGGGGTCTCTTGGGGCCTCTCGGGGGCCTCATGGGGGCTTCTTGGGGGCCTCTTGGGGCAGGGGACCTCTCTGCGCGAAGACCTCGAAATGTCCGTTCGGGCCCCTCGTCTAGGCCCGCCCTTGGAGCCGTCTTGGGAGCCTCTTCGGCCATCTTGGAGGCGTCTGGGGCCCTCTGGGGCCGCTTTGGGCGCTCTTGGAGGCATCTTGGGCCGTGTTGGGGCGATCCTGGAAGCCTCTTCGGCCATCTTGGAGCGCGGGTAAGCCGAAAAGCGAGAACGCCAAAAACCTTCAAAAACTAAAGAAACAGTAATTTCTCTCTTTCTCTCTCTCTCTCTCTGTGGGCCCTCTCGGGAGGTTTCTTGAAGGCATCTTTGGCGTCTTGAAGGTGCTTTGGGTTGTCTGGAGGCCATCTTTGGCGTCTTGGATCGCTCTTGGACCGTCTCGGACCATGTTGAGCTCTCTTGGAGGCCACTTGAAGCGCTCCTGGAGCGCTCTTGGGAGCCTGGCCGGGACCTGCCCGCGACCTGCCCAGGACCTTGCGGGGACCTTGCCGGGTCCTTTCCGGGAACTTGCCAGGACTTGCCGGGAACTTGCCAGGGTACTTTTCGTTCGGGTACCCCTAGGGGCGGCCACGCGCGCGCGAAATGGAAGTATTATTAACCAGTTGCCGGAGATCTCAGCACGCCCTTGGCCCGTTGGGCCGGCGAACTTACGAGGAAAAGGAATGGAGGAGGGGGAGGAGGGGGAGGGGGAGGAGGAGGAGGAGGAGGAGGAGGAGGAGGAGGAGGAGGAGGAGGAGGAGGAGGAGGAGGAGGAGGAGGAGGAGGAGGAGGAGGAGGGGGAGAAGGATGAGGAGGAGGATGATGAGGAGGAGGCGGAGGAGGAGGAGGCGGAGGAGGAAGAGACAGAGGAGGAAGAGGCAGAGGAGGAGTAATAATAGTAATCAGAAGGATAACTATTTGTAGTGATGATAATTCGACTTAAGAAGAAGACGAAGACGAATACGACGACGAAGATGAACACGAAGACGAATCATGGTAATAAGAATAATACCTCCAGGAGTATTTCTAATGATACGTCGAACCAACATAAGAATATCAAAACTATCAAGGAAAAGAGTATTATGTCTCAAACTAACGAGGATAAGCATACTAATCATAACGATACTATGAAGACGAGTCGTAATAAAAAAAACAGTCATCCAGATTTTGATCATAATGGACGTAGACTAATAATCATAAACACATACGAGTAATCATATTACGAAGGCGAGTAATGATGACATAAAGCTAATGCGGATCATACTGTTAACAATTAAAACGAACATTAGCTATACTAAGAATAGAAGTATCGTAATAAGTGCGCTACTAGTATTAATACTCATACGCGTACTAACAGTTATATTACTAATGATACTACGACTAAGACTAATACTAGGACCAATACTAATAATACTATTAGTAGTAATATAAGTATTCATAATATCAGCCAGCGTTGACTCCAAATAGAAAGATGGACAGGAGAAGAGCGAGAGAAGGAGAAAACGAGGAGGAGAGGACGTGAGAAGCCAAGCATGAAATAGCTGATGGGTTCCATTGGAAATCAGGGGGGGTGCCGTTGGAAAAAGGGGGGGGGGTCCTAAAGACCAGTTGCCTATGATGACCTAGGACTCCTTTAGGGCAAGCATATTTGGTTAATAGAAATGGTAAGAACCAGAACAGGACAAATAATACGAACTTTTTAAATAGTAACAATAATAAGCATAGGACTAATTCAACAATGATCGTACTACTCATAATAAGAATATTATTAATCGTAGGAAGGCTAGGAATAACAATGATAATAAGAATGACAATGCAAATCATATTATAGTAATAAGAAGAGGAGGAGGGGGAGGATGAGGAGGAGTGGCGCGCCGTCCGGGCCGCAGCTGGCACCCACTTGGTCAAGGCGGAGGGGGAAGCGCCCAAGCTCACGGCGGCGGTGTCCGAGGCCAAAGCGAGACTCCGCGCAGACGGCGCACGGGCGCCCTGGGACCCCTCCTCCCTCCTCCCTCCTCCCTCCTCCCTCCTCCCTCATCCCTCTCCCTCCCTCCCTCCCTCCTCCCTCCTCCCTCCTCCCTCCTCCCTCCTCCCGTGGGTGTGTGGTCACGCATAAAATCACCAGCCTCGAACGTATCCCTATCCTTAAGAATGACACGCCAAAAGGCGGTGACAATCTTAGGGATTCGCCCTCAAAAAATAAGGGAATCCCTAAGGTTGGCATCGTGATGAGGAGATGCCCAGCATAGGGATAGGGATATGTTCCAGGCTGGTAACAAAATCTACACCTGGCGTCGCCAGCGCCGACGGCTCCTCTGGCGCCTTGACGGGCCAGAGCCAGGGCTCCTGCAGTCCTGCGGCGGACATGGCCCTGCTGCGTTCGAGCCGGCCACGCGACCGGATTTCGTTTTCGGAGATGATGAGTTTGCCGTGCCCTTGCACAAGCGGTTGCCCGACCTCGGCTGAGGCGTCTCTGGCAGCAGGCCGTGCTGCAGCGCAGCCCACGGCGCGACTGCGCCGTGCTATAGGCTTCGACGCGCGAGGTGATCGCAGAGCACGCCAGCAAATACCCTGCGGGAGTTGGCGATTTGGTTATTTGGGCGTAGGTTAGGTGGGTTCTTACGGTCCTGGTATCTTGCAGGAAGATTCTCGGGGTTCCAGGGGAAGACAAGGAGGACACTTAGGAGGATGAGGAGCAGCAGGATGAGGATGAGGATGAGGATGAGGATGAGGATGAGGATGAGGATGAGGATGAGGATGAGGATGAGGATGATGGATGATGATGATGATGATGATGATGATGATGATGATGATGATGATGATGATGATGATGATGATGATGATGATGATGATGATGATGATGATGATGATGATGATGATGATGATGATGATGATGATGATGATGATGAGAAGGAGGAGGAGGAGGAGGAAAACGTGAAGGAGGAGGAGGAGGAGAGATGAGGCTGGAGGAGAGAGGGAGGCTGGGAGGATGGACAGGGAGAGAGGAGACAGGAAGGTGGATGGATGGATGGATGGACGGAGGGATGGATGGATGGATGGATCGATCGAGGGATGGATGGGGGGGACGGGTGCACGAGAGGGCGGGAATGTGTCCTTTCATCAAGGAAGTGGGCAGGTGACATGCCGTTGTGGCCGCGGCTGCCTCTGCTGGGAGGGCCCTGCCGCGGTAGCGTCCGCGGCCGTTCCCGAACGCCCTACAGCGTCCAAGAGGAGGAAGAAGAAGAAGAAGACGGCAAGTAATAATACGGATGATATCAAGAAGGAGACCGAGGCGAATACTAGAAACATGACGATCGTATGAATCCTGTGGTTCACAAGCATCGCAATCCTAATCCACATGCTAGTAATACGATTTCAACTACCGCTTATACTATCAATATTCATACTATAAAGATGAATGCGAGCATTGTTATTCATTTCAATGTTACGACTACCACTGCTATCGTTATTATTATTATTCGTATTATTATTAGTATTATTATTATTGTTATCTTTATTATTATTATTATTATTATTATTATTATTATTATTCGTAGTAGTACTACTACTACTACTGCTACTATTACTACCACTAGTACTATTATCATTGCCACTACTACTGCGACTACTGCAGCTACTACTACGAACAATCATTCTACGGCCCATACTTGTACCGATATTCATGATTCTAGAACTATCGCGACTAAGAACAGTACTAATGCTTTCAAATCGGAATTCTACGGGTAATATTTACCATGTACATCAATCACACTTGTACCGTGAATACTATTTTCGATTATGGTACTACCAATGCGAATACCTATCATGATAGTCATAGTGATAAGAAGCAAGCAAGCAAGAAGCCAGTCGCCTATGCGGCGCATCGGCACAGAGGGACACTGGCGCCCCACGCAGCTCACGCGCCTTCCTCAAGGCAGCGCTGCGCAGACGCAGGGAGCCCATTGCTGCCTAGGCCTCCTCCTCCTCCTCCTCCCTCCTCCTCCTCCTCCTCCTCCTCCTCCTCCCTCCTCCCTCCTCCCTCCTCCCCCCTCAGATTCGAGGCAGGTTCGAGTTTGCTTTGCACGTGAGCCTGCGCAGCGGCTGTTCGCTTCTCAGAAGGAGCGGCGATCTCATGGTAGAGCTTCTCTTCTGGCGCTCGAGCAGGTCCGTACTCAGGTCGTGCTCACCTGTCCGCTCCAAGACTCTGCGGTTCGGAACTCTTGAGACATGGGCGCACGGGATGGGACATATTTTTCTCAGACATTGCAGGTGGAAAGCATTTAGCTTGTCCTTGTCCGCCTGGAGGGCCCACACAGATTCCAGGTTGTACAACAGCTTCGGCACCACAACCGCTCGATACAGTTGCACTTTCCTGGCGATGTTTATATTTGCGTGGGACCAACATTGTTGAAGAGATTGGAACACTTCCCTGGCCTCCCCTAGTCTTCGGGTGAACTCCAGCTTCGCAGTGCAAGTTGTGTTGAGAAGACCTCCAAGGTACGCGGCCTGTTCAACAACTGCGAAAGCATTCCCAGACGGGTCCCGGAGGGAGCCAGTGTTCTGAACCCTCATGAGGACGGTCATCTTCCAATTCAGCTCTAGACCATACCGCTTCCCTCCATCAATGACCGCATCGAGCAAGCTCTGCAGCTTGTCAGCGCAGCTGCTGGTGAGCACGCGCACAGCAAATCAGAACACCCAATGAATTCTGGCTCCTGGACTGTCGGGTGCGCGCCCTCCATGCGCACATCAACATCGAAGAGCATAACACTTTGAACTATGATGAAAAGATATGGGGACAGTGGGCAGCCTTGCGCGATGGCGGCACGTTGCTGGCACACGCCTGAATCCCTAGATGGATTTTGGAGAACGAAGTTCCGTTCGCGATGGATGCCAGCAACCATATCCACAAAGCAACATAGTATTCCGAATCTCCGCAGTGCCTGCAGCAAGACATCGTGCTTGATTCTGTCGAACGCCTTCGCCCAGTCCAACAGAACTGCCACTAGTCCTGGAGACTTCGAAGCATGTGCAGCCTCGAACATGCGCCGGGCAATGGAGATCGCCTGCACGGTGCCCCTTTTTGGTCTTAATCCGAATTGGGTCGATCTGAGTCTGCCTTCGGCGCCGCCTTGTTGCAGTCGACGTTGAAGCATCCACGCGATGATCGTATAGCCAACAGGGAGTAGGGATATCGGCCGGTAGTTCTCTGGGAGGCTGCTGTCACCCTTCTTGAAAAGCAGCGCCACGCCGCGCAGTGCTCCACTCCGCTGGTGTGTCTGTGTCCTCCCAACACCTCTGAGATACTTGCGGCAAATTTGCCATGGCCTTCGGACTCGGACGCCCGAAATGGGCACGGAAAGAATGGGTACAATGCCCAACAACAAATGTTGTCCCAAGCCAACAGCGGCCGCTGTTGGGCAGGCGGCCTTCTGTCTCAAATGGACACAGGCCGCGGCGACACCGACAGCGAGTCCTGTTCAAAATGAACAAGAACTGCTGTTGGGCATTATACCCAGTCTTTCCGTGCCCATGTCGGGCGTCCAAACCGGAGATCCCAACAGCATCTTCCATAGCTCCGGCGGGACTCCATCCATCCCTGGTGCTTTACCGACGGCAAGAGCTCGCAGGGCGGCCGTTAGCTCGATTCTGCTAAACGGAGAAGTGACTATCGGCAAAGTATCGCCAATCTTCTGGATTCCAGTAGGCACCAGGTCAGGATGCGTGATCTTCCATTGCAAGTGTTCGAAGTAGTCTGCCATTGTGTCTGCCCGCAAGCTGCTCTCCACCAGATGCCCTGCAGCGTTGCGTATAAAATCCTTGCTGGTAGTCCTCCATGGCGTCTCTGTCAGGGATCCGCATCCGCGCTAAGCTGCGTAGGGGCATTGGGGTTGAAGTATCCAACGATAACTGCAAGCGCAACTGCATTAGAAAGTGCCTGGTTGCCAATGGGACTGTTCTGTCCGACCTCAAGTCTTGGATCCAATGCATCGTGCTGACATTCAACAAGCAATGATCTATTTGCGAAAAACCGACCTCGTCTTTGGCATCCATCTTATTCACCTGCGGTGAGAAGTACGTCACCAAATTCTCGTCGGGCAACTCGAAGAACGTGTTGGCGATCACTGCATCCGTAGCCCGGCACGTTTCCAAGAGAAGCTGCCTGTTGTCCTTTCCCGGTTCTTCGGCCACTTGCACTTGAACACGTAGTTGCCGACAATGGCGTCATCTCCAGGCTCTCTTGCGAAAAGCTTCGTGTTGAAATTACCCATGGCGATTGTGGAATTGTGTTTGCATGCTGGTTGCCACGCGTTCGACAAAGCATCGAAGAACTCACGCCTCATTTCGATACTATATTGGGCATGTGGAGCGTAGCAGCAAACAGCCATAAGAGTCCCACCATGAACTTTGAGCTTCAGCGTGGCAAACCGGTCGGATATCAGTTTGAAGCTGATGACTGCTCCTGCCGCGCGTGGTGCAATTATGAAGCCGACGCCTGAATAGAAACGGCCTCCAGAATGATCCGATGAGCCTGAAAGAACACGTAAAGACCATTGTGAATGAAATGTGATGTCTCAGGTATGCTTGTCTCCTGGATGCACAACATATCGATGCCGAGGCGGGTCACATGATGAAGTAATTCAGGTAATTGATCGCACGTCTTACCCAAACCTTCAACGTTCCATGTCGCCAACCCCTGGTCTGCCAGCGGCTCACAATAATGTTCCCTGCGTCCCCATGTGCATCCAGAGCGGTGTCTCCAACGATCTTGCTCGTCGAGCGGCTCCGTGGGTCGGGTGGTCGCGGTGGTAGCTTTGCCGTTGTCCGCGGATCCCAGAATCGAATCATTATTTGTGAGAGGCGCCACTTGCTGACCAGAGCGTTGCCAGCGACGGCTGTAGCTTCAGTCGTGGGGTTCTGGGGTCAGTAGCGAAGGCGGAAGACCTCCCCCCAAGTATATCGAAAATTGATGTTCGGAAAAATGATGTTCAATTAGGCGTGCATCTTTGGCTCTTGTGCCGGCCTGGGCTGGCACCTGCCGCGATCCCTATTTGGATCCCTTGCCTGCTCCTTTCAGTCTCCTCAGAGAGCGTCCAAGTATTCCTTAGCAATTGTCGACAAGATCCTGAAGGTCGGGGGAGTCCTGAAGCTCCTTCCAAGCCTGCCAATCCTCCGACCACTTCAACACGAGCGCGTTCTCGGAGATCTCGGCGGTCAGCACCAACTTCCCGCCGACATGGACTGTGTACGGTTCCTCGTCCACCACCCCGATCGTGCAGGTGATATCGAACTGTTTCTTGAGACGGTACTTGATATAAAAACACAGGCTGCGTGCTGCCCGCGCAGAGGGAGGCCTGTCTTGGGTAGCCCATACTTGCTTTCCATCGCGCTGAAAAGTGGCATTTGAACGAAAGCAACTGCGGAATCTCTATATCGGCCGTACTCCCAAACTCGGCAAAGACGAGATTAGAAAATTCACCTTTGGCGTAGATCGTGTGCGGCGGTGGACCTGTGCAGGCCTGCAGCTGCTCCCTCAACCATGTAGTAGCCGATGCAAGCGAGTCGAAACCGTCCCAATTCCCAAAAACTCTGGTAAGGTGACGCTTGTCGCCTGCAGACGTAGTTGTCGAGGCCTGGTGTGGAGAAAGTCGAAGTGAGGCAACTTGTGCCTCAAGTTCGTGAAGCTTTGCTTCAACAGCCGTCCCAGTCGATGCAGCCGTCGCACTCCTCGCTGATGTTGGACGGGAAGGATTCGATTCCAAAGCGGCCACTGGTGGAGATGTCTCGGACCGCCTCCTTCAGTGGGTTGACAGCGTCGTCGAGGTCCTGCCGGGAGACACCGTGCGCCTTGATGGCCTCGATGTCCGCCTGGATTGGACGAAGGTGTTGTTTGAAGCGCTGTGCCATCGACTCTATCGTGATGTTATCGTTTCTCGTCATCTCACATGTGTCGCCCACCCCCCCAGCCGTCGTAGGTGTCTTCCCACTGTCGTCTTTGTCTTCAAGCCCATCAATTTCTTGAAGCGGACTATGGATTCTATGATGTTTGAACAGCTGCCTGACTGGAGTACCTGCAAGACGCTTTTCGCCATCACCAGAAGAAGCAGGCGCCATCGGAAGTGTAAGATGCAAGGTGGGAGGTCTAACATGTGCAAAAGCCTCAAAAAAGGAAGGAAGGTGTTTTTCATGGCGTAGCTCTGGCCTGAGAGCCCTTAGCCTTGAGGGCTCCTGAGCTCTTGAGAGAGCTCAGAGTGTAATAATAACGAATAACACTGATCGTATTAATAACAACATGGAGGGAGGGAGGGAGGGACGGAAGGAGGGTGCCAAGCGGGGGCCAGCGGTCAAGTATGGCCGCCGAAAGGGCGTCTCGAGCTTGCCCCGAGGTGGCCTCCGAGACGGTCGGCAGCGGCTGCGTTGGCAGTTCCGAGGGGGGCGCCCATGTTCTCTCAGTTCTTCCGAGCGGGGCAGCATTTCTTAGCGAGGCCACCACCGCGCTCAGTCTGCTTGCAGGACCCCTCCAGTGACCCTCCAGAATTGGCCACGACGCCCCGTGGCAGGCCTTGAGGCCTGCCGACGCGGCCCGCCGACGATTATCATATATACCTCTGGCGCCATAAAGCTGTTTCTTGTCCTCTGTCTTAGCTTCTCTTCTGCTTGCCTCCCAGGGTGCACGGGGGCGGAGGAGGAGGAGGGGGAGGAGGGGGAGGAGGGGGAGGAGGAGGAGGAGGGGGAGGAGGAGGAGGAGGAGGAGGAGGAGGAGGAGGATGAGGAGGAGGAGGAGGAGACCTGGGACCCCTGAGGAGGTCCACCGAACGCGCCCAGGGGCGCCCAGAGGACGGGGGAGGCGCATCCCGCGAGCGATGGGAGAACAACACCATACCGTTACCTCTATCCGACGTTTCTGTCTTTTTGTTGTATTATCTTGGCATCGCTCGGACGTGTGCATTTTTCCTTCGGCGAGGACCATCGAGGAGCATCCCTGATCATTTCGCGAAACAACCACGCACGAAACCGAAAAAAACACAGGAAATGGACGTCCGAGCGATGGCCAGTTATGCATATAGTCAGTTTTCGCGTTTTTTTTGTTTTTGCTCATTGTTTTCTGGACCTGCTGGGGGGCCCTAACCGCCGCCGCTGGGGTCGCTGCGCAATTTTGGTTCGACCGCACACTGGGAGATATCCAGGGAGTAGCGGGGCCGCCTTGCTATACCCCCGGAGAGAGTGCCGCGGCAGGGCGAAAAGTGTTCCAGACCGCCAGGGACGCTCCTAGCAGTCGCTTGCTTTGAGAAGCGCCGCCCAGAACGCCCTTCGATGGGATCACTGGACAAGTGTCTTGCCAGAAATAGCCACCCAGATTTTTAGATCTTGTCATGCTGGGTTCCTGGAAAATGCGAGTTCGCGCGCGAGCGAGGCAATCGTGTAGGTCTTCGTGCAGGATCGGTGGAACATGTATGTATCATCCCATGGATCTGAAATACGGGGCCCAAGAATATTCACCACCACCGCCTCCCTCACCGCCTTCCTCCCCCAAGGACGGGGAGAGGAAGAGGAGGCTGGAGGAGGGGAAGGGGGATGAGGGTGGTGGTGGTGATGGTGGTGGTGGTGGTGTATACCCTTGGGACCCGCATCAAATGTGGCATGTCAACCGTTGCGACATGCAGAACTGGCCGACCTGCCCCGGCAGGAACCTGGCGGCGAAGACCCGGAGGCAGATGGACCTCGGGAGCCTGGACCGCAGAGACGCGGCGGGAGCTCAGGGGAGAGAGCAGGAGTCCGGAGATCTCACGTGGACAGGAGGAGGAGGAGCAGGAGGAGGAGGAGGAGGAGGAGGAGGAGGAGGAGGAGAAGGCGGAGGAGGAGGAGGAGAGGAGGAGGAGGAGGAGGAGGAGGAGGAGGAGGGGGAGGCGGAGGAGGAGGAGGAGGAGGAGGAGGAGGATGAGGAGGAGGAGGAGGCGGAGGAGGAGGAAGAGGAGGAGGAGGAGGCCCCAACACCGTCTGGTGACAGATGGTCCGATGACCTCGCGGCCCGGGGACCTCACTTGGACGGTCTACCGCCCGACAGTCTTGAGGCCTCAGACGCTCGAGACGTCCCAGAGAACACCACGCCTCTCAAAACCATGCGCGTTCTCACAAGATCGCCTTCGACTCGCCGAACGGTTTGGTCACCAGATCGTTCGGGCGCCTCGGGGCAGTGGAGGACTGGTTTTGACCCTCGCCCATGCCAACTGATCCAAGCCAGGTGATGCCAGACATCAGTTGTTCGTTTTTGTTGTTTTTTTAATATCGCTTCGTTCATTCGCTGGCATAGACTTTTCCGTCGCGGGTGTTTGCCCGTGTTTTCGTCGTCTTTTGTGAGCTGATGGACGTTTGTAGTTCTCTTGAAGTGTTGCGTCAGCAAAATTATGGGTGTGAAGCCGTTGCCCAGGAGCTTGTCATGGGGCGCCCTTTTGACTTTTCTCGCGGGTTCTATGGGACCACCGTGGGTTCCCACGAGGTCGGGCCATGCGGCGGCAGAACATACAGCAGAACTAGCTTGTGTGTATGCTCGATTTTACGACTGTCTGCATGATTGTTTGTGTGGCGCGTATGAATTTGCAGCCAGCAGCCAGCACACGCAATATGTTTGCATGCGTCGGCGCCACGATTCCTCAGAGCGGAGTCCGTCGATCTTCTCTTCTGATGACGCAGACGGGGGCCAGCAGCCGCTGGAGGTTGGGCTTTCCGGACGAGTCTCCATGCTTTCAGCGGTCTCATGTTCTTTCAGTTGCGTAGGGCTGCGGCGCTCTCGACCTCGGCGTTTGGTTTGGATTTAGTGCCGCGGGTTGTTCTGTTGTGCCTGCGCTTCTGGGGATGAGGGGAGCTGGGAAGAGGGCCAGCTTGCTTCTCGCAGTGGGGCCGGGAGAGGTGGAGGGGACAGGCCAGGTGCGCAAGCGTCTTGTCTGACGTCCTACCCCTCAATCCTATCCCTTGCCATGGCGTAGATCTCCTCTATTCGCACAGTCGGATTTCGAGCAGGGCAATGATCCCGAGAGGGTACGAGATGCATGGTAGGCACGGCGTACCACGGCGTAGAAGAGCACGGCAGAGCGTCGTGGGGTCGAGAACACGACTCCTGTTCGACAATTTGTTCTGAGGGAACCAGACATGCCGCAGGACGGGACATGTAAGTAGACGGTGCGGAACACTGGAAGCGTAAAATGAGAGCCATCGCTGGTCGAGAATCAGACTCACTTAGACAGCAGGTTCCGAGGGACACCAGACATGACGCAAAACGAACATGTAAAGGGACGGTTCGGAAAGAGCGGAAGCGTAAAATGTGAGCGGCCGTTGTAGCGGGAACGCGATTTCGAAGATCCGCAACAACGAAATAAGGTAAGTGCTGCAGCAGGAAATGGTTTGGAAGGACCGAGGGCCAGAACATGGAGCCAATGCTGTGGTGGGAGCGCCATTCTGGAAACAACGAAGGCGTTCCGAGTGGGACAACACATATAATCGACCACTTTTTGGGATCTTATTTGCCAACGAAAGAAACCATACGCGGAGAGGGGGCAGGCTACGACCTCGGGGTCTTCGGGGGAGAGGAGAGTAGTATTCATATTGTGTAATTGTTGGCGGGGGGGACGCGGGAAATGGGGAGTGGTTTTGGGTTTTCGTTGATTTGTGGGGAGGGGCAAGGCAGTGGTGCCAACAGAGGGGTCTGCTGGGCCGTCTAGAGGGGCATGGTGGGATGGGAAGGGGCTACGGAGCACTGTGCGAGGTTCTTCTCGCCTGTCTCAACCTCTTCGCCGTTGTCGTCCCTCTCGTCATCTTCCTCCCCTCCACCTTCCATCTCTATGCCTCCTCGTCCTCCACACTTTCTCAATCTGAAAACTCCTCTCCTCTCTCCCCTGACGACGTCCTGTCGTTTACCACCCCGTCCCGCGCAGTATACCGCTTACCCCCCCTCACGCGTAACACAATGCTTCCGCGCAGGGTTGCAAAAAGAAGTCTTTCACTCCCCTACAACAGTGCTGGCACTCGCGTCGTTTTTTTTTTCTGCTGTCCCCTCCTTTTTCTTTTCTTTTCTTTTCTTTCCTTTTCTTTTTTTGCTTGATTTGTGTTTTGATTTTGTATTCTGTGCAAGCTCTTTGGTACCGCCTGCACCCCGGGCCCCGCCCATTCCGGCCGCCTGAGGCCCCGCCCTCATGTGCCCTGTCTCCCTAATTAAAGCTGTGCGTAGCCCGCCTAGCTTTTAGCGGAAGAGGTGTGCTTTCTCGCCCCCGCCGACCAACAAGTGTTTTGATTTTGTCTTCCCTTTTTCCAAAAGGTGCTGCATTCTTTGCCTTTGGCTTTTTTTGTTTGAGGTTCCAGGTCGTTGGGTGGGTGCCCCTGGGCTCCCGCCGGGTCGCCGCCCGGGGGTCGCCCCGTGAGCGCCCCGTGCGCGCTGGCCGGGCCCCCTGGGCCTCGCTCGGCCTTGGGCGCCACTCGGTGGGCGCGCCCCGTGCCCTCTCGGACGGGCGCCTCGGGGGGTTTTTGGCCCCCCTCGCCGCTCGTGGGCGCTTCCTCGGCCTCACATGCACGCGTTTCGCTTGATGCATCTTCCCAATTGCCATGCGCACGTCTGCCCCTCAGGGGACCGCTCCGGCTACCGGGGCCGGCACGCAGACTTCCTGTCCCGTCCTGTCGCCTCGCCGCTCGTGGGCGCTTCCTCGGCGATGCCTTGGCGATGCGGCGCGATCCTTCGACCCTGTCTACTCGGACCCCATCCGGGAGAACTCTACCATCGAGGAGTGACCTTTGGTGCGGGCTCATCGGGCTCCCCCCGATCGCCGAGCGCGATGCGATACAAGCGGCCCGCGCCCTCGGGTTTGGCTCCCTCGCGCCCCCCAAAGCTGCGCACCAAAGGCCACTCTCACCCAGGGGCACTCTTACGCCGAGCCGATACCTCCGCGGCCGAGGCCCTGCACCGGGACATTCGAAGCCAGAGGGGCCGCCGCCTCCGCCCTCGGCCCCGGAGCGCGGCGCGGCGCCCGAGACGACCTGCGCTCGGCTCGCCGTGGGGGCGCTCTGCGCAGGGCTGCGGCGCGCGGCCGCCGGGGGGCTGCGGCGCCGCGGCCGCCGCGCCGGGCTCGCTGAGCGTCCCGCCCGTCGCGCGCCGGCGGGCGCCTCCGATGGCGCCGTGGCTGCTCGCACTGCGCAGCTCGCGCCGAGCAGCTCGCCCCGCACCGCTCGGGCCCCAGTCCTTGAGCTTGAGATCCCTGAGGTCCTGGCGTGGCAGTCTCTGCACAGCTCGGGCCGCAGTCCTGCCCCGCGCAGCTCGGGCCACAGCTCGGGCCACAGTCCTTGAGATCGATGCGTTGCGGTGTCTGCACGGCGGGCGTGCTCGCTCCATTTTCGGGCCCGGGGGACCCTCGCGGAGCGATCCGGCTCGATGAAGGATGCGAAAATGTAGAGTTCGGGGCTCCAGTCGCGGTTTTTGCGACCACCCAGCTTGGGGTCCACGCTGGCGGACATGCGTGTGTGTTCGTTTCGATCGGGACGTTGCAGGTTCCCCCCCAAAATGCTCTTGCTGCAGCGTTTGCCACATTTCAGGATCGGTGCCTTGATCCCGTCGTTTAGAATAGCGCTCTCGCTCCAGCGCGGGCAGCATTTCCAGGGCCGCTTCCTTCGTCGTTGCCGCCCTCCTCCTGTCCCCTCCTCAGGCTCCCTTGCTTCTTATGCCTTGTCGGCTCCTCATACTGTTCCTGCTCATGCCCCTCTTCTTCTTCCTCCTCCTCCTCATCCTCTTTCTCCTCCTCCTCCTCCTGCTCCTCCTTCTCCTCCTCCTTCTCTTTATCCCCCACCCCTATCCCCAATGAGACAAACATCCGCCGTGCCGACTGTGCAGCAAACGATGGGTCAAATCCTGCAAGCGACATTCGGGGATCAAGGTCTCGTTTGACACCCAGTGGGCGGGTGGAGAAGGATCCAATGCAATGAGGAAGCATAGGCGGGAGGGGTAGGATGTCAGATGTGGCGGCAGCGCGCCTGGCTTGTCCCCTATCCCCCTTTCTCTCCCCCCCCTCGGCATCCGAGCTCACGGAGCGCTTCGACATCTTTCGAAGCCTCACCATCGCTCCGCAAGCCTCCAAAGCCTCCCGAGAGCTTCCGACAGCCACCGACAGGCAACTGGAAAGCTTCCACTCCCCCCTCCTCTGGAGGTCTCCAGAGCTCCTGAGAAGGATAGGTCGCTGGATGCCCCTCGATGTCCCTGAAGGCCTCCAGAGGCCCTCGGAGGCCTCTGAAGGTCCAAGAAGAGCCAACAGCGTCCAACAGCGTTGATGACTATCTCGACCCGCGATCCTCGTTCGGCCTATGGCGGCCATTATAGCACCGCCTGCGTCGTATTGAGGGGCGTCGGTGGGCAAGCACACGTTGGCGCTAACACGCTCCGATGACGCCGACGGCGCCGACGGCAACGCTGCCGACGCCGACGACGATCTAGAAGGGTCGAATCTCCGGGATCCAGTTTTTTTGTGGCGCAGCCTAATATTTGCTTGGCCAATCACTTCGCCGCTTCGCTGGATTCGCTCATGTTGTGACGTACGCTTGCTGGAGTCATTGATGTCCTGTCCGTTTTCATCCCCTCAGCTTGTCTCTTCCTTCTCCAAACTTGTGCTGCGACCGCAATCAAAAATCATGATCCTGGCTTTCCGGGACGTTCTTGGTGGTTGTGGGACCTGCGGAGACCCACGACGACTGCGGCGGCCGCGGCGGCGGCGGACGACCCACAACGGCGTCGACGACGACGACGACGACGAGCGGCCGCCCGACCGACCGACGCTGCCGTCATCGTCGCATCGGATTCGTTTTGGCTCTCGACTCCACGGCTGAGCGCAGCTCGAGAAACCAGCCGGGACGGAGCCTTCGACGGGGCCTGCGGACCCGATGGCAGTGGAGACGTGGTCGAGCGGCGACGACGATCGAGGAGGTGCCGCTCCGCGAGGGTGCCCGCCGCGGGTTTGCCCCGACGACGCTGGCGGCGACGCCGCCGAAGACGGAGCCGGCCGCCGACGACGCCGACGCCGACGCCGACGCCGAGGCTGACGGCAGACGCCGACGCCGACGCCGACGCGGACGGCACACGCCGACGCCGACGCCGACGCCGGCGCTGACCGACGCCGCGACGCCGTCGAGGTTTGGGGGCGTTTCTGGCTGGGGCCTCCAGGGGCCTCCGGGCGCCTCCAGAGACCCGGCTCCGAGGGCGCCGACGACGCCGACGCCGCGGCGCCGAGGAGGCGGCCGGTGGGGCGCGGCCCCCGTGCTTGCGGGGCGGTGGGCAGGCTTCCCTCGACGAGACGCAGGCCATGTGTGAGCAACTGCTGGCCGCAGACGAGGACTGCCGCGTGCTCGACGCGCCCGCCACGCCCTCGGCGGCCTTGGCGGCCTCGGCGGCGCTGGCGTCGGCGGCGGCTTCGGCGGCGCCGCCAGCGGTTTCCTCGTTGTCGGCGGCCGCGTCGCTCTCGTCGTCGTCGTCATCATCGTCGTCATCGTCGTCGTCGTCGTCGTCGTCGTCGGCGTCGTCGTCGTCGGCGCCGTCGTCGGCGCCGTCGTCGGCGCCGTCGTTGGCGCCGTCGTCGGCGCTGCCGTCGGCGCCGTCGGCGCTGTCGTCGTCGTTGTCGGTGTGTTTGGTGGCGGGGTCCACTGCGCTCCTTGCCTTCCCCCCCTCTTTGTTAATTCAAGCTTCGCGCGGCCCGCTTAGCTTCGACCGGAAGAGGTGCGCTCTCGACCCGCGAATCAAAAAAAGTGTTCGGTGGCGGCGCCGTCAGCGCCCTCGCTCGTCGGCGTCGCTGCCGCCACGGGCTGGGTCGAGTCCTGGCCGTGAGGCGCCCTGCCGTCCCGCCGCGGTCTCGCCGGGGCGCCCTCCCAGGGCGGGCCTCCCCCCTCCTCCTCCTCCTCCTCCTCCTCCTCCTGCTCCTCCTCCTCCTTCTCCTCCTCCCCTCCTCCTCCTCCTCCTCCTCCTCCTCCTCCTCCTCCTCCTCCTCCTCCCCTCCTCCTGCTCCCAGGGCCCCCCCCCCCCCCCAACGGTGTGGTAACCACACCGTGTGGCGCGTCAGTGGGGACTGTCGGCGGCGAGCCCGCGGGGGCAGCGAGAGGTGGCAGGCCCTCTCGGGAGGCGGCGGCGGGAATCTCTCCTGAGCCCTCCGGCCTGGCCGAGAAGTTTCCCCCAAGCCTTCTCCAGAGGTCCAAAGGCGGAGGCGGCTTCGGAGAGGCCCCGCCGCCGTCTGCGGAGGCGTGCTCCCCCCCCCCCCCTCTCGCTTCCCCCCCAGGGCTCGCCGTCGAGTTTCGGGGGTGATCGCCCGGCTTGAGGCTCGGGTCGTTCTCCGAGGACCTCTCTGGCGATTGTGGGGCCTCCAGGGTCCCAGGGCGGTGCCTCGGGGATTCCGAGGTCGCCGCACGGTCTGTCGCAGCACCGTGGTGGGACGCCAGGTTTCCGATTGCTGCCTGCCCTCTGGGCCTCCTAGATGGGGCCCGATCAGATGGGGTCGGAGGATCGCGCCGCATCGCCGATGCATCGGCGATGCGGCTCGATGCGGAGCCTGATTTTCATCACGTCGACGTCGCCGATGCAGCGCCGACGTCGCAGGTGCATCGGTGATGCTTCGGCGATGCGGCGCGATCCTCCGACCCCATCCAGGAGGCCTCTATGCCCCTACCTGAGAGACAGGCAGCCGCAGACAGCGTTTTTTTGTTGTTTCTCTGTTTTTTGTGTTTTTGTTTTTTTTTCTCTGCCTTTCTCCCTCTCTCTCTCTCTCTCTTCCTGGGCCGCGGTCCGCCACCCAGGGCATCTCAGCACGGGCCTCGTCACCGTCGGGCCCAGGAGCTGGCAATCCTCGCCCTCGGCGGAGGGTCGGCGCGGGCTGGCAGAGCTGGGACGGCCCTGCCTCCAGGCCTCCCGAGATGGGGTCCGAGCCGATGGGGTCGTCGGCTCGCGCCGCATCGCCGATGCATCGGCGATGCGGCTCGACGTGGAGCCCGACTTCCTCCACGCCTGCGGCGCCGCTGCATCGCCGACGTCGCCGATGCATCGCCGATGCATCGGCGATCTATCGCCCATGCATCGCAGATGCAGCGCGATCCTCCGACCCCGTCTGCTCGGACTCCATCCAGAAGGCCTCTACCGTTCCCGCCCCGTCTCCGAGGCAGCGGCCTCTCCCGCCCTCGTCTCGCTCGCCGGGCTCCCCCCGAGGCCCCAGGTGGATCAGACATCCGGTGTGTGCGTCTTGCCATTCTTGCCGAGGACCCCCTCCACGTGTTTCGCGTGGCACAGCTCGATAACACGGTACCCCCGCTCAGTTGGCGCTCGCCAGCGCAGTTACTCTGCCCAGCCGCCGACGCAGAAAGTGTTTCCCCAGTCAGTCACTCCATGCCCGGCATGACCTCGTCGATCATCACGCACGACTTGCGCTTCGTGTATCCTGTCTGCCCGTCCAGTCTCTCTCTCTCTCTCTCTGTTTTTTCGCCACCCGCTCGCGCGAATGGGCTCGAAGTGCTGTCCTGCGAGGGGGGCTGTGGCCCCCACCCTCCTCAGCGAAGGGGAGGCTGCCCTGACAGAGCCGTCCTCCCGCTGGAGGGCGAGTAGGGGTAGGGCTGGGGCACGAAGATACCCACTTGCCTTTGCTCGCTGTTCGTCGGCAGGGCAGGGCCTGTACCAGCGCCGCCCACACACGGTAGGTAGCCCGTAGCCCCGCACGAGACCCCCTGCGCCGAGTGCTCTTTGGGGGTGGGGTGGTGCGCGTCGCCGTCGGATGTGGAACGACGGTGGGCGTTGCCGGTGGACCCCCACCGCAAGCACGGCGGAAGTCAGCGGATGCAAAGCTGGACCTCCCGAGAGAGAGGCAGGCGCCAACGCCGACGCACTCAGGGCCTCCGGAGTCGGTGGCACGGCTTTCACCTGCTCGGGTGCTGCCAGAAGCGCCCCTGGCCCAAGGTGCCCCCAGCTCTTCGCTCCATTCTGGAGCCCCTGGGGCCCCCTGGGCCTCGTGAGGGGTGCAGAGGAGGCCGCCTGGGCCGTTCCGAGAGTCCTGGGGGCACCTTGGGCCAGGGGTGCTTCTAGCAACGCCCGACCTGCTGCTGCAGGTCGGCTTGTGAGTGGCGATCCCAGTCTGCCCAGCGGCCTTCTGCTCCGCACCGTGGTCGCAGCCCCAGGCGGCGTGGAGGTCCGGTGGCCGCCGTCCTCCGCCGCAGGGGAGCAGGGGGAAGCGGGGGCGCACCCTCGGCGCACTCCTCGTCCGATTGCTCTTGCTCGTGCTCGCCGCGAGCGTGATGCAGCGTTGTGGGAGGTCGCACGGGCACGAGGCTTCGCCGAGGTGAAGCCCGCGACCCCTGATCTGGTGTGTGTTCGCGTGGGGTGGCAAACGCAGTGTGGACGATAGTCCGTCTCAGATGTGGGTGGGGCCTGCACTGGAGAGAGAAGCGGTCTGAGCATTGCCAGGCACATCCTTGGGAAGTGAGGCGGGGACTACTTGTACGGCAAGCTTTGGGGCCCTGAAATTACCGTTGCCGCCGCCGTTCTACGTTGACCAAAGCTCGGACGACCATAACTATACGTGCTCTTCAAGACGTATGCAGTTGGACTTCTCTAAGAAAAATCAGACAGTGGCGGGCGTGAATCATGTCATAGTGGTTATGGTCCCCCTCCGTATGGAGACTCCGTGAATTACATGAGGCTGTGTTCTACTCATTGTTCCGCTTGTGGTTTGGCTCCAAAGCTGAGTGCTTCGATCCTGTGGACTGGCATGCTATGGAATGGAATTCTGGAGCCGATGTCCTCGTCCAGTACGCAATTCAGTCCAGAAGTAGTGGGGGAACGCTTGTTCCAAAGCTGATCCAGGAAGGGATTGCGGGCGCTATTGCTGTACGAACGGTTTTCCCTCAAGCAGCACATTATGTAAGGGGTCAGAGCTGTTTCAAGAAGGTGACTCTGATATTTAGAAAGCGAGCATCTGCCCGCGTGCCGTGCCGTGCCGTGCTGTGCCTTGCCGTGCCGTGTTGTGTTTTGCTTGTAGAATGCACAATTCGTATTGCCCGCGCACTACATATGCCGTGTCGTGCCGTACCCGCGTGCCGTGCCGTGCAGTGCCGCGCCGTGCCCTGCCGTGCCAGCGTGCCGTGCCGTGTCGTGCAGTGGTTGCCGTGCCGTGCCCCGTGTGGTTTCGAGAACGCAGAAGATGTGCTGTGCCGTGCCGTGCCGCACCCGCGTACCGTGCCGTGCCGTGCTCGGTTTCAGAGAAGGGGAGAGCGTGATATAGAGAGAAGGCTATATTTATAGACACGCGGAGAGAGAGAGAGAGAGAGAGAGAGAGGGAGAGAGAGAGAGAGAGCGCGCGAAATGTGCGAACGGACGAGACGGCGGGATAGTGAGTGGAATGCGAGGTGAACGACGCCGGCGCGGCAAGGGCACGGTCGTCCCTGGAAGGGGTGCTGTCCGCGGAGGCCGCTGCCCCGCCTCGGCCGGGGGGTTGCTGCTGTGCGGTGCAGCGGGGAGGTGCGCCCAGAGAGCACGGGGGGGGGGTCGCTGCCGGGTTGTCGGGCCTCTGGACTCCTTGATGTCGAGGGCCTGGGGCCCGAACCGCTCCGTGGCCACCCCGGGGCCGTCCCCCCTGGGGGGGGGGGTGCCTCCCGCGGAGCCCTCCTCCCGAAGCCGTGCCGTTGGGGGGGAAGCTCTGCTGAACCTCTGGGGCGGCGCGCCTGACCCCCCCCCCTCTCCAGGGGCAGCGTTAAGGGCTCCGGGGGTGATGCATCGAGCCCCCATCGCCCGTTCATCGCCGACAGTCGAAAAAACAACAACCACATGAACCTAAGTTTTTGGCGCTGCGCGCGGATTTCCTGGATCCGCGCCGGGCCCCCCCGCGGCGGCGCCTCCGGCGCCGCCCCTGGCGCGCCCCGCGCGCCAGGAAGGGGGGTCCGGCGCGGAGAAATCCGCGCGGAGCGCCAACCGTTTATGTTTACGTGGTTTTTTCTTCTCCTAGATAGGTGCTTCATGGCTGCCCAGGGGCGAAGGGGTTCGCTATCGGGGGCCTCTCGCCGATTCGTCGGCGACGCATCGCTGATTCCAGGTCGAGGTTCCCCCCCCCCGAACGGGTCGCCCCCTGTCGTTTGCCCTCCCCCTCCACCCTCCCGGCAGAGCCAGGCACAGGTTTCCCGGGAAGCGCTGGGCCACGTTCTGCGGACGGGGCTGAGAAGATCGGGTGGCGAACTCTGCACATGTTCCCTGCTCCCTGGCCAGGCCCATCCTGAACCCAGGAGCCGTGTATACGCCCTCCTGGCCAAGCCAGGAGGGCTTGGCGCACACGCCGCTGCTGGGTTGAGGACGGGCCTGGCCCGGGAGCAGTGGATGTGTATAGATCTCGCCGCCCTGGACGAGTAATATGCTTTTCCGTCTGCTGCTCAGTTGGCCGCGGTAATTCGGGCGGGTGGGCAGCGACAGCCAGGTTTCGTTCAACCTCGTCATGCTGTCCTCTGGCTGCCTTGACCGCGCGGTGCACGACGCGCGCGCGTGACTGACTGCCGCAGCCCCGCGTCTGGACCCGAAGCAGGCCCAGCGCCTGGAGCGCGTCGCCGACAAGAAACAGTCGAGATCGATGGTGCACCGAGGGCCTGCCACAGCCGGTCCGATGGCCTGCTGGGTGGCGGGGCGAGGGCGCTCCAGTCTTGCGAGTTTTTCCCACGCGTCCTGTGCGGTCGGGCCCTCTCTTGTTTTTTGACGTTGCGCCGCGGGCGCCTCCTCCTCCTCCTCCTCCTCCTCCTCCTCCTCCTCCTCCTCCTCCTCCTCCTCCCCGTCTGCCTCTCCCTCTTCCTCCTCTTGCTATTGCTGCCGCTGACGCGGCCATAGCAGGACGACGGCGCCACTGGGCGTGCCCGCAGTCGCTCCAGCGTTGATTTTGGCACACCCCTCGCGCATGTTGTGCCCCGCAGGGGGCTCCAGTTACGGCACTGGTGGCCGGCACGTGCATTTGCGTTCGAGTTTGTTAAATTTTGGGGCACCCTCTCACACACACGCACACGCAAGACACTTCGTTGCCCACAGGGGATCTCAGCAATGCCGCCAGTGTGCGAATTTGCACCCGATCGGATTCATTTTGGAGAGCAGTTCGTGGCTGACGGGGGGCGCCTCAGCGCGGATTTCTTGGGTCCGCGCTGGGCCCCCGCGGCGGCGCTTCCGGCGCCGCCCCTGGCGCGCGGAGCGCGCCAGGAAGGGGGGTCCGGCGCGGAGAAATCCGCGCGGAGCGCCAACAGTTTATGTTTACGTGGTTTTTTCTTCTTGTGCTTCATGGCCGCCCAGGAGCGTGGGGGTTCGCTGCATCGTGGCTGACGGGGGGGCCTCAGCAACGGCTTCAGCGGGCGTTTGTATTCGCACTTGGCCCATTTTGGCGCACCTCTCACACACTTCGTGCCCCATGGGGGGCCCCAGCCACGGCGCCAAAGGGCGCCTTCGCCTTCGCGTTCGACTGCTGTCGGTACACCCCTCACGCACTTCGTGCCCCACAGGGGAGTGGCAACTGTGGCGCCCATGGGCGAATCCGCATTCGCACCAGGAGCATCCTGGCGCACAGCTCACACACTTCGTGGCCCATAGCGAGCCCCAGTTCTAGCGGCGCCCCTTGGGCGCGGGTCTGAGCACGCCCCTCGCACACCTCGGGCCCGACAGGGTGCCCCAGCTCCGACGCCAGTGATCACGCCCGCATGCGGTCTGGACGTTGGTCTGGCGTATCTACCCCGCGCAATCTTCGTGCACCACGGGTGTTGAGTATGCCTGGGGGGCCAGGTCTATAGGGTGGGGGCGCAGGGCGCTCGGGAGGCGTGCAGCCTCCTTTTTCAATCTGCAATGTCTGCTTGGGATCAACTGGCCGCCGTGGGCGACGCGCCGACACCTCCAAAGTTGCACCGACGACCAGAAGATACAGTTGTCAGGTTCCTGAGCGCAGCTCCATAGAAAGGCAGGGGACCTGGCCCAGGAACGTATTCTTGGGGTCTTCAGCCACGACGCCAACGGGCACGACTGCTTCCTCTGCGCCAGGCCAGTTGGCCGGCCCGGAGCAGCACCAGAGAAGATGAAGCCGCCGGGAAGCGGATTGCAAGATTTGCTTCTTGGACACATGCTTTGTGTCCTATTACCAGTACCAGGGGCCGATTCCACGTAGATCCTGGCCGAGGGTAAAAGAGTTTGTTCGAAGCCGTGCGTCAGCAGTGGGTGTCATGAAGGCCGCGGCCTTCCAACTTGAGGGCAGCGGCGGCGTTGTATCATGCAAGGGACTTGTGTTCCCAGGTTGCTATACGTCGCCCTGACCCCTTCACTGCTGACGTCGCCGCTGGCCTTGCCAGCCCCCTCCTTCCTCCTGCTCCCTCCTCCTGATCCCGGCTCCTGCCCCCCCCCGTCGCCGTCCTCCCTGCTCCCTGCTCCCTCCTCGCCCTCCCTCCCGCCCTCTCCGCCCCCTCCGCCTCCCCCGCCTCCGCCCACTCCACCTCCGCTTCCGCCCCCTCCGTCTCCTCCGCAGCCGCTGCTCTCTTCTCCAGCCGCCTCCATCCCTGGGGCCTCGTGGGTGCTGTGACGTCCGTCCCGCCCCTCCGCCGACGGATGGGCCCGATCGGCGCCGCGCCCGCGGCGGCGGAGCTGCAGGAGCTCAGCCTCGCCTAACCGATCCCCCTCCCCGCGGGGCCGGGGCGTCTCGGCCCCACCAGCCCCTCCTCCTCCTCCTCCTCCCTCCCTCCTCCTCCTTCCTCCTCCTCCTCCTCCTCCTCCTCCTCCTCCTCTCTGCTCCCTCTCCTCCTCCTCCTCCTCCTCCTCCTCCTCCTCCTCCTCCTCCTCCTCCTCCTCCTCCTCCTCCTCCTCCTCCTCCTCCTCCCCCCTCTGGACCTCCTGGAGGGGGTCGGAGCAGGTGGGGCCGGAGGGTCGTGCCGCGTCGCCGACGCGTCGGCGATGCAGCGGCGATGCGGCTCGATGTGGGGCTCGATTTGCTCCACGCCGACGTCGCCGATGCATCGCCGATGCAACGCCGATGCATCGCCGGTGCCTCGGCGGTGCGGCGAGGTCCTCCGACCCCAGCTGCTCGGACCCCATCCAGGAGGCCTCCGTACCTCCAGGTGGGTCCGGTCCCGCGAGCCCCGAGTGGATCACAGTGGAAGCACCGTGGATCCCCACCTCGGGAGGGTCTCGAAGACGCCCACGGCGAATCACCGCTGCCTCCTGCCTTTCAGGATACGCCTATGTGGCCGAGCGTTTGGGCAAAGTGCGGCCACGCTAGTGGACCATGCGTTCCCCCAGCCGTGGTGGAAGCCCTTCGGGGAACACGTTGGGGAGGAAGCGGGGGATGAGGAGAGGGAGGAACAGGAGGATGAGGAGAAGGATGAGGAGACCTCTCGAGAGCTTCTGGAGTCATTCTTGGGGCCTCCTGGGAGCTTCCTAGGGGCCTCTTCGAGGCCTCTTGGAGGGCCTCCTTGGGCCTCTTGGGGGCCTTCGGGGGCTTCTTGGGGGTCTCTTTGCTCGTCTCACGGTGTTCCCGGCCCTGACGCCGTCGGAAGCCGTTTTGGGAGCTTCTCTGGGCCGTCTTGGGGCCATTTTGGGGGCCCTGTTAGGGCGCTTCAGGGTCTGTCTTGGAGGTCATCTTGGGCGTCTTGGGGGCCTCTTGGGCCGTCTTGGGGCACTTTGGGGGCCGTCTTGGGAACCTCTTGGGGCTTCTTGATGCCATCTTGGAGGCCTCTTGGGCGATCTTGGGACAATCTTGGGGGCCTCTTGGGCCGTCTTGGGCAGTCGGAAGGCCAACCAGGAGCAAATGCAAATGCCAACAACCTACAAACACCAACGGAAAATCAATGATTTGATTCTTTTCGGGCCTTCATCAAGGACCTCTTGGACGCCTCTCGTGCCGTCCTGGCGGCCTATTGGGGGCCTCTTGGGCTGTCTTGTGCCATTTTGGAACCATCTTGGGCTGTCTTGGGTGCATCTTAGGTCATTTTGAAGACTTTTTGAGCCCATCTTGGGTTCTCTTGGCGGCATTTTGGCCGTCTTGGGGCCCATTTTGGCCATCTTGGATGCTACCTTAGGGCCGTCTGCGGCGGGAAAACCGACGATCCCGGAATTTTTGGCGGCTTTTCGGGTGGACCTCTTGGGGGCTTCTTGGGCCGTCTTGGGCCATCTTAGAGCCATCTTGGGCCATCTTGGTGGCCTCCTGGCCCGTCTTGGGGGCTTCTCTGGGCCGACTCGGGGCCCTTTTGGGGTGCTCCAGGGCCGTCTTGGATGCCCTCTTGGGGCCCTCTTGGAGGCCTTTTGGGCCGTCTTGGGGCCCTCCTGAGGCCGTCCGTTCTGGGGCCTCTTGGGCCGTTCTGGGGCCATCTTGGTGGCCTCTTAGGCGATCTTGGGGCGATCTTTGGGAGCTCTTGGGCCGTCTCGGGCCGTCGGAAGGCCGAAAAGAAGCAAACGCCAAATTCCTTTAACATAAACGCTAAGAACCAATGTTGGCCTCTTCGCTCCTTCCTGGAGGCTTTCTTGGAGGCCTCTTGGGCCGTCTTGGAGACCTTTTGGGGGCCTCTTGGGCCGTCTTGAGCCATCTTGCAGCCGTCTTGGGCCGTCTTGGAGACTTCGTGGGCGATCTCGGGGGCCTCTTGGGCCGTCTTGGGCTGTCGGAAGGCCGACAAGAAGCATATGTAAAATCCTTCAAAAACCTAAGGACAACCAATGATTTTGGCCTCTTCGGGCCCTCCCGGAGGACCTCTTGGAGGCCTCTTGGGAGCCTCTTGGGCCCATCTTGGAGCCATCTTGGGCCGTCTTGGCGACTTCTTCGGCGGACTTGGAAGCAACTTGGACCATCTTGGGCCATCCTGGAGGCCATCTTGGGCCAACGTGACCATCTTGGAAGTTATTTTGAGCCGTCTTGGAGATTTTGTGCGCGTGGAGGTCGTTTGTGTGGCCTTCGGGTGGCCGGCGGGACGGGCTGAATCTCCAGGGTGAGTTTTTTTTCCCGGAAAGGGATCTGGCCCAGGGTTGTCTTTTAGCTGTCGACAGGAAGATGGCCGGAATCATTTGCGGTAAATAACGAGGCGGGAAGAGGGACGGCGAATTTATGTTTGAGGATGTCCCGAGCGAATCGCTTGTTTTTCAGAATTTTGTTGAGGATGTCTCAAGCAGCTTGTCTTGTGTTATATATGGTTCCTCTCCTGGGATCAGAATTCAGAGGACGTCTCGGGTGAAATGCTTGTTTTCACGTGCCCGGATCTTGAGGATGTCTCGAGCGAGACGCTTGGTTTCACGCGTCCAGGTTGTCCAGGCCTATGTCTAGCATGAGGAACTGTTAGGGATGTCTCGAGCGAGACGCTTGTTTTCACGCGTCCAGGTCGCCCAGGTGGATGTCTAGCATGAGGATGTGTTGAGGAAGTCTCGATCGAGACGCTTGTTTGCACGTGTCCAGGTTGCCCAGGCGGATGTCTAGCATGAGGATGTCCCATAACGAGTCCCCCTGGCACGTCGCGCGGCGCGTCCCCTGGCACGTCCCCTGGCACGTCCATCGGCACGTACCGTAGCGCGTCCCCTTGGCACGTCCCGCGGTGCGTCCCCATGGCACGTCCTCTGGCACGTCGCTTGGCGCGCGCGTCCTCCTGGCATGTCCCCCTGTCAATTAGCTCTGGGGCAGCTATTATGTGCTCAGGCAGCTCGAGCTTACGATTCATATCAGTTCGGTTCGGACTCGGATGCAAAAGAGGACTCGATCCACAACGCTATAAAGCACAATCGCGGCATGGTACATCGCAATTCAGCACGGCGCAGCACAGCACAGCCCTCGGCACGATGCATCAAGATCGATTCATTTAGCATTGCATTTGCCCGTCGCCCAATCAGGTGTCTTTGAAAACGTTGCCATGCCTTACATTTCTATATTCCTTTCCGGGTTCTTGGGGCGACCATATCTGGAAAAATAACTAAATCCAAACCGAATAGGGTTCAGCACGACGGGCACCCTTGTGGCAAAACCACAGGGGAGCGGAGGATCGAAGACGCCTACGGCGAGTCACCGCCGCCTCCTGCCTTTGGAATCGCCCATGTGGCCGAGCGTTGTGGTAAGAGCTCTGCCAAGCTATCGGACCATGTGTTCCCCCAGCCGTTGTGGAAGCCCTTCGGGGAACACTTGGGGGAGGATGGCAGGGAAGATCTGGAGGAGTAGGAGGAGGAGGAGGAGGAGGATGAGGAGGAGGATGAGGAAGAGGAGGAGGAGGAGGAGGAGGAGGAGGAGGAGGAGGAGGAAGAAGAGGAGAGGCGGTGTCTGGGGAGCCTCTGGGGGCAGTCTTGGGGCCTTCTGGGAGCTTCCTGGGGGCCTCTTGGAGGCATCTTGGGGGCCTCCTTCGGCCTCTTGGGGGCCTTTGGGGGCTTCTCGGAGGCCTCTTCGGCCGTCGTAAAGCATTCGTGGCCCGTGGGGGGCCCTCTCGGCCGACTCTCTCGGCCGACTTGGGGCCCTCTTGGGGTGCTCCAGGGCCGTCTTGGAGGCCATTTTGGGGCGTTTTGGAGGCCTCTTGGGCCGTCTTGGGGCCCTCTTGAGACCGTCCCGTTCTGGGGCCATCTTGGTGGCCTCTTGGGCGATCTTGGGGCGATCTTTGGGGGCTTTTGGGCCGTCTCGGACCGTCGGAAGGCCGAAAGGAAGAATATGCGAGCATCCTTCCAAAACCGTCGGAGAATCAATCGTTTTGGCATCTTTGGGCCTTCCTGGAGGCCCTCTTGGAGGCCTCCAGGGCCGTCTTGGAGGCCATCTTGGGCGTCTTGGATGCCTCTTGAGGCCGTCCTGGGGCTTCTTGGGCCGTTCTTGGGCCATCTTGGTGGCCTCTTGGGCGATCTTAGGGCGATCGTTGGGGGCTCTTGGGCCGTCTCGGGCCGTCGGAAGGCCGAAAAGGAGTAAATCCCCAAATCCTTCCAAAACCCAGCGAAAATCAATGATTTTGGCCTCTTCGGGCCTTCTTGGAGACCATCTTGGCCATCTTGGAGGCATCTTGGAGACCATCTTAGACCATCTTGGCGGTCTTGAAAGCCATCTTGAGCCATCTTGTGAGAATTTTTCGGAGAATTGGGAAAATTGCGCTTCCTTCCGGTGGACCGGCGGGACGGGCCGAAGCTCCAGGGAGAGTTCTTTATGGAAAAGAACGAAAGCCAAACCGTCTAGTGTCCAGCACGCCCGGCACCCCTGTGGCAAGACCATAGGGGGCGGCGGATCGAAGACGCCTACGGCGAGTCACCGCCGCCCCCTGCCTTTTTGGAAGCGCCTATGTGGCCGAACGTTGAGGCCAGAGCCCTGCCAAGCTATCGGACCATGTGTTCCCCGAATCGGTTTGGAAAACCTTCGGGGAACACGTTGGGGAGGACGGGGAAGAGGAAGAGAGTGAGGAATGGGCGTGTTCGGGGCCCCTTGGGGGCTGTTGTGAGCTTTTGGAGGCGTCTTGGGGCCTGCTGGCCGAAGGTTGGGTCAGATCCTTGCCAATCTTTCGGAACGAGTGTTCCCCGAATCGGTTTGGAAAGCTTTCGGGCAACACGTGGAGGAGATTGGGGAAGAGGAGGAGAGTGAGGAAAACTTGACCCTTTCGGGCCTTCCTGGAGAACGTCTTGGAGGGCTCTTGGGCCGTCTTGGAGGCCTTCTGCGGGCCTTTTGGGCAGTCTAAGGCCATCTTGAGGCCATCTGGGGCCGTCGTGGGTGCATCTTGGGGCCATCTTCGCTGTCTTGGAAGCCTTCCTGGCCGTCTTGGAGGCATCTTGGAGGCCAGCTTGGCCGTCTTGGAGGCCATCTTCGGCGTCTTCGGGGCCATCTTGGGCCGTCTTGGGCTCTTCTTGGGGCCCTCTTGGGGGCCTCTTGGGCTTTCATGGGGCCATCTTGGAGGCCATCTTGGAGGCCTCTTGCGCGCTCTTGGGACGATGTTGGGGGCCTCTTGGGCAGTCTTGGGCCGATGCAAGAATCCTTCAAAAACTTAAGGAACATCGATGACTTTTGCCCTTTCGGGCCTTCCTGGAGGACGTCTTGGAGGCCTCTTGGGGCCTCTTGGCCAGTCTTAGGCCATCTTGGAGCCATCTTGGGACGTCTTGGAGGCTTCTTGGACGAACTTGAAGGCATCTTGGACTCTCTTGGGTGCAGTCTTGAAAGCCATCTTGGACCATCTTTGGCGACTTGGAGGCCATCTTGGACCATCTTGGAGGCCATCTTGGGCCAACGTGGCCATCTTGGAGGCCATCTTGAGCCGTCTTGGAGGATTTTTCCGCAATTGAGCTCCTTTCCGGGTGGCCGTCGGGACGGGCCGAAGCCCCAGGGGGAGTTCTTCTGGAAAAAGAACCAAAACCAAAACCGAAAGGATTCAGCACGCCAGGCGCCCCTCTTGCAAGCAACAGTGGGCGGCGAATGACGGAAAGCGCGCGTTCGCGTGCGGTCCGTTAGTCGGAAGAAATTGGACTTGGGGGAGTTCGAGGGGGGTGGCATCGCCAGGCCCGGCTCAAGAGCGGCCAAGACGGCGCCCAAGACGGCCCAAGACGGCCCAAGAAGCGCCCAAGACGGCCCAAGAGCGCTCCAAGAGAGCCCAAGACCGCCCAAGGCGGCCCCAAGACGTCCCAAGAGGCCTCCACGACGCCCCAGGAGGCGCCCACGAGGCGTCCCAAGAGGGCCCCAAGAGGCCAAAATCATTGATTTTCTTAAGGAAAACGTGCATTTTTAGCATATACGGCTTTTCGCTTTTCATGGCGTTGAAGACGGTCCAAGAGGCCCCCAAGACCGCCCCAAGACGGCCCAAGATGTTTCCAAGAGGCCCCCAAATAACCCAAGAGGGCGCCAAGACGGGCCCAGAGGCGTCCAAGACTGTCCAAGAGGCCCCTAGGAGCGCCCCAAGAAGGCCCAAGAGGCCCCCAAGAGGGCCCCCAAACGGCCCAAGAGGGCGCCAAGACGGCCCAAGAGGCGCCAAGACGGCCCAAGACGGCCCCAGGACGGCCCCAAGAAGGCCCCAAGAGGCCCCCAAGATAGCCCAAAGACGGCCAAAGGCAGCCTAGTCCCTTCACCCCCTCAGCCCAAAAGCTCCCAGGAGGCCCCAAGAGGCCACCGAAAAGCCCCAAAAGGTCCCCAGGAGGCACCCAGGAGGCTCCCCAAGAGCCCCCCAAGAGGCCCCAAATACTCCCAAAGGCTCTTAGCACCGCGGCTCCCAAGAGCGAGCGGTGACGTAATCGAGCTGATAAGACCAAAGCTCCCAACTCTGCGGCGTAATAAGTTCTTGACGCCAGGGCACAGGGACGGGCGGCAACGCGTGGACAACGAGCGGTCCACGCAAGGAAAACGCGGGGTTCTGGAAAGCTGGCAGCCCAAACGCGGAAAACGCAACGCGACCCGACCGCCCCCTCCAAAACAAGAAACGCGCTCAAAGAAAGCTCCGCGACTCTCCGAGGCTGAGATAGGACAAGAGCGAGGGGAAGGGAGTCAATAAGACGTGTAAGAGCGGACGAGCCAGCGATCTCGTGCGCTCTGAAAGTAAGTGCGCTTTCCGTCCCCATGCCAAGCAGGTTTTATCGAGTAGGACTGCCTTCGGGGCTTAAAAACAGCGTTTCGCTCGAGAGATCATCGGAAAACGCTTCTTGGGCGCTTCTTGGGCCGTCTTAGGCGCCTAAGACAGCCCAAGAAGCGGCCAAGACGGCGCCCAAGACGGCCAAAGACTGCCCAAGAAGCGCCCAAGACGGCCCAAGAGCGCTCCAAGAGAGCCCAAGACCGCCCAAGACGGCCCCAAGACGTCCCAAGAGGCTTCCACGACGCCCCAGGAGGCGCCCACGAGGCGTCCCAAGAGGGCCCCAAGAGGCCAAAATCATTGATTTTCTTAAGGAAAACGTGCATTTTTAGCATATACGGCTTTTCGCCTTTCATGGCGTTGAAGACGGTCCAAGAGGCCCCCAAGACCGCCCCATGACGGCCCAAGATGTTCCCAAGAAGCCCCCCAAATAACCCAAGAGGGCGCCAAGACGGGCCAAGAGGCGTCCAAGACTGTTCAAGAGGCCCCTGAGAGCGCCCCAAGAAGGCCCAAGAGGCCCCCAAGAAGGCCCCAAAACGGCCCAAGATGGCGCCAAGACGGCCCAAGAGGCGCCAAGACGGCCCAAGACGGCCTCAGGACGGCCCCAAGAAGGCCTCAAGAGGCCCCCAAGAGAGCCCAAAGACGGCCAAAGGCAGCCTAGTCCCTTCACCCCCGCAGCCCAGAAGCTCCCAGGAGGCCCCCAGAGGCCCCCGAAAAGCCCCAAAAGGTCACCAAGAGGCACCCAGGAGGCTCCCCAAGAGCCCCCCAAGAGGCCCCAAATACTCCCAAAGCCTCTTAGCACCGCGGCTCCCAAGAGCGAGCGGTGACGTAATCGAGCTGATAAGACCAAAGCTCCCAACAGAAAGCTGCGGCGTAATGAGTTCTTGACGCCAGGGCACAGGGACGGGCGGCAACGCGTGGACAACGAGCGGTCCACGCAAGGAAAACGCGGGGTTCTGGAAAGCTGGCAGCCCAAACGCGGAAAACGCAACGCGACCCGACCGCCTCCTCCAAAACAAGAAACGCGCTCAAAGAAAGCTCCGCGACTCTCCGAGGCTGAGATAGGACAAGAGCGAGGGGAAGGGAGTCAATAAGAGGTGTAAGAGCGGACGAGCCAACGATCTCGTGCGCTCTGAAAGTACGTGCGCTTTCCGTCCCCGTGCCAAGCAGCTCTATTGGCCTTCGGCCAATCCCGCCACCGTGCTTGAGTTGTAGGTCAGATGCCTCTCGGGGCCCTCTTGGCCCTTGTTGGGCGCTCGCGGCTCTGAAGAAAGCCGGCGGGAGGCGCCTGGGAACCACGCGAGGCACGCCAGGAACCGCAGAAGCTTCGGAGAATTTTGGGTCGGGCCCTGCAGCGCTTCGTCCTGTGGACCGGGGACTGAGGGCTACAGGGACCTGAGGGCGCTCCGGCTCGTGCCTCGCGGCGCGGTGGCGGATACCCCGCCCCAGGAGGGCGATCGGTTAAACGATGCCCCAGATGCGAGTCCTCGTGGCGCGCGGGTTCGGCGGCGGCTGCGAGACCGCCGTCGCGGCCAGCCCCGCGTGGGGGGCGCAGGACGTCCTGGCGCACGCCCCGTGGCACGAGGCCGAGGCCTCCCGCTCCCGCGTCCGCGTCCTCTTCGGGGCGGCCGAGCTGGTCGGGCAGACCACCCTGGGCGACCTCGGGGTGGCCGACGGGGACCGCCTGACCCTGGTGGCGACGTCGCTCCCGCCGGTCGTGACCAGGGCGATGGCCGGCCAGGTCAAGCTCTGGAGCCCCTCCTCGGGCGAGTGCCTGCGCGTGCTGCGGGGCCACGCGAGCAGCGTGTATGCGGCCACGTTCTCGCCGGAGGGCTCCCTGGTGGCCACCGCCTCCCTCGATCACACGGCGAGGCTGTGGAGCGCCCGCTCCGGCGAGTGCCTGTGGACGCTGCAGGGCCACGGTCGTGCCGTGCAGTCCGTCGCGTTCTCGCCCGACGGTGGAAGGGTGGCCACTGCCTCCACAGACGGCACCGCGAAGGTCTGGAGCGCCAGCAAGGGCGAGTGCCTGCGCACTCTCGAGGGCCACGCCGCGGGCCTGAGCTCTGCCGTCTTCTCCCCAGACGGCCACGCCATCGCCACGGCTTCCGCAGACGGCACAGCAAGAATATGGAGCGCCGATGCGGCCACGTGTCTGCACACGCTGCACGGCCACCGAGGCTCCGTGACCTCGCCAGCGTTCTCGCCCGACAGTCAAGCGCTCGCCACTGCGTCTGTCGACGGTACGGCAAAGATCTGGATGGTGAGTTCGGGCGAGTGCGTGCGGACGCTCAGTGGACACAGTGGCTTCGTGAAGTCAGTCGTGTTCTCGCCGGACGGTCAGGCCGTAGCAACAGCCTCTGGCGACGGCACGGCGAAGATTTGGAGCACGAGTTCTGGCAAGTGCTCGTGCACACTTCTGGACGTCAGCGAATCCTTCATCACGTCCGTGCAATTCTCGCCAGATGGCAGGGCGGTGGTGACCGCCTCCACAAGCGGTATGGCGAGGATCTGGGCAACCGATGGGGGCAAGTGCCTGCAGACGCTGCGGGTTTCCTCGGATGCCGTGGACTCCGCCGAGTTCTCCCCAGACGGCAAGACGGTGGTCACCGCCCATCGGGACGGCAAGGCGCGATTCTGGGGCGTGGGCATGACGGGTTGCTGGCGTACCATCGATGCTAACGACGATGGCGACGTGGTGTACGCCTCCTTCTCCCACTCGGAGTGAGCACCTGCTCTCCGCCTGCGACGAGCGGGAGAGGAAGGGAGGACACGGAGCTAATGGTGGAGCAGCAACTAGACTGCACCCGTTGACACAGATCGACGGGGCTCGCCGAGCGACTGCTCGGAGGGTACCAACTACTCGAGTAGGAGGTCGACTACAGAATTGATTCAGTCCAGACTTGTACTTTTCGACGAGCCTGCGAGAAGGTACGTATGAGGTTCGTACATTACACGCGTGTGTGGTAGATTCGACGAACAGTTCTTCGATTTTCGGGTAACTCGATTATGCAGTTGATCTCCTGCTCGATCTGTACTCCCGCACCGATCCTGGCCAGCCCCACCTGGACCCAAGATCGACGTGCACGCCCTCCAGGCTTGGCGAGGAAGGCACACGCACAGACACACACACACACACACAAACACCGATCCTTGACCCAGGATCGGCCCGGCCGGGACCAGTGCGGGCGTCAGGTGTATGTCTCTCGGGGGCGGAAAAGAGGGGGGTGATGACCAGGGGGGGGGATCTCATGGCGTGGGCCATGATAGTTCCCCAGATCTCAGGGCGCCTCTTCTTAATTATTTCATTACGTCCCTGCGCCCCCCCCTCTTGGAGGGCCCTCCCCGCGGTGCCCTCGGCGAGGCGGCCGGAGCTCCACGCACGGAGGCGCTCTGCAGCGGGGTGCAGAGCTGGAGGGCAAACGGGGGCAGCGAGCGCAGCCTTTCGAGGGCGGTCGGCAGCCCAACTTCGCTGGGCAACGACAGCACTGCTTTACTCAAGCTGGCGGCGTGGGGCGACAGAGGCCGCGCACATGCCGCCGGCCATGATTTGCACCCCCCCTCTTGGACGCCCCTCCCTCTTTGCCGCTCCCGAGAGTATCGCTGGCGTCTTCCGAACGGCGGGCCTGTGGAGCTCGCCGCCCTCCCGGACAGGGAGGGGAAGGAGAGAGGGCCGGAGGCGGCGGCGAGCGAGGGGGGGGGAACGGAGAAGGAAGCCCAGACCCCCTCGAGTAATGAAAAAATCATGACAGGAGGTTTTACATCATTTTCGGCCTTTGGAGGCCCTAACCGGCCCTCGGGACCGTCAAGAAACGACTCAGGATGAAAAACCGGTCCCGGGGAATGGGTCAAGATCTCTGGGGGTCGACGTCATGAAAAAATCATGACGTCGGGGGTCTGGGAAGAGGGCCTTCTCAGAAGGCGGCGGGGCTTCTCAGAAGCGCTCGCGCCTGCTGAGAAGTCTTTTGGCCTTCACCTTCTCTCAGGAGGGGAAAAAACACACAGACACAATTCATCGCCGATTCCCCCCAACTATGGGAAACTATGGGAAGTGGGGGGGGGCAGACCCAAACCCAGAACACATGGGAAAATGTGGGGAATCTTTTTATTGGTGTGTACAATTTATTTGTGTGTCCCAGGGCCCCTCCTCCTCCTCCTCCTCCTCCTCCTCCTCCTCCTCCTCCTCCTCCTCCTCCTCCTCCTCCTCCTCCGCATCAGCAGCACCCTTCCTTCGCACCCCCCCCTCTCCGCCCGCCGCCGGCGGGTGCCCCGCTGGCGGCCGAGCCTCTCGCCGGGCACTGGGCGGGCCGCCCGCTGGCAGGGCTGCCCTCTCGAGCGGAGGGCCCCTTCCCGCGCGAGCCACCGCTGCTCCTCCTCCCCTCCTCCTCCTCCTCCTCCTCCTCCTCCTCCTCCTCCTCCTCCTCCCTCCTCCCCCTCCTCTCCTCCTCCTCCTCCTCCTCCTCCTCCTCCTCCTCCTCCTCCTCCTCCTCCTCCTCCCTCCTCCTCCTCCCTCCTCCCTCCTCCCTCCTCCCTCCTCCCTCCTCCCTCCTCCCTCCTCCCTCCTCCCTCCTCCCTCCTCGGCGAGGACCATCGAGGAGCATCCTTGATCATTTGGCGAAAAAGCCACGCACGAAACCGAACAGAAACACAGGGAATGGACGTCCGAGCGACGGCCAGTTGTGGACACGCCCGCGTGGCCGAAGTGTCGGGCCGCGGCTTTGCCGCGTGACGGAGCTGCGCCGAGGCCGCCGTGGAAATGGTCGGGGGACCGTTCGAAGCAAATGCCTGCCACTTCTGGGCCCCTCTGGCCCTCTTGGAGCTCCTGGGGCCCACAGGCGTAGTTCCCTGGGCCCCTGGGGCCGCTTCGGCGGCTCCGGAGGCCATGGCGGGGCGCGGGACCGTCTTGGCGACTTTTTTGGGGCCCTTCTCTGAAGCTTCCGGGGGGCCTCTTAGTGGCCTCTCGGGGGCCTCTCGGGGGCCTGTTGGACTGTCTTGGACCATCCTGGGGCCATCTTGGGGCCCTCTTGGGCCGTCCTTTGGCCTTCTTCGGTCCTCTCTGGTCCCTGACGGGCCATCTTTGAGCCGTCTGGGGGCGGAAAGCCTGGGAGCAGAATCATTGAACCGATTTTGTTTCAACCTCGTGTCAGTTGGGGCCTCTCTTGGAGTCTCGGAGTCTCTCTTCAAGTCTCCCTCCGGCCTCTCAGGGCCTCCTGGGCCCCCTTGGGGGCCTCCTGGGCAACCCTCCAGGCCTCCTGGACTGGGGTATCTTTCGGACCCGTGTCAGCGTCATGTCAGGAGCAACGATAGGGGCGGATAGGCATAGGGGGGGATGCATCGACCCCCAATCGCCCATTGATCGCCGATGGAGGCCCGATAGCCCCAGCCTGCCCAGGCAGGTGCGGACTCACGATCGGGGGCCTGTCGCCGACATCTCGGCGATGTGTCGCCGATTCCAGGTCGATGCACCCCCCCCCTACGCCAGTCTCCCCCTATCGTTGCCCCTCATCGTGGGACCCTCCTATGCCTCCTCTCGGCCTCGCTCTGAGGCTCCGCCGCTTCCTCCCTCCTCTTCTTTGCCTAATTCAAGCTTCGCGCGGCCCGCTTCGCTTCGACCGGAAGAGGTGCGCTCTCGACCCGCGGATCAAAAAGTGTGTCCCAGGGCCCCCTCAAGACTCGTCGTGCCCTTTTCGTCCCACGGCCTCGGGCCTCCCAGGGGCCAGGCGGTCTCCCTGGGGGCGGGGCCCGCTTGGGGCTGCGGATCGGCGGCGCGAGAGGGGGGGAAGTGAGGAGGAGAAGGTCTGTGTCTTCCGGGCAGGGCTGTACAAGGCGTTCCTTTGCAAGCACATTGTCTTCGGCACCGCCTGATTCCGGGGCTTTGCCCCCTCTTGGCCTTGACGTGAGGCCCCTCCTTCTGCCTTCCACCCTCTGTTGATTAAAAGCTGTGCGCGGCCCGCTTAGCTTCGACCGGAAGAGATGCGCTCTCCACCCGCGGATCAAAATTGTGTCTTCCGGGCAAGGCTCAGCAGACTCCTCAGAAGGCCGGGGGGCCTTCCGAGCCTTCGGAGAAGGCCCGCCCCCTCTCACTTCCCCCCCGGGCTCGTCGCCGACCTTGGGGCCCGCCGGGGTGCTGTCCAGGGTCGTGATGGCCGAGGGGTCGACCCAAGCGGTGGTTTGGCGGTCTCGTGGGCCGTTTGCGTTTCGGCTTTGTTTTGCAGCAGGGGCGGATCGGACACAAAGCGCAAGGAAGGAAACGGAGCAGAAAAGCACTCTTTTGGTCGAGCCCTGTATTTGAAGTAGGGGACCGATTACGGAATCGATTTACCCCAAAATGGATTCCCCGTCGAACATACGAACCATACTTGCAATGCTCCGTAGGTGTACTGGCTGTTCTGCGTACTTCTCTCCTGGGTTCGACGAGGATCTCCATTCTGGAGGAAGTCAATTCTGCAGCCGATCCCCTGCTCGAGTATTGGCCCCCTGGAGGGGGCGCGGTGCTGCCATCGGGGGTCCTCGGGCTTGGGCCGCCCCCGGGGGGGGTGGGGCGTGCTGCCGTCGGGTGGAGGGCGTCGCGTGGCGCTGGTGGGCGGTCCGTGTCTGGCCCGTCCAGAGGATCGGCTGCTACAGAATTGTCAGGAGGGAAAAAACACACAGACACAATTACGCTACCGAGGAACCCCACATACCTAGTTCAAGTCGCGTGTGTTCGCAGACCCTCGCCGCCCATCTGAACCATTGTAGTCTTCATCGCCAAACATGGAGGTGGCAGCGCATCCACGGCGATTTTGGGAGGCATGGCTGCCGCGCAGGTCGGGCGGTGCTTTGAAGTAGGACTACAGGAGCGCGCCTGCGTGACCGCGCAGGCGCGCCGAGCCGGCTTGAGCCAAGGTGTTTACAGATCTTGACAAGACACAAGTTCCCACCCCCAGCGCACCCCCTGTGGCGTCGAGGAAATGCCACGCCTGCCACGCCCTGGGAGCCTGCAGCGCATAGGGCCCCCACCCCCAGCGCACCCCCTGTGGCGGCGAGGAAATGCCACGCCTGCCACGCCCTGGGGGCCTGCAGCGCATAGGGCCCCCACCGCCAGCGCACCCCCTGTGGCGTCGAAACAATGCCACGTCCGCCACGCCCTGGGAGCTTGCAGCGCACCCTTCCGGTGTCGAGAACATGCCGCGCCTGCTAGGCCCTGCGACATTGGCGCGTATAGAGACCGCGGTGGGCCCTCACCCCCAGCGCACCCCCTGTGGCGACGAGGAATTGCCACTCCTGCTAGGCCCTGCGACATTGGCGCGTATAGAGACCGCGGTGGGCCCCCACCCCCAGCGCACCCCCTGTGGCGTCGAGGAAATGCCACGCCTGCTAGGCCCTGCGACATTGGCGCGCGTATAGAGACCGCGGTGGGCCCCCACCCCCAGCGCACCCCCTTTGGCGTCGAGGAAAGGCCACTCCTGCTAGGCCCTGCGACATTGGCGCGTATAGAGACCGCGGTGGGCGCCCACCCCCAGCGCACCCCCTGTGGCGTCGAGGAAGTGCCACGCCTGCTAGGCCCTGCGACATTGGCGCGTATAGAGACCGCGGTGGGCTCCCACCCCCAGCGCACCCCCTCTGGCGTCGAGGAAGTGCCACGCCTGCCACGCTTTGCGAGCCCGAAACGCATAGGGCCCCCACCCCCAGCGCACCCCCTGTGGCGTCGAAGGAGTGCCCTGTGTGCTATGCTGTGCTGTGCTGCTGTGCGGTGAGCTGTGCTGTGCTGTGCTGTGCTGTGCTGTGCTGTGCTGTGCTGTGCTGTGCTGTGCTGTGCTGTGCTGCTCTGGTGCGAGAAGGAGAAGGGGGAGGGGGGAGGTGTGAGACGCGGGTGCGGCGCGGCAGGGGAAAAACCCACACCCCACGAAACATGTGGGGAATTTGTCGTCGATCCCCCAGAAAATATGGGAAACTATGGGAAGTGGGGGGAAAACAAAAACCCAGAACATATGGGAACATCTGGGGAACCTTTTTTTATGTGTGTGTGTATTTATTTGTGTGTCCCAGGGCCCCTTCAAATTGATTTACCTCAGAATTACTTTTCACGTCGACCCTCCAACAAAAAAACGTCAGTCATTCGCAGGCCTGCGAAAGTTCCACGACTTGCCCGTGGAGTCGGCAAGAACCGTGAATCCTGGGGCAAGTCAATTCTGTAGTCGAATCCCTACTCGAGAGGAGCAGCCTCGTAGAGCCTGGGCGGCCTTCTGTCGGGAGGGGGGGAATCACACAGACACAACGAATCGTCGAATCCTGGGAAAACATGGGAACGTATGGGAAATGGAGGGGAGACGCACATTCAGAAAATATTGGAAATGTGGGGGATCCTGGGGTTCGTGTCTATCCAATCGTGTGCCGCTGGGCCCCTTCATTCTGGGGGTGCCCATGGACACATCTTTGACCATTTTCGGGCGTCTTTGGGATCCACTGGGCTGTTTTGGGTCACCTTGGGTCGCCTCGGCGCCATCTTGGGGCGTCTTTGGGGGCCGTCTTGGAGCCATCTTCAGGCCTGGCGCCGAGTGGCCCGCGCTCTGGGGCTCTCTTGGGGCTCCCTCGGAGCCTTTGGGGGCAGTCTCGCGGAGCCGCGGGGCCCTCTTAGGGCGCCTTTGGGGCCCGAGAGGCCCACCTGATCTCGGAGGGCCCGAGAAGCCCATTTAATCCTGGAGGGCCCCAGGGCGGCCTACGAGGCCCAAGAGGGCTCCGAGACGGCCTATGAGGGCCCCAAGAGAGCCCGAGAGGCACCAAGACTTTTCCCCAGAGGCCTCCAAGAGGTCCCCAAGACGGCCCCACCCCAAGACGGCCCCAGAGGCCTACAACAGACCCACTAGGCCCCCAACTTGCCCCCAGGAGCGTCTCAAGAGCCCCTCCACGACGTCCCAGTACTGTAGCGGACGCAGCTTTGATGCCACAGCTCCCGCGCTCACACGGCCGAAAGCTGGGCACATCTTTGTCGCCAAGGCTCCCAAGAGCCACACGGGGATAGGAACGCCCTTCTTACACGAGTCGGCGAGGTGACAAGCTTTGAGCGGCAAGGCTCCGAAGAGCTCCCAGCGACGTAAACGCCTTTGAAACCAGGGCTCCAGAGAGAGAGAGAGAGAGCGGTGATGTAGGCAGCTCTTTAACACCATGGCTCCCAAGAGTGAAGGGTGACGTGAAAAAGCCGTCAGCACCATGGCTCCCAAGTGTGAACGGTGACGTAAAAAAGCCGCTGACGCCAATGCTCCCAGAAGAGAGAGCAGTGACGCGAAGAAGGCTCTGACCGCCCAGGAGCGGTGCCATGAGCCCTCTCGGGCAAGTTGCCGAGAGCGCTCGTTCCGTTCCCGTGCCGGCCCAGGTAACGGAAAGAGCGAGGTACGAGGTACGAGTGATGACGTTCTGGTGAGGCGACGCCCTCTAGGGAGGGGTCCAGAGGAGGGGCGAGGGGGGGAAGGGATGGTCTAAGCGCCCCTCTTCCCCCTGGGACGGCCCAAGAGGCGCCCAAGACGGCCTCAGAGGGGCGCAAGAGGGGCGCCAGAGGCGTCGAGGACGGCCCTGAGGCGGTCCACGAGCGCTCCAAGAGACCCCAAAACCGTCCAGGAGCGTTCCAAGATGGCCTCAGAAGGCCCAAAGGCGGTCCAAGAGGGCCCCGAGACGGCCCAGTAGGCCTCCAAGAGGCCTCCCAAGAGGGCCCACAGAGGCACATTTCATTGAGATGCAACGGTTTTTCAAGGTTTTTCAAGTTCCCGCCCTTTCGGGCCAAGAACGGCCCCAAACGGCCCAAGAGGCTCCAAAGATCGTCCCAAGACGGCCCAAGAGGCCCCCAGAAGGGCCCAAAAACGGCCCAAGAGGGCTCCAAGACGGCCCAAGAGGTCCCCAAACGGCCCAAGAGCGCGCCAAGAGGGTCCCAGAAGAGCCCCAACAGGGCCTCAAGAGGCTCCGACGAGGGCCCCAAAGGCTTCAAAATGGCCCCGAACAGACCTCCCAAAAGGCCCAGAGACGCCAAATAACAATGCGATCGATAACGCAAGAAGCTCTTAACACTAGGGCTCCCAAGAGCGAGCGGTGGCGTGACACGCTCCTACCACGAAGGCTCCCAAGATCGAGCGGTGACGTAACAAGCTCTTGCCACCAAGGCTCCCAAGAGCGAAGGGTGCCGTGAGCCATCTCGGGCAAGTTCCTGGTCCGCTCTTTCCGTTCCCGTGCCGGCCCATGTCTAACACGCGTGTGGCCTGTTGGGCCAGCGGTTTTTTCGCGCTTGGGGTTGCCCTCGGCTACAGTCCTGCTTGCGAGCCGCCCACGGGCACTGGCCCTGCGGCTTGCCCGTTTGGTGCTCCCGCTCTTCTGATTCTGGGCCAAACTTTTGCCATGTTCGATTTTGTGTTCCGCGGCTTCAGCTGCCCTGGCATTGCCGGGGCCCACACAAGCCATCGGGGATTGCCAGGTGTTGGCCGTGCA
>CAUYUJ010018187.1:192500-197500 GCA_963575745.1 Prorocentrum cordatum
GAGGAGGAGGAGGAGGAGGAGGAGGAGGAGAGGAGGAGGAGGAGGAGGAGGAGGAGGCGGAGGAGGAGGAGGAGGAGGAGGAGGAGGAGGAGGAGGAGGAGGAGGAGGAGGAGGAGGAGATGGGAGGAGGAGGAGGAGGAGGGGGAGGAGGAGGAGACGATCCCGCACGAAGGAGTGGTCCTCGCGAGGGGGTCGAGAGGTCCGGGCGCCCCGTCTTGAAGACCTCCGAGCGCCCAGGGTCCTGGGCCTGCTCCCGCCCTGCCCCGGGCATATCTGGCTTCGAGGCCCGCTCCCGGGGCGACCCCGCGAGTCGAAGCAGTCCTCCTCCTTCTCCTCCTCCTCCTCCTCCTCCTCCTCCTTCCCTCCTCTTCCTCCTCTCTCCTCCTCCTCCTCCCCCTCCCTCCTCCCCCTCCCCCTCCTCCCTCCTCCTCCTCCTCCTCCTCCTCCTCCTCCTCCCTCCTCCTCCCCCTCCTCCTCCTCCTCCTCCTCCCCCTCCTCCTCTCCTCCTCCTCCTCCTCCTCCCTCCTCCTCCTCCTCCTCCTCCTCCCTCCTCCTCCTCCTCCTCCTCCTCCTCCTCCTCCTCCTCCTCCTCCTCCTCCTCCTCCTCCTCCTCCTCCTCCCTGCGCCGCCCGTCGAACGGTCAAGGCACGTGTGAAGGTCATAATGTGCAGGGCTCCGCAGCTTCAAGGCCTGCTGCGCCAGCTGGTGCTGGAGGCAGGGCTCCGGGCTCCGGCCGCCAAGGGGTGGGACTCCTCGTCTTCCCGCGAGCTGAGAGGCCAGCTCTTTTGGAACGGCGCCCAGTGCACCTTCCAGATCCGCTGGCCCTCGGGGCTCGTTGATTCCTCGAGGCCTGATCTCGCTTCTCTGTTTTGCCTGCGCATGCTAAATATCCACCTGGACGACCTGGACATGTGAAAACAAGCGTCTCTCTCTCTTTCTCTCTCTCGAGACATCCTCAACAAATCCTCATGCTGGACATCCGCCTGGGCAACCTGGACACGTGAAAACAAGCGAGAGAGAGAGGGCTTCTGGAGGCAAGCAGAGCGAGAGGGAGAGAAAGGGAGAGAGAGAGAGAGAGGGAAATAGAGAAAACAAACACATAAGCAAACGCTTGGAAAACAAACACATGACACAACATAAACATTGACCTTCGGAGCTCCGCGCGGATTTCTTGGATCGGCTCTCGCGCGCCGGGGAGGGGGCCCTGGCGCGGATCCAAGAAATCCGTGTGGATCGCCGAAAATTTCTCTTTACGCCGCTTTCTCTTCGAAGCGCGCCCAACAACCTTGATCCTCGGTCCTCCTCGGTGCTCGATCCTCGGCCCGAGCCCCACCTTGTCCGCGTCCCGACCTCCTCTCGGCTCCCCGCTCGGAGGTCGTCGACGTGAAAAACCTTGATCCTTGGTCCTCCTCGGTGATCGATCCTCGGCCGGAGCCACACCTTGTCCGCATCCTGACCCCCTCTCGGCTCCCCGCTCGGAGGTCGTCGACGTGCTGGCCCAGGTGCACGGCTGCAGGACCGAGGGTGGGGGGGCGCGGGCGGGAGGCGCGCCCGCGTCCGCGGCTCATGCGGGCCTGGGCCCACGGGCCAGGACCACACGGATACAGCCTCCTCCTTTTCCTCCTCTTCCTCCTCCTCCTCCTCCTCCTCCTCCTCCTCCTCCTCCCTCCTCTTCTTCCCTCCTCCTCCCTCCTCCTCCTCCTCCTCCTCCTCCTCCTCCTCCCTCCTCCTTCTCCTCCCTTCGCCTCCTCCTCCTCCCTCTCCTTCTCCTCCTCCTCGTCGTCGTCGTCGGTTCTCCTCCTCCTCCTCCTCCGCCTCCTCTCCTCCTCCATCTCCTCCTCCTCCTCCTCCTCCTCCTCCTCCTCCTCCTCCTCCTCCACGCCGCCGCTGCAGCTCGCCCTTGAGCTTGCGGGTGACGCTGTCGGCGCAGGGCTCTGCCCCGCTTCTCCTTCCGATCCCGTCGGCGGCGGGGAAGCCCATGCCAAGGAACGCCCTGCTTGCCTCCATGGGTGCCGTCGGTTTCCTGGGTTTCGGTGGTGCTGCCACGGAGGGCGTGGCGCTCCCACGCCAAGCGTCAAGGGGCGTCCTGGGGCCTCGGGCTTGCGCTTCTTGTGCAAGGCTTCTTCTGTGGGCGAGCTCCTGCTGCACGGGGAGTGTCCTCCGCGCGCGGCCCGCGCGGAGCGCGCCCGCGCGACGGCGCAGATCCGCGGGGGCGCGCCCCCCAGAAAGTCCAGCCCGCGAGGGCGGAATGGCATGGCATGGGCTTGGACGTCTGCGTGCCGGCTCGGGTAACCGGAGCGGCCTCATGTCGCAGGCCTAGAGGTTGACACCAACACCAGGACCGGCAGTGTGCCTCCACCGAGGGAAGACGATCCTGATCTCGGTGATGGTGGTTATATTCCGGCTTCTAAGGTGACCGAAATATTACCACCAACACCGAAATCTAGGATCATCTTCCCCATGTGGAGGCAACCCCCTGTGCTGGTGTTGGTGCCAATTTCCAGGCCTCCAACCCATGGAGGGCAGACCCGTGCGCTGAGCGTGTCGGGAAAGCGCAGTCAACACATCCTCTGGCCCGCGGGGGCGGCGGCCGCGGAAGTGCTGGCCGGCCGCCGCCTCCGCGCGCGCGCGTGGGGGGGGCTGGCCGGCCGCCCCCCGGCGGCGCCGCTCTGCGCTCGCGAGGGCGCCCGCTGGAGAGGCCGGCGAGGAGACCTGTCGCAGGAACGTGCGGCTTCGCCATCGAAGACCCATCGCAGGAGGAGGAGGAGGAGGAGGAGGAGGAGGAGGAGGAGGAGGAGGAGGAGGAGGAGGGCGATGCATGCCGTAGGTTGGCGTCGTGTCGACCGGCGGCGACCCCGCCGCTGGCGTTCCACGTGGGGCGCCGCCGCCGAGCCAGCATCGGTGGGCGTGGAACGACCAGACGTTTCGGAGACGGCCGATCGGTCAAGGTTGAACGCTCCCCGCGGCGTCAGGAACCGACCACCCGGGTCGGCACGACGCGAACCGGGCGTTCGCCGATTCCAGCTCGATTTGTCTCCCCCTTTTCAGCTGGCCCGCGCGCGGGAGCCGCGGCGCGGGGCTCCTCGTCTCGTCGCCTCCTCGTCCTCGCACAGGCCCTCGCTCCGTTGGCTCTTCGGGCCCTCGTCCGGTCACGACGACGATGATGATGCTGATGATGATAATGAGGAGGATGATGCTGATGATGGTAATTGTGATGATGATGATGATGCTGATGATGATGATGATGATGAGGATGAGGATGAGGATGAGGATGATGATGATGATGATGATGATGATGATGATGACGACAAGGATGATGATGATGATGATGATGATGATGATGATGCTGATGATGATGACGATGATGAGGACGATGATGTGATGAGGATGAGGACGATGATGATGAGGACGATTATGATGATTCTGATGATGATGATGATGATGATGAAGATGATGATGATGATGATGATGATGATGATGATGATGATGATGATGATGATGATGATGATGATGATGGTGGTGGTTATGATGATGATGATGATGATGATGATGATGATGATGGTGATGGTGATGGTGATGGTGATGATGATGATGATGATGATGATGATGATGGATGATGATGATGATGATGATGATGATGATGATGATGCTAGTGGTGCTCAGTATGAGGATTAGGATGGTGCTGATGCTGATGCTGATGCTGCTGATGATGACGATGATGATGATGATGAGGAGGAGGAGGAGGAGGAGGAGGGGAGGAGGAGGAGGTGGAGGAGGAGGAGGAAGAGGAGGAGGAGGAGAGGAGGAGGAGGAGGAGGAGGAGGAGGAGGAGGAGGAGGAGTGGCGCCCCGTCCTTCTCGTTCTTGTCCTCCGCTTCCCTTTTCTTGAACTGGTGGCAGCGCTCTTTCTTGTACTTCCTCTTCCTTTTCCTACTCCCACCTTGGATGGTCATTGACGATCCTGGCGGCCAAAAGGCTCAGCGCGAAGTGAAGCGTTCTTATCAATTCGCTCACTGCGAGCGCAATGCACTTTCAGTGAGTTTAAGCGTGTCTATGGTTGGTAGTGATACTGCCATATATTAAGCTCCGTCAGTGGAGGTGCTTGAGTCCTCGTGTTTGGTCACGGTTTGGGGTTTTGCCGCGCAGCTCGCCGGTCTTGCCTCCGCGCCTCAGTCCGGGCGCGCAGTAATGACGCAGTGGTCTGGCGAGTGAGGTACGCGGGAGGGGCGGGCCAGTAGCAATTGTTTGGGTCGAAGAGGAACGCAGACTCAAAGACAAATTTTTAAATGTCCGTGCGGATTTGTTGGATCGGCTGCTGGACCCCCTTCCCTGGCGCGCGGAGCGCGCCAGGGGCGGCGCCAGAGGCGCCGCCAGGGGGGTCCAGCAGCCGGTCCAGGAAATTCGCGCGGGCCTCCGAACAGTTGTCTTCCTGCCGCGTTTTCTTCTTCTGCTGGGGCCGGATCGGAGAGGGCGAGGAAGAGGGGAGGAGGGGGAGAAGGGTGAGCAGGGGTGTTGGAGGAGGGGGGAGGAAGAGGAAGGGTGGAAGAGAAGGGGACGAGGGGTGGCGTCTCTGCCGCTGCTGGGGGCACCTCAGGGGGTCCTTCGAGAAGCAGCGCGACCTGCTGGAGCATGCGCTGCGCGCCCGGGAGGCTTCGAGTGCGGCGGGGGACCAGGAGAGGGCTGCTGCTGCTGCTGCTGCTGATGATGATGATGATGATGATGATGATGCTGATGATGATGATGATGATGATGATGATGATGGTGATGCTGATGATGATGATGATGATGATGATGGTGATGCTGGTGGTGGTGGTGATAGTTATGATGATGAGGATGAGGAGGATGACGACGCCGAGAACGATGGCGATGATGACGACGATGATGATGCTCATGATGATGATGATGATGATGACGACGAGTATATGATGATCGCGACGACGACGTCAACGATGACGACGACAAAGATGATGATGATGCTGCTGATGATGATGCTGATGAGAT
>CAUYUJ010018187.1:202500-212154 GCA_963575745.1 Prorocentrum cordatum
CATTGTGTAGATGGGATTTCACAATGGTGGGAGCAGAGATGATCGTCGGCAGAGGTGGGAGTGTCGGTGGTGCGTGCACCTCCCGACTGGCAAGCCTTGGGTCAATGGAGCCGAACGCCTCGAGTGTGCAAAGTGCAAGGCGTGCAAAGCTGCGGCCTTCAAGAAGAAGGTGTTCTCTCAGGTGCCGTCGGTCTCCCTTCGGCCGCGTCGAGGTGGCCAGGGAGGTGGCGCCGTGCAGGACACGGAGCTTCAGCAGTTGCGCAAGCAGTTGCAGTCCGTCCAGGAGCAGCTGCAGCAGGAGAAGAAGCGGAAGGCCAGCACGATGGACGTCGATGATAAGCACGAGGAAGCGACCGATCCTCAGAAGGAGCGGTTCGCAGCAATTGACGGCCTGCTGGACTCCATCAAGGATGACAAGTCCCAGTTTGCAGGCCCGTATCGTGATGGGCTACAGCAGGAGAAGGATGCGATACTGGCCAGCTTACGCGCCAGGCAGCCCATCACCGTGCAGCTATCGGGGCTCAAAGACAAGCTGGCCAGGACGAAGACGAATATTGAAAAGGCAGAGAAGTCGGTGGAGGCCAAGCGCGCTCAGCTTGCTGAGATCCAGGCCTCGATCGACAAGGCGTGCGCGCAGATCGAGCAGCTGCGGCAACAGGCGATCGAGGTGGAACAGAAGATTCGCGAGGTGGGCATGGCCACGTCGCAGCCGCCAAAGCGGCCAGGAGAGCCTAGCCAGCTGGGCGAGGTCAAAGTCGAGCTCACGGACCTGCAGGACATGGTTCGCTCGGCGGGCGGTGGCGCCCTGGCTGAGACGCTGCCGCAGCTACTGCAGACGAAGCTCACCGAGATGGTCAGCGCCAAGCGAGCGCGCATTGCCGAGGGAAGTGGAGCTGACCCAGGCCGCCCCAGTGAGGCGAGCGCCCCTGAGACGACCAAGCCCATCGAGGACGTCAAGAGCTACCTCGCGGCAGTGGGGCACGAAGTACCTGAGAATGAGGACGAGGTCAGGAGGTTGGCCCAGAGAGTGCGGACAGCGACGTTGCAGTTCTCTCCGTACTAACGTGTGCAGCAATGGCAGATGGTCGATGTATATCTTTGCTATGATGATGATGATGATGATGATGATGATGATGATGATGATGTGGTAGGTTTGTGAATGGGCCCTTTGCATCTGCTGGGGCCCAGCAGCGTGCAGACCGAAGCTGACCAACTCCTCCCAACCTCCAACACCTCATATTATCCTTCTCTTTGTAGATCACCACCTCCCTTCATCCTGTGTCTTCTCCTCTTTCTGTGTTTCGTTGTTTATCTTTCTCCATGTCAGCTTCTTCCCATCTCTCCTTAGTTGCCGCCCGAGGATTTAATCTTCCCCCCCCTCCGCGGCGTCCATTACACGCATCAAGACAGAAAAGGGAAGGAGGAGGAGGAGGAAGAGGAGGAGGAGGAGGAGGATATGGAGGAGAAGGAGGATTCAATGCCCGCGTCTGCGGAAGCACGCCAAACGAGTCTCCAAGAGACCCTGATCGGCATCACATTCAAAACACGCAAAAATATTGAGCCTCTGACAAACCGACTCAGTCTGGTCCCGTCTGCACTTCGAGAGGCCCCGAAAATGTGCCCGATGATGGTCTTGAGCAGAGCAGAGTCAACATCTTGTCAAACGAGAACCCATTTCGCCTCTCAGATTGAAGCGCCCATCCGTCTGCATTTTTTCTTCTTCGGACCTGCCGGTAGTCCACTGTGGCTCAAGTTGCATGTCTAGCCAATTGTAGCCGAATGTAGCTTCGATGCTTGTATCTTTGATGCTTAATGTCTTCTTGGTGTCAGGGCCTCGCGAATTCAGAAGCACTGCTGCTCGGCCCTTCTCCTGGGCAGGTGTTTCGGGGCGGCACAGGGTGAAACGTTCACTCGAAGCAGATGGCGATGGCGAGGTGACATCGGGGAGGGTCATCGCTGCAGCCCGAGTCTCGCCAGCATTTCAGAACCACTTCGCGAAACCTTTAGATGCCTGCCAGCAGCGATATGCAGATTATTGGGACGCGCACGGTGTCCCTGAGGATCAGATCTGGTTTTGGAGCATACTGGAACTCCAAGTGTTGGAACAATATGTGCATTCGAAACTTTTCGCTGTGGAATCGCATAAGTGTCAGACGTATTGTTGGTTCCAGCCAGATGAAGCAAAAGAGCTCTTCAACCTCACCCCTGACGGCAATTGGTTGCGCCGATCTCCGAAGCTCGGCTTTGTTGTGCCACTCCCATTTTGCAATTCTATCGCCGGAGGTGGTGATCGCAGCATTGCTCTTCCATCGCCTTGGTGTCCAGGGTATCTGGGTTCTCCCAAGTGGTTGCAGAGCAAGTTTGGTAGCAGAGTTCAAGCGAGCTTCGCTGCTACAGTCCCGCCCCATCAGGCGCCACCGCGCGTCGAAGTCTGCGCTTTTGACGCGTCCATGGCGAGTTCTGTAATGAGTTCAATGCAGCGCGCAGTTCAAGAGTTTCCTGGGAGCTTCGGGCTTCTGTCGAAGTGGATTGTGCTGATGAAGCAGACGCATTTGCGACGGCCTGGCGGAGGATTTTTTGTCAAGCGGCTGCGTTCTGCCAGTGAGATGCTGAGCTTCCTTAGGTTGGCCAAGCACTTGAGGAATTCTGACACCATGGGCGCAGTGTTGCAACGATCGTGCGAGATTCTTTTCCCGCCGAACGCCGCTAGAGGCATGATCGAAGACCTGAGGAAGCAACCGCCTCCGACAAAATCTGATATAAGTCGAGCTCGCCTCACCGCTGATGTGTCCTTGATGACGTGGTACAGGGTGCAACGCTGGAAGCAGTTAGCATCGAAACAAGTTTTTGTTCGGTATATCAGTTGGGATTCATCTCCACAGCATGGCCGCGATTATGTCATGTGCATTGTGCGGTCGATTCCACAAGTGGACGTTCCTGCCATGTACGAGGCCTTTCTTCAATTAGAAGATTTGTGGTACAGGCGGCCTGGCGAGGACGCCGACGTCAACGCCTTGATGGACCACGACAGGTGCGACAAAGAACTGAAGATCATGGACTGCATCCGACGTGGAATATCAGATCACGCGCTCCCTGCGGTGTGCGTGGGTTTCGGCAGAAGCAGCTTTGCCCATAAATATTGCACTCTCCTTCATGCAGCTCGCTTAGAGCATTTCTCGAATACTTCTTTGGCGAAGTGGTTTTCCGAGATTATTTTGAATATGTCGGATTACGGTGTGGAGAGATTCCTGAGCAGAGTGAAACCGATGTCATCGCAAAGACTCATTCCATATTTTACTGATACGCCACCTGACATTGTGAAGTCACTGCTGGAGGAGCTGGAAGGACAATCGCATGAGCATGGCGACTCGGTCTGGGAGGAGCCAATCGAGGATGATCCATCCGACGCCAGATTAGAAGAGTGCGTCTTCGAGGACGTTGGCGGCGGCGAAGACCTCGGCGTCGACGATGCTCTCGCTGTATTCGAAGTAGCTCCAGAGGAGGTCGACATCAATTTGGACATGATGCTCGAATTGCCTGCTTTGCACCACCTGATTGATAACGCAACCGCTGGGCTTGATGATGCTATGTGTAATTACACAGACATGGTTGACAGAGGTAGAAAACTTTGCAAGGCGATCAGGAGGAAAGACACGCGCGATAAAATCTTAGAGGTCTGTTTTCGCGATCCGATTGGGAGGCAATTCCGCAAGGCCATATACCAGTTCAAGGGTCACATACATCCTGGCCGGTGGGGCACCGTGGCTTTCACTGCCCCTCGCTTGCTTGAGATGGAGCGCATCTTACGCTATGGATTTAATCGAGATCTCCTTGGCAACGGCCAAGACGTGAGAGAGCTGTTCGATGCAGCTCACGATGCAATTCACGATGATATGTTTTGGAGTTGGTGGGCGATGGTCGAGCACATCTGCGTGTGTCTTCGTCGAGCTTCTAACTGGGTTGATTCTTGCAGCTGTCACTGGCACCTCATGCAGAAGGGCAAGGACAGCGTGCCCAACAAACTTTGGCGCCAATGGCAGCAGTGCCCCATGAGAGGGATGAGGTCTGCTGAGCTCTGCAACGGCGAATTCTTGACTGTACTTCGCGAGGCTGGAGGTACTTGCGCTGCCGAGCTTGCAATCGCACTCCCAAGGCAATTGTCTCCTGCGAGTAAAAAGGCGTTGCTCGATGAATTTGATTCGGGCGTGGCCCACATTCTCTTCTATTGCGCCTTGAAGCTGTCGCACCTAGAACAATCGCCCTGGGCAGTATTCAAGCTGGCGCACTCCGATCCCCTGGTAGTTCAGTCTGCAGTGCCGCGGATTCTGGAATCACCTTGTGCACATCCTATGGTCTCTCGGTTGAAGTCGCCCCCCTTGCGTGAGTTAGCCGAGGAGTTGGTTCAGGGTAGAGATATCATGGACCCAGAGATGAAGCCGCTTCTGCTGTATATTGCGTCTTTGCGCTTTGCGCCCACGTCGGAGCGCCCAGCAGAGGGGCAGCACGCGAAAGTGCACAAGTACGGCCTGGGGAAATCGCATCGCACTGAAGCTTATCAATCGTGTTTTTTTATTTTTCCCCCCCCCCCCCCCCCCCCCCCCCCCCCTTTTTTTTTTTTCCCTTTCCCCCCCCCCCCCCCCCCCCCCCCCCCCCCCCCCCCTCTCCCCCCCCCCCCCCCCCCCCCCCCCCCTCCCCCCCCCCCCCCCCCCCCCCTTTTTTTTTTTTTTTTTTTTTTCCCCCTCCCCCCCCCTCCCCCCCTCCCCCCCCCCCCCCCCCCCCCCCCCCCCCCCCCCCCCCCCCCCCCCCCCCCCCCCCCCCCCCCCCCCCCCCCTCCACCCCCTTTCCCCCTCCCCCCCCCCCCCCCCATGGGCACGTTCGAGAACCAGAGTTTGAGGAGCACGTATTTTCACAGCCGTCTTTTTTGCAAACTATCGCTGCAATCTCGTCAACGCTGCCAAATGCAAAGGTCGCCGCGGAGGCCGCGGGGCTGCAAGGGCACCCCGCCCTTGCTAGGGCTGCAGTGGAAGAGGGGCTTGATGCTGTCACATACCGAGATCCCCTGCTGGGCAAAGTAATATATCACGCCGATACTTGGTCGCTGTATTCGTGGACCCCGCCAGCGTTGGACGTGGCTCGAGACCCTGATGGCGGCATGCTCGCGCTTCCAGGTCCACCTGCTGGCGCCGATGGCCAACCTGCGCTCGGAGACGCGGGCGCGATCCAAGACGAGGCCCTTCTCTTGGAATATGGCGAGGAGGAGGAGGAGGAGAAGGCGCACTTAGGGGAGGAGGAGGATGAGGAGGAGGAGGGGGAGGAGGATTGAGGAGACGCGGGGGAGGAGGGGGAAGAGAAGAGGAGAAGAGGAGAAGGAGGAGGAAGAGAAGGAAGAGAAGAAAGAGAGAAGGCGGAGGGGGAGAATGAGGATGAGGAGGAGGAGGAACGCGAGGAGGAGGAGGAGGACGCACGCCCCCCTCCCCCCGTCCGTCCTGCATTCTCGCCATGCGCCCCGCCACCCCCTCCCAAGAATCAGCAGAGGGGATGTCGCAGGAACTCGCCAGGAATCAGCAAAGGGGAGATCCCAGGAACCAGCGCAGGCGAGACCCCAGGAATCATCCCCCCCCATCCCCCCTGGGTCCTGGGTCCTCTCCCCTTCCTTCCTCCCCCTTCTTCCCTTCGCCTTCCCCTTCGTCTTGTTGCGACTCCGCCCTTCGCCCTTGTCACCCCTGCCCCTTGCTGCTGCCTCGTGTCTGTTCTCTGCGAGCCCTCTCCCTCCATCATCTTCCCATTGCTCCTCGTAGTTCCCTACCTAGGCTCTGCCTAGAAGGGCGTTTACTCTCTTTGCTTAAAGGGGCCGGGCAGTGCTGCACGCCCTGGGCGGTTCCCCCAGTCCCCGCCCCGCGGTTCCCCCCAGTCCCCTGGGAGCTTTAGCCTTAGCTTTAGCTTTAGCTTTAGCTTAGCTTTAGCTTTAGCTGTAGTTTAGCTTTAGCTTAGCGTTTCGCTTAGCTTGTTGCTTAGCGTTTAGCTTAGCTTTAGCTTAGTTTGAGTTTAGCTTTAGCTTAGCTTTAGCTTAGCTTCAGCTTATCTTTAGCTTAGCTGTAGCTTAGCTTTAGCTTAGCTGTTGCTTAGCTTCAGCTTAGCTTTCGCTTAGCTTTAGCTTAGTGTTGGCTTAGCTTTAGCTTAGCTTTAGCTTAGCTCTAGCTTAGCTTCAGCTTAGATTCAGCTTAGCTTTAGCTTAGCTTTGTCTTAGCTTCAGCTTAGCTTCAGCTTAGCTTTCGCTTAGCTTTAGCTTAGCTTTAGCTTAGCTTTAGCTTAGCTTCAGCTTATTTTCAGCTTAGCTTTAGCTTAGCTTTACCTTAGCCTTAGCTTAGCTTTAGCTTAGCTTTCGCTTAGCTTCAGCTTAGCTTCGGCTTAGCTTTAGCGTAGCTTCATCTGAGCTTTAGCTTAGCTTTAGCTTAGCTTTAGCTTTAGCTTAGCTTTGGCTTAGCTTTAATTTATATTTAGCTTAGCTTTAGCTTAGCTTCAGCTTAGCTTTAGCTTAGTTTTAGCTTAGTGTTAGCTTAGCCTTAGCTTAGCTTTAGCTTAGCTTTAGCTTAGCTTTAGCTTAGCTTTAGCTTATGTTTAGCTTAGCTTTAGCTTAGGTTTAGCTTAGCTTCAGCTTAGCTTTACTGTTACTACTAGTGCTGCTTTCCTAGGGGCTCCAGCTCCTAGGTAGGTTCGCACTGGGATATTTTCTTTGGTTTCGCTCTCTGTCGCCTTGCCTCCTCCGAGGCAGCTGGAGATGGTGCTGGAGCCGTCGTGCACGGCGGACCCCCGCTCGACCAGCTTCTGGGCATAGTGCGAAAGCATTTCGGCATCCAAGATCTCCTGAAGAAATACCTTCTCAAATTCATTATACAACGTTTGCATCAGAGGACAGGCGAATACTTCAGCCTGCCTGCTCAGCGCGGAACTATTCAAACATTATTGTCTGTTCTTTCTGGCCAAGTGGGCCCTGCGTGGCAGGAGATCGAAGAGGCTTTCGGGGCGACCCCAACATCAAACGTCTTCGTCTTCAAAATCATCAGCACCAACCCGCAAGACCACATCAGGCAGAGAACTTATTCGGAACAAGGCCTCCCCGCGGGCGCGGAATCTTCGCGGCAACCCAATCCTTATGAAGACCCGAACCTGCAAGTTTCAAGTGGGGCTATCCTTGGCCTTTGGGCACCTGCCATCCCCCCCCCATGCAGCCCTGCGCGCGTGCCCGCCCGCTCGACAGTCGCCGGGGGTAGGTCGGACATATTTGGGCAAGAGCACGCTCGATGAGCGATAAGGATTGGCTTGCTGCCTAGATTCAAGCGCCCTCTTCCCCCCGCCCAGGGTTCCAACGCTGCGACGTCGTCGTGGCTCCTCACAAAGCTGTCTGCGGTGGCCAGGGCTTGGACCGAAACCATGTGCTCGTGCATGCCATGTCCTCTGGAGCTTTGAAGTGGTCTCAAGGGGGGGTTGTGATCCACCTGGCGGCCTTCAGTCTTGAACAACTCTGCCAGCTGCAGCGCTTTCGCAGCGAAGCGGACTTGGTGTACGCATTGGATGGTGACTTGTTTAATTCTATCGACTTCCCGCTCGGATTCCCACATGGTAAGTTCAGTATCGTTCTTAATGATGTGATGAATGCCATATCTGGTGGCGAAGTTGTCATTGACTTGCAACGCGCATGCGATCAAGAGATCCAAGTGCTAGAGTTCCTGGCATCTAGTGGTTTCTTCAGCAGGAGCACGGATCGAAAGTGGTCACTTACTGCTTATGGCAAAGCTGCAATCGTTGCGTGCAACACCCTGAGCGATCCAGAGTTGCTGGCGTTGCCAGAGTCGGATGCGTGCAGCGATTTCGAGAGCGCCAGCGTGTGGGAGTTGATTGTCATGATGAGTCAGCGGGGTTGGGAGCACAGCGTTGCTAAAGTTGATCCAAAGAGGCCTATTACCCCGTTCGACCCCGAGCAAGGCAACCGAATGTGGTACACGCAGTTCAGGGCAGCTGCCATCTCGAAAAGATACCTGTTCGCCTTGTTCAAGGAAACCTCTGTCGTACCGCACTTCGACACGAAGGATGCGTATTCTGCCCTACTTGGCGACGCTACCGAGCATCGACGCCAACGTGCCCGTGCGCGCCCCGCTCCCGCCCCCGATTGCCCCTCAGTCAATATCATCGCCATGACCTCTCGGTTTGTTAAAGCCTTCTTGGGGGTCTCGTCGGGGTCTGCGTTAGACCAGGGCACGTGCCGGGATGGGTGCTTGAAACTTGAAACGTCGTTTCCATGCAAATGCCTGGTTTACGTGCAATCGCTGATCTCCTCTCCTGCGCCCGATCCGCCAGCGTCGGTTGGGTCAGGTGGTATTCAGCTGATCTTTGCTCTGATATCTGTCTGTATCTATTTCTCTTTCTCTCTCTCTCTCTCTATATATATGCGGCTGGTTGGCATTATTGTCACGTGTCCCCGCTCTTCTCTACTCTGCCGTTGCGCTCAGTTCCTTGTCTGTCGGGTCTTCGCATGTATCTTGACGAAGCCCCAATCGCGAAATCGATGCAAGTTGAGCCAGGAGACATGGTTGGCGAATCAGGAGGAGCAGGAGGGGAAAGAGGAACATGATGAGAAGCATGCTACGAGGGGGACATGGAGGGAAATGAGGCAAGAACGATAGGGGTAAATGCGGCGATCATCGCGATGCTGATCAGGAGGAGGAGGAGAAGGATGAGGAGGGGGGGGGGGGGGGGAGGAGGTGAGAAGGAGGAGCCAGGAGGGAGGCGGCCATAGTAGTCAGAGCGGGTGCCTCATGAAGGGTTGTTGGAATAATCTCGAGCTTCTGGTCACCCGAAATTGATTCTCTGGGCCCGAGGGGGATTCGTTGACCGCGTTCGTATGCATGCCCCTCTGGATCGCACGTCAAGTGCATGCGCATTTGGGCTCTCTTGAGTGCTCTTCGGGTCGCCCAAGAAGGTCTTCAGGGATGACAAGAAGGGCCCGAGGTGCTCGGGGTGGAGGGGCAAATTGCTCCCAAGAGGCTGTCAGTACATGCTGGCAAGAGGAACGCAAGAGGACCCCAAGAGACACCAGTGGGTAGGTGACGGCAATGTGCACGTCATGCGCCTGCGCATTGGAACTCTCTTGGAGATGCTTTATTGACTAGGGCTTCCCAACGAGGTCAAGGCAGTTCCGTGATCCCACGCCCCTCCCCCAACGAGTCCAGGAGGGTCCCAACATATGTATGTACCTGTCTGGGACACCGGGAAGAGCTACCCTGTTTTGCGTCCCAGGTATGCTGCTCCAGTGCGTCGACGAGGACGACATGGGCGCCCTCGAGGCATCCCACCAGAAGGCAAAGCGCCGCCAGCCGCAGCAGGGGCGGGGCCTGGGCCAGGGACAAGCAGCGCTAGCATATGATGAAGGTTTGTTGCCGGAGGATCTCATGCTTGATGATCATGGTGACGAGGGCGGGCATATCAGCAATGATGATCAGGCAGACCGCGCCGTCGATCATGATCAGTCTCAGCCCAGTGATTACGACCTAGATCCTGCCATAGGAATTGGCGCAGACGGCCCAGCCCCGTTGATGGAGCCAATGCCAGGGCCACCAGCCAAGCCAGAGTCAGAGGCACCAGGGCCACCAGCCAAGC
>CAUYUJ010018188.1:2500-30000 GCA_963575745.1 Prorocentrum cordatum
TACTACTACTACTACTACTACTACTACTACTACTACTATGATACCGGCGAAAAGCCCCAATCAGGGCTAGAGGGCTACGGGGCTATAGGGCTATAGGGCTATTGAGCTATAGGGCTATAGAGCTATAGGGCTTTAGAGTTGTAGGGTTATAAAGCTATTGGGCTATTGGGCTATAGGGCTACAGGGCTTGAGCTATAAGGCTATAGGGCACCCCCGGGCACCCCCGGGCACGCCCGGGCACCCCGGCACCCGGGCACCCGGGCATCCGGGCACCCCCGGGCACCCCCAGGCACCCGGGCACCCGGGCGTGCAGCGAAAATCGGCGACAAACCAAACCTAACCATAGGAATCCGCTAGGACCCCTACAGAGGCAAGCTCGGATTGGGGAACTACTACTGCTACTGCTACCACTGCTACTATCACTACTGCTACTACTACTACTACTACTACTACTACTACTACTACTACTACTACTACTACTACTACTACTACTACTACTACTACTACTACTAAAACTCCTACTCCTACTCCTATCCTATTCCTTATTAGAATATACTCCTACTCCCCCCTCAGGCCGGCAGATAGCGGGCGCATCCGGGTGGTCCCATCCTAACCTGTAAAAAACAATACAAATCAACATTTTTTAAATTTTCGTCTCGGCGGACATGGACGTCCTGTCGTCCACGGCGATAATCCATTGCAAAAAATACCACAAAGAGCACACGCGCGCGTTCATGTCAGAATCCTACCGAACACCGTGTGTTTGCAAGCATTTCAACATAAAAACATCAAAAACCCAATGCTTTTTCACAAAAATTGTACAAATTTCCCGCCCGGGCTCTCTTGCTGAAATCATAGGAAAACCATAGGAATCTTAAGAATTCGGTCAAATCCAGCGATTTCACGTCATCGCGCGGTGCACTCGCGATGCTCTGTCATGCACCCAGGCCGCGAATCCTGTGCAAAAAATACCACAAAGAGCACACTCGCGCGTTCATGTCAGAATCCTACCGAACACCGTGTGTTTGCAAGCATTTCAACATAAAAACATCAAAAACCCAATGCTTTTTCACAAAAATGCTTTGGGGTGTCCTGTCAGACCGTCGGGCTTCCTCCGGCCACCTCTGGCTTCCTGCGGTGTACCGGGCCATTCTCGACTCGTCTGGCAATGCGTGCGCGGCATTCAACACGCGCTCGCCAGTTCCCGTCGGCAACCGCCATCGCGGCCGCATCAGCTGTACCAAACCGGCTGGCCGGTGTGACTTCGGCCCCCAGTTGTGCCAGCTTTGCTTCTTATGTTGTGGGAGGGCGGGTGGGACTGGGCATGCCATGCTTGACTCGCTCGAGCTGGCTAGCTTGACTCCTACTCCTATCCTTATTCCTTATTAGAATATACTCCTACTCCCCCCTCAGGCCGGCCATTAGGGGCCGCATCCGGGTGGTCCCATCCTAACCTGTAAAAAACAATACAAAATCAACATTTTTCTTATTTTTTCCTCTCGACATGGACGTCCTGTCGTCCACGGCGATAATCCATTGCAAAAAATACCACAAAGAGCACACGCGCGCGTTCATGTCAGAATCCTACCGAACACCGTGTGTTTGCAAGCATTTCAACATAAAAACATCAAAAACCCAATGCTTTTTCACAAAAATTGTACAAATTTCCCGCCCGGGCTCTCTTGCTGAAATCATAGGAAAACCATAGGAATCTTAAGAGTTCTGTCAAATCCAGCGATTTCACGTCATCGCGCGGTGCACTCGCGATGCTCTGTCATGCACCCAGGCCGCGAATCCTGTGCAAAAAATACCACAAAGAACACACTCGCGCGTTCATGTCAGAATCCTACCGAACACCGTGTGTTTGCAAGCATTTCAACATAAAAACATCAAAAACCCAATGCTTTTTCACAAAAATGCTTTGGGGTGTCCTGTCAGACCGTCGGGCTTCCTCCGGCCACCTCTGGCTTCCTGCGGTGTACCGGGCCATTCTCGACTCGTCTGGCAATGCGTGCGCGGCATTCAACACGCGCTCGCCAGTTCCCGTCGGCAACCGCCATCGCGGCCGCATCAGCTGTACCAAACCGGCTGGCCGGTGTGACTTCGGCCCCCAGTTGTGCCAGCTTTGCTTCTTATGTTGTGGGAGGGCGGGTGGGACTGGGCATGCCATGCTTGACTCGCTCGAGCTGGCTAGCTTGACTCCTACTCCTACTCCTACTCCTACTCCTCCCACTCCTCCCACTCCTCCTCCTTCTCCCCCCTCCCCCTCCTCCTCCTCCTCCTCCTCCTCCTCCTCCTCCTTCTCCCCCCCCTCCTCCTCCTCCTCATCCTCCGCCTCCTCCTCCTTCTCCTCCTCCTCCTCCCGTCCTCCTCGTCCTCCTTTTCCTCTCCTCCTCCCCCTCCCTCTCCCCCTCCCTCCCTTCCTCCTCTTCCTCCTCCTCCTTCTCCTCCCCCCTGTTCCTCCCCCTCCAGCGGGCCCGGCAGCGAAGGCTTGCAGTCCGGGCGCGGAGCTAAGGACCACCTTGTCGTCCTTGATTGGCGCCTTGACTTCACGAGGAAGGCTGGAGGAACAACCACGGAGGGATCCGAGGGGCAGCGAGCGCCTTCCGCACCCAACGTTAGAAGATGGTACGGGAGGCTCATATGAGTTGCCACCGAACGTTGTTCCTCGGATCCCTCCGTGGATGTTCTTGTAGCCCTCCTCGTGCACCTAATTATCAGGAGGGAAAAAACACACAGACACAATTAATCGTCGATTCCTTAGAAAATATGGGAAAGACAAAAACCCAGAAAATATAGGAAAATATTTGGAATCCTTTTATCTGTGTGTATTTATTTGTGTGTCCCAGGGCTCCTTCAAATTAGGCTCGAAGAAGAAGCAGAAACTGCTTAAACATCAGCTTCCGGCGCTCCCCGCGGAGTTCTCGGACCCGGTGCGGGGCCCACCCTCGCGCGGCGCCTCCCGGCGCCGCCCCGGGGCGCGCGCTCGGCGCGCCGTGGAGGGGGATCCGGCGCGGATCCGAGAAGTCAGCGCGGAGCGCCAGAAGTCTACGTTGATGCCTAAGTCGGGCATGTCCCTCGACAGGAGGACAATTCGAACATAGTCAAACAAAACGTCTGGGGACGACGTTTCTATTAATGCTATGTTTTGGTTTTAGCACTTTTAGGGAAGTGTTTGTGCTTTAGTCGGGCATGTCCCTCGACAGGAGGACAATTCGAACATAGTCGAACAATATTCTGGGGACGATGTTCCCAGTATCTTTATGTCTTGGTTCTAGTACTCTGTGGGGAAATATTATATTGCTCGTCCCACATCCACCTGTCGGAGTGCATGCCCGAGCTACGTTTATGCATTGTTTCTTCCTCTTCTAGAGGACACCGCTGGGTCCAGAAGGGGCTCACTGCTCCATAAACCCCTCCGTGGTCTTTCCTCTGCCCTCCTCGTGCAGTCAAAGGCGCGGAGCGAAGGACCACTTTGGGTCCGGAAGGGGCTTGCTGGTTCGGCAGTAAATAGCGATGATACGCTTTGTGATGCAATGCTACACTACGCAATGCCAAGCCATGCTATAATATTCTCTGCTCTGCCGCGCTCTTCTACACCGTGCTATGCCGCGTTTTACCATATATTTCAAACCCTCTCGGGGTCATTGCCTTGCTCGGCATCGGCTTGTGCGCATAAAGAAGATATCTGCGCTATGGTAAGAGTTGGGGGGGAGGGGGTATGACGACAGATATGACGCGAGCACGCCTAGCTTGTCCTCCCTCCCTTGCTCTTCCTCCTCCTCCTCCTCCTTCACCACATCCTCCTCCTCCTCGTCCTCCTCCTCGTCCTACTCCTCCTCGTCCTCCTCCCCCCCTTCCTCCTTCTCCTCCATTCCTTTCCCTTAACATAATTCTTCACGCTTCGCGTATCCCCACCAGCCCATCTCAAAACAGCAACTCTTGCGAAACATGAGGCCTCGTAGTGCCTCCTGGGGACCTCTTGTGGGCCATCTGGGGCACTCTAGGGGCCATCTGGTGGACCTCTGGGGGCCATCGTGGGGGGCTTGTATGAGCGCTGCCCGTCCTCCTGGTGTGACTCGTTCGGGCTCCTCGTGGTGTGAGTCGTTCGAGGCCCGCGTCGTGGTGTGAGTCGTTCGGGCTCCTCATGGTGTGAGTCGTTCGGGCGGCTCGTCCTGGTGTGAGTTGTTCGGGCCTCTCCTTGTGGTGTGAGTCGTTCGGCTCTTCGTGGTGTGAGTCGTTCGGGCCCCTCGTCCTGGTGTGAGTCGTTCGGGCTCCTCGTGGGGCCTCTTGGGGGCCTCTTGGAGCTTCTTGGGGCCTCTTGGGGGCTTCTTGGGGGCCTCTTGGGGGCCTCTTGGGGGCGTCTTGGGGCCTCTTGGGGCCTCTTGGGGGCCTCTTGGGGGCCTCTTGGGGGCCTCTTGGGGCCTCTTGGGGGCCTCTTGGGGGCCTCTTGGAGGCCTCTTGGGAGCCTCCTGGGGGCCTCTTGGGGCCATCTTGGGGCCTCTGGCGATCTCTTCTGAAGCGCAAATGAGCGCTGCCCCTTGAGAAGGACAAAATGAGCCCAAAACCTCCGTAAAATCAATGATTTTGCTATGGAGGAAGAGACGCGCGGCCCCCTCAGGAGGCCAAAATGGGGCCAAAACCGTAGTAAAATCAACTATTTTTGTTTCAAAGAAGAGCAGAGGGGCCAAACTCGGCCCCCCCGTCGGGGCCAGAATCCTAGTGAGGGTCGTCGTTTTTTGGCCCTCCCAGGAGTCGGGACAGACCCCCCTGAGAACACTTGGGACTCCCTGTCCAGGCCCAGGGGGAGGGGGTAGGGGGAAGGGTAAACCCCTCCCCGAAGGGGAAGAAGGGGGGTTGAGGACAGAGAGAGCTCTCTAAACCACTCACGCCCAAAGGGCTGGTGGGATTTCTCCCTGGCGCATCCGCAGGCCAGTTTTTAGGGCGGGCCGCGCGTTTTGCTTGAGATTTCCTCACCATTTATGCTTCTGAAGCTTAAACAGTGGCAGCAGTTTCACAGATGGAGAGCGGGTGTTTTTCACAATGTGGCTCTCGCCTTAGCGCCGCGCGCCTTCGTTTTAAACGTGTACAAGACTATCACGGTTTGGCGTCCATTAGCGTCGATTGGCGTCTTGGGAGTCGATGAGATAGCGCCGATGTAGCGATTAGCGTCGATTGAGCGTCGATTAGCGTCGATTTACGGTCAACTAGCGTCGATTTGTAAGGGCCGACAGGATGGTACGGGAGGCTCCTATGAGTTGCCACCGAACGTTGTTCCTCGGATCCCTCCGTGGTTGTTCCTGTAGCCCTCCTCGTGCACCTAATTAGGCTCGAAGATGAAACAACTGCGTAAACATAAATTTTCGGCGCTCCGCGCAGATTTCTTGGATCTGCGCTGGGACCCCCCGCCGGCGCCTTCGGCGCCGCCCCTGTCGCGCTCCGTGCGCCAGTGAGTGGGTCCAGCGCAGGTCCAAGAAATCTACGCGGAGCGCCAACAGTTTATGTCTATGCCGTTTTTACCTCTTCAATAGGCGCTTCTGGGGCCCATGAGGGGCTGAGTTCCTTGTTTAGCGTCCCTTCTGGAAGTATCTCGACTGCACAAACACTGCGATGGCTGGTGTCTGCACGAAGCCACCGCCCCAGATGGTCCCTGGCCAGGCACGGCGATGGTGTCCATGTGAGGGCCGCAAAAATCCTGTTATATCACTCGCGTGCCAGCCCAGCACGACTGCCACGACGTACCACCACGGCCTTGTCTCGGCGACACGAAGGCTGGGTGAAGTCTCACCCGCACGGTGCTTGCACCTGATGAGGCTCGTGAGCCTTCGCTGGGGAACCCTCGAGCCGAAGCTGGAGCGGCGGCGGAGCCGTCTACACAAAGGGAGAGAGAGAGAGAGAGAAGAACAAAAAAAGAGGCCGGGGCCGCAAACAGGGGGTACTGGCACAGTGAACCCGCACAGTAAGAATAAGCGAATTTGCAAGGCTGCCTTGGCATTATTACCCTTCGGCCCTTCCTTGGTCGCTTTCGCTGGCCGCGCACCGACGCAGAGTGTCGACGTGGCCTTGCATCCGCATCATGCGTCCTGATTTTACGGGTTGACTGTAGTAGTCCAAAATCAGGAGGGAAAGAAACACACAGACACAAATCATCGTCGACTCCCCAGAAAATATGGAAACATGTGGGAAGTGGGGGGGAAGACAACCAAGGAAATATGGGAAACTATGGGGAATATGTTTATGTGTGTGTATTTTATTTGCGTGTCCTGGGGGCTCTATTCACAAAAGTGTGTTCAAGTCCACGCAGCAGCGCAGGTCCACCCGAGGAGCTGCAGATCAGTGCAAAAGGAGCCGCGCGGCGCGCGGCGCGCGCGGCGCGGCGACGCACGGCGGCGGCGACGGGCGGCGCCGGCCGACCCCCAGACGGCTGGACCGACGGGGGGGCTAGGGCGGACGGGCGGCGACGGGCGGCGACGGGCGGCCACGAGCTGGAATCCCTAAGGATTCCTAGGAATTCCTAAGGATTCCCAGGAATTCCTAAGGATTCCCAAGAATTCCTAATGATCCCTAGGAGTTGCTAAGGATCCCTACGAATTCCGAAGCATTCCTAGGAATTCCTAAGGGTTCTCAGGAATTCAGAAGGATTCCCAAGAATTCGTATGGATTCTGGTGAATTCCGAAGGAGTCCGCCACGGGCGACCACGAGGCGGCCAGAGCGACACAGGTTACCAGCCTCGAACGTATCCCTATCCCTAAGATTGACACGCCAAGAGCCGGTGGCAATCTCAGGGATTCGGCCTCGGAAAATAAGGGAATCCCTAAGATTGGCATCGTGATGAGGGGATGCCCAGCATAGGGATAGGGATGTGTTCCAGGCTGGTTAACAGGGCCCCGGCGGACAGCGGCGACGCCACAAGCCAGGCGGACTGATGCCAGAGCTCGGTCTCCATAGAAGCGAAGTAAGAGCCCGTGAGTGTAAGCACGGTGTGGGAAACATGCGGGGATCAATGGTTTCGATGTCGTCGCACCCCGTCGGGGGTGCTCTTGTGGCCCTCACGGGCTCTCTTGGAGGCATCTTGGGCAGTCCTGAAGCTACAATGCGCCGCGGTGGGGCCATCGGCCATCTTGGTTGCCTCGGCGGTCTGCCTGGGCCGTCCTGGATGCTCGGGACGCGGACACAGTTTTTGCAATGGGGGTCGTGTCTCCGTGAGTGCAGAACCATTGCTCTTGAGGCATCGCGGCCTCGGGAGCCGAGGGATGCCCGCGACAGTCTGCTGGTAGGTGGCGGCGATGTTCACTGGTAGAAGACAGAGACCCCACAGGGCAACGCCTGGCGTTGTCACACGCCGACGTCGCGCAGGCGCGGTGGCGGACCCCCCGGGAGGCGGTCTGGAGCGTTGGGGCCCCGTGTCGGATGCCTGGGTGGACGGCGGCGGCCACGGAAGGAGCGGCGGCGGCGACTCACCGCGACAGGGGTGGGACGGCGGCGACGACGGCGTCGGCGTGGTGGACGGCGACGCTGTGGACCGGACTGGACGACGACGGGGACGACGACGGCGACGACGGCGACGACGACGGCGACGACGACGACGACGGCGGTGACGACGACGACGACGATGACGACGACGACGACGACGACGACGACGACGACGACGGCGACGACGACGGCGACGACGGCGACGATGACGACGGCGACGACGGCGGCGGTGGCGGCGGGCGGCGGCGGCGGCGGCGGCGAGGTGACCGCGGCGGGTGGCCTCTACTCCGAGCGCGTGGAGCGGGCGCGGAGCACCTGGGCGAGGGGGCTGCCGGGGGTCCTCTTCGTGGCCGCCGAGGCGTCGGCCGGACGAGAGGAGGAGGAGGAGGAGGAGGACGAGGAGGAGGAGGACGAGGAGGACGAGGAGGAGAGCGAGGACAAGGAGGAGGAGGAGGAGGAGGAGGAGGAGGAGGAGAGCGAGGAGGAGGAGGAGGAGGAGGAGGAGAAGGACAAGGAGGAGGAGGAGGAGGAGGAAGACGAGGAGGAGAAGGAGGAGGAGAAGGAGGAGGAGGAGGAGGAGGGCAGGAACGCCGACGCGCGTTCCTGCTGGAACGCTCGTCGTCGTGGTGCCGCTGGCGTTCCTGCCAGGAACGCCCGAAAGGGGTACGGAAAGAATGGGTACAATGCCCAACTGCAGTTCCTGTTCATTCTGAACAGGACGACTCGCTGTCCGCGCCGCCGCAGCCTGTGATCATTTGAGACAGAAGGCCGCCTGCCCAACAGCGGCCGCTGTTGGTTCGGGACATTTGCTGTTGGGCATTGTACCAATTTTTTCCGTACCCATTTCGGGCGTCGAAATTAGAAGCCTTGCCGCGTCTTGAGAGGGCCTGCCTCCCCTTTCGGATAAAACCTCCTCCCCGGGCGCTCCTCGCCAAGGTTCGCCAGCCCCTCTTCTGGAATGCCCCTTTTCGATGAAGAAAAGAACGCCATAAACAGAAATTGTTGGCGCTGCGCAAGGGTTTCTTAGACCCGCGCTGGGCCCCCCAGCGGCGCCTCCGGCGCCGCCTCTGGCGCGCTCCGCGCGCCAGGGAAGGGCTCCAGCGCAGATCTAGGAAATCCGCGCGGAGCGCCAACATTTTCTGATTATGGCGTTTTTTCTTCTTCTGCAGTCGGGGCGTTGACGAAAGAACCCTTTTCGTCTGGGAGAGGCTCGGTGCTCCTGAGTTGTTTCACTGTTTGCCCTAGGTCTTCCTGGGGGCTCCCCTGGGACATCGAAGACGAACTTTCTGGAACAACGGGGCCCCTTTCCTTGCCTAGGGTTCCTCCGGTCAATGCCCTTGGCATCGCTCGGACGTGTGCATTTTCCCTTCGGCGGGGACCATCGAGGAGCATCCTTGATCAATTGACGACAAAACACGCACGCAACCAAACAAAAACACAAGGAATGGACGTCCGAGCGATGCCCAGTGCCTCGACTCTGCCCTCTGCTGTCCCCTCCCCCGCCCCTCCGCCCCGCGAGGCGAATGCGAGCCTCGGGGTGGAGCCCGTGGCGTGCGGGGACGACCACCTGAGGCACGGGGGGGCGCCGGCCGTGCACAACCCACACGACGGCTCCACGGAGCGGACGGGGTCCCGAGAGGACGTCGCGCGGTGGTGCCGCGTCGTCGCGGCCTCTCTTGGCACGGCGCGGCGCCTCCACGAGGGGGCCAGCGTCGATTTAGCGTCGATTAGCGTCACTTTAGCGTCGATTAGCGTCGGTTTAGCGTCGGTTTAGCGTCGATCAGCGTCGATAGGAAAGAGCCGACAGGATGGTACGGGAGGCTCCCGTGATTTACCTTCGAAGATGCGACCTAGCGTTGACTAGCGTCGGTTCGCAAGCGCCGACAAAATGGTACGGGAGGCTCCCATGATGTGCCACCGAAGATGCTGCGCGGTGCCGCGTCGTCGCGACCTTTCTTGGCCTGGCGGCGCCTCCACGAGGGGGAGGGGGCTGCGAGGGGGGGGGGGGCTTCTGGGAAGGATCGGGGGGGGGGGGGGGGGCGCCGCGAGTGTAGGGGCCGTCCCTGGCGAGGGCACGGGCAGGAGCGGCTGTAGAGGGCCCCTGCCTACAGTGGAAGCCCAGTGGAGTCCCATGGCGGCGGGGCTTCGATCGGAAGGCGCACGGCACGTCAGGAGCGGAAAGCCCCTCCGCCTTCGTAGGAGGCCAGTCCTGAGAGGGCCCCTGCCTACAGTGGAAGCCCAGTGGAGTCCCATGCCGAGAAGCACCCTGCTTGCGGGTTTCGTGGGCTTCGATGGTTTTGCCATGGAAGGCGTGACGCTCCCACACCAAGAATCAATGCACGTCCTGGGGTCTCGGGGCTGGGTCTCTTGTGGCAGGTTGCCTGTGGTCGAGCTCCTACTGTACTCGAAAGCCCCTCCGCCTTCGTAGGAGGCCAGTCCTGATCGGCTTCACTGATTGGCTTCGCTGATCGGCTCTGGCCAGCTGTCGGCGGTGCTGGCCGCCGTGGGCGGCCTCGCGCCAGGCGGCAGCGCACCAGCCATCCTGGGCCCGGGGCCCCTCCCGGCCACTCCACTGCAGGCCACTCCAGGCTTCTTGTGGGCTGGCCTCCGCCGTACTTCGTGCCCACCCCCCCCCGTGCCCCCCCCCCCGCGAGCGATCCTCGCCGCCCCGCCTCTCTCGGGCCACCGGCCGGCGGCCAATCGTGGGAGGGCCTCCGGGGGCCCCGCGGAGCACGCCCCCGGCCTGGGGCCACTCCAGGGCGCAAGTCCGACCCAGAGTTCCGTCGGACAGATGATGTGCAGTCGTTGCGTTTTCTCAGATGTCGGTCTCTGTGGGAGTTTTTTGAGCCCTTGGGCCATCATGCATTCTAGACCTCCTAACTGGGGTCGGAGTAGATGGGGTCGGAGGACTTCGCCGCATCGCCGATGCAACGCCGATGCAGCTCGATGTGGAGCCCGAGTTGCTTCACGTCGACGTGGCCGTCGCATCGCCGACTATGCATCGCCGATGCATCGCCGATGTATCGGCATTGCGGCGCGATCCTCCGACCCCATCTCTTCCGAACCCATCTAGGAGGCTTCTACAAATGGATCCAGCCGTGCTGCCTTGGGTCAGATGGCGCCATCAATGTACGACCGGTTCTTAGCCTGCGCCACGTGCAGGGCACAAGGCCGACCCGGAGCTCAGTCTTGGCGTTTCTCCTTCAATCTTGGCCTATGGGCTATCACTGTTTCAGTTTTTGGTTTCGAGCTACAGGGTTATCAAGCATGGATGCGTGGATCTGGGATGACAAGTTGCCCCCTTGGGAAGGGGTCGAGACATCTGTGGTCCAGGCCACTCCCAGGTGTTTGACCACTCGAGTCCAGCATGCGTCTTCGGGTATTCAACGGAATGTGGGTACTCGCGCCCTCCTGGCTTGGCTAAAAGGACGCGTACACCGATCTTGGGCCCGAGCATGGACCACGGGCCTTGCCGCGGTCTGCATTACGCCGGCCCCTATCAGCCGAAAAGGTTTGTGACCGAACCATGATATGTGATCGAAGACGTACTCGAAGTTGTGGCCGAACACGTAATGTGATAGTGTGTCTGAGTTTGCAATTCGCGTCGGCTTCGAATCTGCAACATCTCTCACACTCGGACGCGTTAGGATAGCATCCGGCGCTGGTTTCGGTCCTAATCGGGCGGATGCTCCAGCAGGGTTTCGATCATTACACCCACCTTATATCAGTGAGGATAGAAGAACCCCCGACCCTAACAACACGATGAAGACGTAGCCTCACTGAGGTCCCCGTCTTCGCATTAGGAATAATAAATTTGGGCGGTTTGGTTTAATACACCTGCAAAAAGACCCCCGATTCTTAATGGTCCTCGCCCTCCTAACTCAGGCCCCCGCCCAAAGGGTTCGGGGTCTTTTTTTGGTTACTCATCATAGAGACGAGGTTGCTTGCATAGCTGGTAGACCTCTCAACAGGGGCATGTGCTGCAAGACGGTCGCGGCCATCCGGATGGCCCTCGAGCGGTTCCCGTCGGCCCGGTGGCTCGTCCGCGCAGTGGACGACACGTTCGTGTTCGTGCGGAACCTCGAGAGGCCAAGGGAGCGGAGAAAACGACGCCCGCACCACCAGCGAGGATGAGTCTCATTTGGACGCCCGAAATGGGCACGGAGAAGCTGGGTACGCTGCCCAACAACAGCTATCACACAGCAGCAACATCAGCAACAACAATAACACCAACAACAGTAGCAGCAGCAGCATCAACAACAACAGCAACAGGGCACGTTGTCCAACACCGACAGAGGCCGCTGTTGTGCAGGCGGCTTTGCGTCTTCAAAGAGCAACGCCCGCTGCGGCGTTGACAGCGAGTCCTGTGCAAAATGAGCAGGAACTGCTGTTGGGCATCGTACCCATTTGTTCCGTATCGATTTCGATCGTCCCGATCTCTGGCGAGGAGGTCCAAAGTCCACGATACCTGCCCGAGCCACGGATTTCGCAGATGCATCGGGCAAGACAGCGGCACCACACTACCATTAAGGCGGGCATGTCCCTCTACAGTTGACTATCCTTGAATACGTTTTGATCGATTTCCCGTGTCGTCCAAACTCCGCTTCCAGGAGGACATGCCCGACCTACCGCCACCACGAGAACCTTCGGGAGGCTTTGGGGCGGGGACGCGTGGAAGTCAGGATGGCGCCAGCGGCGCTCCAAGCGGCCCCGGGAGGGCGCTCGGAAGCTCGGTGGCCTCAAGAGGCGCTGCCCTTGCTCGTCCCCTGTGGCCGCGCCGCGCCGCGGCGCCCGACGGGCAGAGAGCGCACCCTGAGATTCGACACGACTTACAACGTGCAGCGCCGTGGAGATTTGTTTAAAATCCTCTGGGGCGTAACGGTCGTTGCCCGGGCTCCCCCCCCCTCCTCCTCCTCCTCCTCCTCCTCTTCCTCCTCCTCCTCCTCCTCCTCTTCCTCATCCTCCTCCTCCTCCTCCTCCTCCTCCTCCTCCTCCCCAGGTAACGGTAACAGTCGTGCGTGGGGGGGGAGTTTGGACCCGCTCTTCAGATGCTGGTACTCGCGCGCATGCGATGGCAGTCGTGCCTTTACCCGCCCCCCCTTTCCACGGGTACCGACCCTTACCAGAAATAGTCAAATGTTGGTTAGCGTGGAGCCCCCCCCCCAATTTTGTTCTCAGCAAAAATAAATGTGGTAATACATATATATATACAGATATACACACATACATATTCATGTGTATATTTGTACGTGCGGAGCAACCTGTGTGGTTCTATCTATTTGGCGCATCTATATTGTGTAATATAAGTGGCGCGCTCTATAGTGTGCAGTATATTTGGTGCAGTATATGTGTTGCCATCTATGGTGTGCAAGTTATGTGGAATGATCTGTGTGGTGCACTTGATTGTAACAAAAACGAGTTGACACATCCCGTGCTCTTGCAAACATCCCTCCCACCCACCCGCAAGTTGGTTTGCAAAACCCATAAGGTGGCGATCGCGATGTATGCTCGGCGTTGGCTGGTGCGTCTCTGCGGCCGCGCCAACCCAAACACGCGCGCGCAACGGCCAGCTGGTTTGGCGCGACCGACGCGGCCGCGGTGGCGCTGCAGCGGGCACTGCATTGCGAGTCTTCGACTTGGGCGGGCGCGGTATCATGGCAACGTCGACAACGGTAGACGTTTCGGGCGAGTGTCCAACGACTTCGACGACAACGACAATGACGACGACGACAACACCGACGACGACGACGACGCCGACGCTGACGACGACGATGACAACGCCGACGACGACGACGACTCCGACGACGACGACGACGACAAGGACGGCGACGACGACGACGGCGACGGCGACGACGGCGACGACGGCGACGGCGACGACGACGACGACAACGACGTCGCCAACGAAGGCGACGACGACGAGGGAGGAGGGAGGACGACGACGGCGACGACGACAAGGACGAGGGAGGAGGGGAGACGACGACGACGATGACGGCGACGAAGCAGGAGGGACAACGACGAAACGCCCACGAAGACGACGAGGGAGGAAGGACGACCACGGGGACAACGACGACGGAAACGACGACGACGCCAAGACGACGACGACGACCAGGAAAGACAGAGGACGACGACGGCGACGACGAAGACGAGGGAGGAGTGAGGACGGCGACGACGACGACGACGACGCAAGAGCGCGCGCGCATGCTTTTGTTGAAAATCCGTGTTGCGGAACCTTGTGTTTTTGTATGTTTTTTGGGCACACGATTTTGACATCCTTCCGAAACCGACGTTTTTTTTTGGATTTCGGCATGCGCGCGCGACGACGCGCGCCTCTGCTTTTCGTCCCGTTTGTTGCGGCAGATTCTCGCGACGGCACGCGCGCAAGGGCGTTGAAAAGATTTCGACATGCGCGCGCGCGAAGCCTGTTAGGTAGTATGTTTTGATCATTTTGAAAAGCCCATAGTCTCCGTAAGATTTCGCAAGGGCGCGCGCGCATAAGTTTTTTTAGAACAACAGCGCTGCGAAACCCAATGTATGTTGAATGTGTTTTGAAAGCGCGTTTATATATATATATATATATAATCCTCCGGCACCATATTTTTTTGAAGGACTTCGGTATGCGCGCGCGACAACGCGCGCGTTTGCACTTCGTCCCATGTGTTGCAAATTATTCTTGGAAATTCTATAGTTGTGGTAAACGAGTGCGCGCGCATTGTAGTTACTTGCAGAGGATGGCGGGCGGAGTGATACGGGCCTGGCTGGGATAGTATGAATTGAAATTTGCGACGGAGGATGGGGCATAATCACTCGCAAATTATAGCACGAAAGCGTGACCCGTTAACTCTGGGGGGGTCGCGTTTTTGTTTTAGACAGGATAGTCGAGGTCCCGTAGCGATTCTGGCTCCAGGCTCAAGCGATCGCACGGATGTGTGTGTGTTGGGGCCGTGACATGCCCAGATTTCATAGACCTTTAGTTGTCTGTCAACATGCCCCATGGAAGCTTGTTCCCCCTGTCGTCTGCGCCCGCGCGTCGGGCCATGATGCGCAGACCCCCTTCTCCTCTTTCCCTTCCTTTTTCTTCGGCATACCAGATTTTAGTTCGCCTTTGAAGGGGGCAGGCCATGCATACACCAGACCCGTCGGCTTCCAGAGATTCAAGACTTACCATCGTCAGCAGTTATCCTCATCTGGCCTTCGTTTCGCTTCTTCCTCTCTCCGCGACCAATTGCGATCCCTACTCCTGCGGGTCCAGTCGACGCTGCGGTATCGCACATCGCCGCTGCGCTTCACTTGGCGGCAGGAGGTCGTCGGGCTTTCTGGGCCCATGCCACCGTGTCAGAGCTCCGCCATGCAGGGGGGTCCATCACGTCATTGTCCTTTCGCCGCTGTACAGGGAGCTCGAGGCGTACAACCCGGCCGCCCTGCTCTACCTCGGCGCCGCCTCCGTGTCGCTGCTGTGCCACTTCCGCCTGCACGCCGCCTCCTGCGCCGAGGCGCATGCCGGCGGCGGCGCGGGAGTGGTGCTGAGTTCGGGTCGGACGCGAGGGGCGGGGGGAAAAACACACAGACACAATTATCGTCGATTCCCCAGAAAATATAAGAAAATATGGGAAGTGGGGGGGAAGACAAACATTCCAGAACATATAGGAACATATGGTGAATTGTTTTATTTGTGTGTATTTATTTGTGTGTCCTGGGGCCCCTTCAGCGAGGGGCGGGGGGGAGAAACTCAGGGAAACGCCAGATGGGCATGAGCTCGGGGTTTTCCAGCCTCGGGGGGCGCTCCAGGCTGCTGCGCCTCGCCGAGGCCGCCGGGGGGGGGGGGGGGGGGGGGGGGGGGGGGGGGGGGGGGGGCGAGATCGCCCCGAAAGGCAGCAAAGAGAGTCGAGGTATGGCCTGGAAGCCACACGGGCAGCGCTCGGGGGGCAGGCATAGGCAGGGATGTGTCGACCCCAAATCGCGCACTGATCGCCGACAAGGGGCTAATAGCCCACCCCGCGCAGGAGCTTGCGGTTTCGCCATCGAGGGCCTATCGCCGCCTAATTTGTCGATCTATCTATCTATCTATCTATATATATATCTATCTATCTATCTATCTATCGATCTATCTATCTATCTATCTATCTATCTATATACATATACATCTATAGATCTATATATCTATATACCTTGTTTGTCTAGCTATAAATCCATCTATATATATACCTATCTATCTATATATCTATATATCTATATATATGTAGATATATATATTTATATCTATATATATATATATATCTATATGTCTTTATTTATATATATATATATATATCTATATCTATATATATATCTACCTGCCTACCTACCTACCTATATATATATCAATATATTTAGCTATTTTTATATATATGCATATATATATATATGTATCTATATATCTATATATATATATGTATATCAATATATCTATCTATATATCGATATATATATATATCTAAATGTCTATATATTTATCTACGTATCTATCTATCTATCTATCTATCTATATATATCTATCTATCTATCTATATATATATATATATATATCTATCTATCTATCTATCTATCTATCTATCTATCGATCTATATATCTATCTATCTATCTATCTATCTATCTATCTATCTATCTATCTATATCTATCTATCTATCTATCTATCTATCTATCTATCTATCTATCTATCTATCTATCTACATAACATGTTTTTCAGCCTCGGAAAGCTCTCCCAAAGCTGCGCCTCGCCGAGAGCGTTTCCGTGGTGCCCGGATCGTCCCGTCAGGCCGCCAGGGACCCGAGTTACGATCCAAAGGCCAGGCGACAAGGCTCATTTGGGGGTCGGATGGGGCCATCACGAGGATAAATCTGTTCCAGAGCGTTCTGGAACGCTCTCAGAGCGTTCCGGAACGGTCTGAGAAGGCAGCGGCGCCCGCGACATCCTCGATAGCCGCCGGATATCCGAGATGTTCGATTTATCCTCACCCGAGTTTATCATCGTCCTGGCTTCGTCTTAGGGGGGGGGATAGGGAAAGAGTGGGTCGTGCAATGGGTGGCACAAGCTGGTTTCGGCTTCGCCGCCGGGCGCTGTCCTCGATAGATCATGGGCGCCTCCAGGCGCCGAGGGGCGCCAGAAAAACCAGCGGCCTTGACCAAGGGCGCCCTCGAGGGCGCGAAGGTATCCGCGCTTCGGCTCCGATTCCTCCTTCCCTGGGGGGGCGCGAGAGCGCGAAGTCATCCGCGCTTCGCGAAGAGCGAGGCGCGAAGCGCGAAGCTGGGCGCCCTTGTGAACATCCGCGGGTCTGATTTGCATCCGCCGGTATCCGCGGCCCCGCAGAGGTCCCGACCGCTCCGCCAGGCCGGGGCGGGGTCGCTTCCCGGGTGGCGTTTCGGAGGGCCCCCGAGGTCCGAGGAGGGGCCCCCGAGGTCCGGAGGGAAGGACGAGCCGCCAGTCGACCGAAGTCCTGTCGCCGGATGTCTGGGTGCGTGAGCTGAGTCAGTACCCCCTTCTGCCATCGCTCGGACGTGTGCATTTTTTTCGCGGCGAGGACCATCGAGGAGCATCCTTGATCATTTGGCGAAAAAGGCACGCACGAAACCGAAAAAAAACACAGGAAATGGACGTCCGAGCGATGGCGAGCCCCCCCCCTTTGTAGACTACAGTGGAGGCCCATGGCAAGAAGCACCCTGCCTGCCCCTTTTGTACAGTGAGCGGCTTGAGTAAGGAACACTTACTTTTCGAAAGGGGCTCGGTCGTTCCTTGAGGCTTGCATGCGTTGCGTATCCTTCCTTATGCGTTTTTTGTCATTACGTATCGTTCCTTATATGCTTTTTTCCTCGGAAAACAGAGGCTTCGTTCCTCATGTATCGTTCCTTAGGTCAGGCCGATGACTGTACTACAGTGGAGGCCCATGGCAAGAAGCACCCTGCCTGCCTCCATGGTGCCCCAGCTTTCTCCCGGGCTTCGGGGGCTCTGCTGTGGGAGGCGTGGCGTGCCCGCACCGAAAATCCACGGACGTACTGGGGTCTGAGGGTCGGTCAGGAGGGGAACAAAAACACACAGACACAATGAGTCGTCGATTCCCCAGAAAATATGGGAAAGTATGAGAAGTGGGGGGGAAGACGAAAACTTAAAAAATTGAAAATATGGGATATGTTCATTTGTGTGTATTTATTTGTGTTTCCTGGGGCCCCTTTAGTCGGGTTTCCCGTGAGCTGGCCTCCACTGCAAGAACCCCCCTCTCTCGTCCGACCCGACGAGCCGTCCGCTGGCCGAGCTGCTGGTGCGCCAGAGGGGAGGTCGAGACAACGGAGGCGCTGTGATCGTTTTCTCAGTCCTCGTTTGGCCGCTCGGGGCGGGCCCTCCCCCCCATGCAGTTCGGGGTCGGCACAGAGGGAGGTGGTGACTAGGGGGGGGGGATGGATCATGGCGTGGGCCGTGCTATTTCCTCATATTGCGAAGGCCCTGCGGCCAGTGCCGCCGACCCTGAGGTTGGGGAGGAGGCCGCGGAGCTTGGGGAGAAAAATGAGGAGGGGGACAGGAGGAACAGGTGGATGAGGAGGAGTAGGGGCACAGGGGGGGAATGAATAGGAGGAGAGTGAGGCGAGCAGGGTCACGGGGGGGCACGAAGGAAGGGCAGGGGCGAGTAGAACGTGTCGATCATGAGGAGAAGGAGGGAGATAATGGCGAGGATGTTGACGATGTTGACGACGACGCCGGTTGCCCATACCATTCGGGGCGTCTTGGAGCCCTCCTGGGGCGACTTATAGGCTGCGTTCGCTGTTTTGAAGGTAGGTTCCGCATCTTGGGCATTTGGGAAGCCATGGAGGTGTAGTTAGATTTGGAGGCCGCCGGGACCTGGGCCAGGGCCGGGGCCAGAGCGGGCCGGGGCAGGGGCCAGGGCCGGTGCCGGGCCGGGGCCGGCCGGGGCTGGGGCCACGGCCGAGGCCGGGATTGGGTCCGGGGCTGCGGGCCGGCGGGGCGGGAGCCAGGGCCGGGCGGGTCGGGGGCCAGGGCGGGGGCCGGGGCTGCAGTTCGGGCCGGGGCCGGGGCCGGCCGAGGCCGACCCAGAGGACCTGCAGGTCCTCGCTGAAATCCGGCGCTCCATGGAGCGCCGGATTTCAGCATCCCGCATTTGGCGTGGAACGCAGATCCTCCGACATGGAACGCTGAATCGACCATGGAACGCAGATCCGACAAGACGCCGCTGAGCGGTTTTCCAACATGGAGCGCAAAGTTTTAACGTGGAACTCAGGATCAACCATGGAGCGCAAGATTTGCTGTGACGCCGGATCGGATTCCCATGTTTAGCAAAGAGGTCTGGAGCAGAGCGCAGAACATCTAGAGCGCCGAATTACGGAGCGCCGTTTCGACCACGCGTTTTCTGGCGCCTTTGCAAGCGCAACACGCGTGTAATCAGGAGGCGGGTTGGCGATTTTCGGGTCCGGCTATTCAAGTAAAGCGTGTTGTACGATGGTGGTCAGACATGCAAGGGTGGCGACCATGAGATTATGAGGTGCCCGTCTTCGACGCTAGCATCTGTTCAAGGACTCGTGGATGTCAATGTGAAACATCATGCGAGCATTCGAGAAATATTTGCGGCTTGTGATATGTATAAGATTTGCGTGACCCTGTGGCGCCGTCGGGATCACTCGGGCAAGTCGGCCTCGGGGGTGGGGTATGTCATGATGTTTGGGGGGTTACGACCATACGAAACTGCCCGTGGGATGCGCGTCAGACGTTTGAAGATTGCGGGAACTACGGGACTTGTTGGGCTACCTGCGTGCCAATGGAACTCGCGCGACCTGCGCAATGGGAATGCCATTCCATGGCGTTCGCGCAACCAACGGGGCCTGTGAGGCCTTGCGAAGTCTACGGGGTCAGTGTGCGATGATTTCCCAAAGTGCCGCTTGTGGCGCACGTACCCCGCTGAACGCGTCAATTTGTGGCGCTGTGGGAGGCGTGACCTGCGCCATTGTGGCGCATTTGAAATTGCATTATGTTCACAACGCGTGGTCATCGGCAGCCTGCGCGCGTGTGTGTGCGTGTGTGTGCGTGTGTGTGTGTGTGTGTTTGTGTGTGTGTCTGTGTCTGTGCCTGTGCCTGTGTCTGTGTCTGTGTCTGTGTCTGTGTCTGTGTTTGTGCGTGCGTGCGTGTGTGTGTGTGTGTGTGTGTGTGTGTGCGAGTGTGTGTGAGTGTGTGAGTGTGTGAGTCTGCGAGTGTGTGTGTGTGTGAAAGAGTGTGTGTGTGCGAGAGAGTGTGTGTGAGTGTGTGTGTGTGTGCGCGTGTGTGTGCGTGTGTGCGTGTGTGTGTGTCTGTGTGTCTGTGTGTCTGTGTGTCTGTGTGTGTGTTGTGTGTGTGTTGTGTTGTGTTGTGTTGTGTTGTGTTGTGTTGTGTTGTGTTGTTGTGTTGTGTTGTGTTGTGTTGTGTTGTGTTGTGGTGTGTGAGTGTGAGTGTGAGTGTGAGTGTGAGTGTGAGTGTGAGTGTGAGTGTGAGTGTGTGTGTGTGTGTGTGTGTGTGTGTGTGTGTGTGTGTGTGTGTGTGTTAGGCTCCTCTGAAGCGCCGCCAGCCCGCCTCAACGACGAACTGGCGACACTCGGATGGGATCAGCACGAGTCCGCACGAACAGGGTGTGTGTGTGTGTGTTTTGGAGGGGGGCTTTAACCAAGGAGAGCGAAGGCGAACCGAACAACAACAAAAAACAATCCATTGGGAGGAAACGCGCGCCGGTGACACGTCGAAGGTGCCTGGGCACCCTGGCTTAACCAAAATCCAGGGATAAGCTGGCACTTGCCTCCGAGCCTGCCAAGCCAAAGTTTATGGCGCCCTAGCTTTGTTACCCTCTCCACGCCTCAGCCAAATCCCAGGGCGCCCTGTACCTTCTCAACACCCGCTAAGCCGAAACCCACAGCCCCTGGGCTTTGCAACGCGCCCGCTTGGCGACAGCCCAGCGCCCGCTGGAAAAACGCCGAAGGCGCCTCGACCTTTCACCGCGCACGCTAGGCCAATGTCCAAGGCGCCCTGGGCGTTTCCCTTCGCCCGCCAAGCCGAAACGCAGGGCGACATCACCTCCTCCCATCCACGTTTCGTGGCTTCAGGCCCCTCCGGCCGCGTTCGCATGCGGCCCAACGCCCACCGCATGCGCGCTTCGGCGCGCCCGTCTCACGTTTCCTGGCCCCACATCGGGTTTCCACCGAGAGCCCCACGTGGCCGCGTTCGCACGCATGCCCATGTCGGCCACCCCTCACACGCTTCGTGGCCCCGCGGGGAAACTCCACCGAGTGCCCCCCAGTGGCCGCGATCGCATGCGGCCCCGCGCCCGCCGCATGCCCATTTCGGGGCGCCGCTCACGCGCCTCGTGGCCTTTCATGGTCTTGGGTTTCAGCGCGAATCCCTTTCCAACGTCGATTTCGGCACACAACTCAGGCGTTTCGTGGCCCATTGGGAGCTCCACCCAAGGCCCCAATGGCACCACCCGCGTGCGTCCCCCGCGCCGATTTCGGCACACCCCTCGCACGCTTCGTAGCCCAATAGGGAGCTCCGCCCCAGGGCGTCTTTACTTTCAGTAAGAAGAGTCGCGCAGCTCCGAACATAGAACGCACATCCTACCATGGAGCGCAGATCCGACCATGGAGCGCAGATCCTACAACATGGGCCGCGCATCCAACCTTGGAGCGCAGAACCGACGTTTGACATGGAACGCTGAAAATCGGCGCTCCCGGTCCTCCGGGTCGACGCCGATGCCGGGGCCGGTAGCGGAGCCGGGGTTGGGGGTGGACTGGGACTGGGGCCGGGGCTGGGGCGTGGTGGAATGCCTCGGCTTAGCTGGCCCGTCCTAAGGCTTTGTGTGGGCCCCGGGGCCGTCGTGTCTGATGCGGGATTCCCCCCGGGACCCCCCCCCCGGCAGGGGAGGATCAAAGGGAAAGGGCTTCCCGTTCGATTCAATGACAACGTTGCTCTTGAGGGGCCCAGGAGGCCCTGGAAAAGCGGGGGGGGGCTGCGACAGCCCCAGGGAAGAAGGGGAAAAAGGGGGGAGGGGAGACGGGCCCAGGGAAAAGAGGAGCGCAGGGACGGGAGACGAATGGGCCAGGGAAGGGGGGCGCAAGGACAGGGGACGACGGAAACGACGAACGAACGACGGGAATGCACAAGGCCCTCACACACGCCGACGCAGCGTCTGCGGATTTCATGTCATGGCGCCTCCTCTTATTGTGAATCGCCTTACGGCCGGTGCCGCCGACCCTGAAGGTTTTGGCCGTCGATGGCGACAGGATGTGTGATCACAGGAAGGAGCTAAAAGACAACGTGACAGGGTAGGCGGAGGAAGTGTGTGAGGAGGAGGAGGAGGAGGAGGAGGAGGAGGAGGAGGAGGAGGAGGACACAAACGAAAAGGATATGGAGAGGGTGGCAAAAGACGCTCAGGGGGAGGAGGAGGAGGGAGGTGGTATTCTGACCCGGGACCCCCCCCCCGCCGGGGAAGGGAACAAAGGGAAGGGGAAACCCTTCCAGTCAATTTACTTTACGCAGGAGGAAGGGATGAAGGAGGAGGGGGAGGGAAATGAGGAGGAGGAGGAGGAGGAGGAGGAGGAGGAGGAGGGGGAGACGAACGAGAAGGAGACGGAGAAGTTGGGAAAGGGAAGGACGCACGGACGAGAAGAACAACCCATTCGACACGCCGACAGGTTCGGCGGATTTCATGACGTCCGTGGCCCCCCCTGGGCCGCATGTGCCGCCGGCCATGATTTGCGCCCCCCCCTTTTGGACGCCCCCCCTTTTGGCCGCCCCCCATGGAGTAGATTTTGGCTGTATTTGGTGTCTGTTTCAGGCAGGTGGGGTCTCCCCCAGAAGACGCACTGCTGCAAGCAATGGCAGGAAGCAGAGGTCCAGAGCCATACCCCCCCCCCCTTCCTTCCGCCCAAAGCCGGCACGCCGAAAATGAAGACGTTCGCTTTCCCCAGCGTCTCTCGTGTTGCACCCCGGAGTCTTATCGTCGCCATGGCCGGGCCCGCCTCGGGAAAGGGGTCGGGGTCGACGCCTCGAGCCATTTTGTTTCACTGGCGTCCTTCATGGGACACATCCTGGCGTCCTTCACCGGCATCCTCACAGCGATGTATTTCACTGGCGTCCTTCACGCCTCGTGCTCGGGTTTTTTTCCGGCGTCCTTCAGGGGACACTTTTCCGAGGCGGGGATGAATCAGTAACCGCCGCCCGTGAATCCTCCACGGGCGGTGGATGTGTTGGTGACCACACGTGAACCCTACCCCCGCCCTCCACGATTTCAAAGGGGGGGTGGGGCTTCATTTCGTTCGGGAGGTCCCGAGCGGAGTGAACCCCCACCCTCTCTTATCCAAAATAGTCGAGAAATAGTCAGGGGACGAGTTTTCTAGCATGTTTGACCACTAGGGAGTATTTAACTATTATTTTGAAAAGAATTTCCCCTCGAAAAGCTGCCTGTAGGAGGACCTGCACGACTTGTGGGGTCCAAAACCTGGATAGCAGGGCGCTAGAAGGGCGTGGAAAGGCCTGTCGAAGAGCTCTAGAAGGACCTGGAGAGAGCTTCCGAAGGACCTTCTGGAGAGCTTCGAGGCAAGCGTATTGGGAAACGCTCAGAAAAAAAAAGGCCTGTCGGAACACGCTGCAGGGTCAAGCAAGGCGCAGCGGCGCTGGAAAATAGGGGCCGGAACGACCTCTCCGGGCCTACCTTGTGAAGCCCTCTTGTAGCTCTCTGCGAGCTATCCGGGAGCCTTCGGGTAGACCCCGCGGGTGGGATCCGGGGGCCAGCTCTTGGGGGGCTGCCGTGGTCTCTCGACGCGTGCCCGCCGCCGAGAGAGGTGCGTCACGCCCGGGCGTTCCTGGCGAACTGCTCGCACGACGACGTCCACCTCGGGCACTTCCTGAGGCTCGGTGGAGGGAAGTCGGGGCGATCTGGGGGGTCACATGCGGACCCTCCTGTCGGGCCGGACGAAAGGGGGGGATTGGGAAAGGGGGGGTACGAAATTTGCTGCATGCAGCTGGTTTCGGCCCCACCGAGGGGCGCATTCCTCGATACATAGCCGCCTCCGGCGCCAGGAGGCGCCGGGAAAATCAGCTACGTGAGCTGATTTTCAGCCCCCCCCTTTGCTATCCCCCCCCTTTCGCCCGACCCGATCCTACCCCTGCCCCCCACGATTTCCGAGGAATCGTGTCGGGTCCGCATGCGGCCCCCTGATCGGGGCGATCGGAGTGAGTACGGAAGGGATGGGGACGATGCCAAACAGCAGCTCCTGCTCATCTTCAGCAGGACTCGCTGTTCGCGCCGCCGCGGACGTTGTACTTTGAAGACAGAAAACCGCCTGCCCAACGGCGGCCGCTGTCGGTTTTGGACAACATGTGTTGTTGGGCATTGTATCAATTTTTTCCGTACCCATTCCGGGCGTCCAAGGAAAAGATACCGACACAGTCGGACCGAGGCATCAAAGCGAGGTCGCTTCGGGGAGGGTATGCCCTCGTGTTCTTCGTGCTCGTTGGATGTTTTTGTGCATCCTGGGGGTGGGTGCCCTCAGATCTCAGATCTCAGATCTGGACGCTGCATTTTTTTCACAACAGGCGTTCTCGCCCAGTTTCGGGCTCCGGGGACCCTCACATATCGATCTGGCTCGAAAAATCATGTAAAAGCCGGGGTTTGGGGTTCCGGCCGTGATTTCTTGCGATGTTGCAATGTTTTTGCAACGTCGGATCCCAGGGTAGACGGGGCCGGAGGGTCGCGCAGCATCGCCGATTCATCTCCGATGCGGCTCGATGCGGGGCACGCTTTGCCGACGTCGCCGACCCCATCTATCAGGAGGGAAATAAAAAAACACAGACACAGTTAATTGTCGATTCCCAAGAAAATATGGGAAGTGGGGGGGAAGACAGAATCCCAGAACATATGGGCAAATATGGGGAATGCTTTTATTTGTCTGTATTTATATGTGTGTCCCAGGGCCCCTTCAATCTACGCGGATCCCACGTGGGAGGCCCCTCGTGCGGCTCGGGTCTGCCGGACCTCGGGCTCCCCGCCGCTGTTTGGCGGTCCCAGCAGAAGTGTCGAGTGTCCGCGCCTCGTGAGATGCCTGTGGCAGGAGCTCGCGTCAAGTTGCAGGCCCCGTCGGGCAAGTTCGAGTCCTCCCAATTCTGATGTTTCGAGTCTCCGAATGGGTCGAGCGCTTCTGGGGGGGATCCGCATTCGCTGTCGATTCGGTCGGGCGTCGGCGTCTCTGTCGCCGTGGACGCACGCGTCGCCTGAGCGACGCAGAAAAGCTGGTTCCAGTGCGCGGACACTAGCGTGAGGTCGCGCACAAGCACCCTCGTTGCCAGACTAGCATTCCGTGCTGGCGGCCCGCGTAAGCCACCGCCGCGCAAGGCCAGTCTTTAATCTCGCGTAAGGCCCGCTTCTGTGCGTCGCTCGCCTGAGCTCCCTCCCTCCAGTGCCATCCCCGTGCCCAAGGCGCTGCCCAGAGGAGCGGGCAGAGCTCATGCTCGCGCGCCTCTGTTGAGCGTGTCGGGGCGGCGGCCCCTGCGACGGGCCCTCCACCCCCCCCGTGAGGGGCCCGTTCTCCACCACCACCACCACCACCACCACCACCACCACCACCACCACCGTAACTCGGAGGGGGGGGGAGGAGCCGGAGGACGAGGAGGAGGAGGACGAGGAGGAGGAGGAGGAGGAAGAGGAGGAGGAGGAGGAGGAGGAGGAGGAGGAGGAGGAGGAGGACCCCCTCCACAAGGAGGAGGAGCCCCTCCCCCTCCAGCTTCCTGGTGGTGGTGGTGGAGAGCAGGCCCACCGCCCCGACCGCCGCCTGCTCTGCGGGCACCTCCGCGGGGGCCCGTGCTCTGGGCATCTCCGCGCGGGCCCCCCAGGCCTCCTGCCCCGACACGTCGATGAAGGAATTGGCCGTCTTCGGTTCGCGAGGGGGCGTCGCGGCCGTCATTTTCGTGCGGGTCCGGGTCCGTCGGTTTCGGCCACAGGCCGTTTTCGCGAAGGGGAGGGTGTGCTGAATGGAGGTTTACGGAAGGGAGGTTTGTCCCCCCCCGCCCTCACAGGGCTCACGTCGACGCCTCCGGCTCGACTCGATCCCGATGGAGTCCGATCCGATCTCGGTGTTTGGTCTGGGCCTCGGTGCCTCCACGGAGGCCTTACCGGCCTGCCGGTGTCTGCCGGCTCGGCTTCTCCCCGACTTGGCCGCCGATGTCCGCCGATCCGATTCAGGTTCGACCGCCGACACGACGTCTCGATTCGACTCCGGGCTCATCCTGCCTCGTGTGGACGCCCGAAATGGGTACGGAAAGAATGGGTACAATGCCCAACATAAGTTCCTGTTCATTTTGAGCAGGACTCGCTGTCGGCAACGCCGCGGCCTGTGTACATTTGGCCTTTTGTCCCAAACCAACAGCGGCCTGCCCAACAGCGGCCGCTGTTGGTTTGGGACAACATTTGCTTTTGGGCATCGTACCCATTTGTTCGGTACCCATGTCGGGCGTCCAAAGCGAAGAAGAGGCAGCCATAACCGCCGAGGATGAGGAAACACCGCCCCTGGCGCCGCACCTCACCACCCACACTCCCAGTGGGGGGGCGTCGGGGAGCATTGGGAACAACACGTGTGGAACCCGTACCGCCCCAACCCGAAGTTTGGGTCTGGAGGGTGAGGTTGGGGGGGGGGGGAAGGAGGAGTAGGGGGACGAGGAGGAGGAGGAGGAGGAGGGGGAGGAGGAGGAGGAGCAGGGTGAGGTTGGGGTGGTCTGGGGGGCAGTCAGCCCCATGGCCGACCACGGCCGCAGCGGTGAGGACTGGGGCGCGGCATCTTCAGAAGAGCGGGCGCCGTCTTCACCGCTGGGGGGGGGCGGGGGCTTCCCTGGCAAGGCGCAATGCCCAGACCCCCGGCGACTACATAATTGATTTACCCCAAGACTGATGTTTCGTCGAATTTGCGACAAGAATAAATACAATGTCTTGTAGCTGTACGAATCTTCTATGGTTCTGAAGATTCTACGGAAAAAAAACATTTGAGGGGTAAATCAATTCTATAACCGATCCCCATACTCGAACAACGTCGACCTCCAGAGGTCTCGACCCATTTCCTGGGACTGGATCCTCATCTCGCGTCGATTTTGTGGACGGTTCCAGGGCCTGTCGAGGGCCCCCCAGGGATGATAAATAGCAAAAGCGATTTCTTGCCTTGATTGTGTCATGACCCGAGGGGGTTGGGGTGTACGGTGTCCTCATCCTCAGCGGCTGTGGTGTCTCGGCATCACCCAAGTATCCTAAAATTTTGTGTACGTCTGCACCGCAGGGGGGACGTCCGCGCTGAGAAGTCTTAGTACATGCTCGGAGGCGGACGCTTTCTGGTCGCACTGCCCGGCTAACGATATAGAATAGGATGTTAGTGTTACATGTTCGATTTGGGCTTGCGCCTCCAAGGGGGTCGTAGATCGAAGAACAAGCATCGCCAATAAACATGCAATGTTTGAGCTTCACAGAGGTTCCTTGGACCTTCGCTGGACCCCCCCTCCCTGGCGCGCGACGCTCGCTGGGGGCGGTGCCCGAGGCGAGGCCGGGGGTCCCCAGCTCAGGTCCAAGAGAAGTCCGCGCGGAGCTCCAAAATTTTTGTGTTTCTCAGATTGCGTCTCTTCTAGTATCAGGAGGGAAAAAACACACATACATAACTAATTGTCGATCCCCAAGAAAATATGGGACAATCTGGGAAGTTGGGATGAGACAAACACCCAGAACATATGGGAAAAGACGGGGAACATGTTTATGAGTGTGTATTTATTTGCGTGTTCCAGGGCCCCTTCATTCTAGTAGAGTGAGAGTGACTATGTCAGGTTGCGTTCCATCGTAGATTCCCAGGAACATGTGGGAAGTGATGGGGAAGACGACGGTCCAGAACAGATCGACAAATATAGTGGGAATCCTGTGACGTGTTTGTGTTTACTTCTTCCCTCCCTGGGCCTCTTCACTCCTCCGCTCCCGAGACCCTTGGTGCCAGGCACGCCTTCG
>CAUYUJ010018188.1:32500-40000 GCA_963575745.1 Prorocentrum cordatum
AGCGGTTCTGGTACCTTTTGGTCTTCCCATCTTCCTGCTGCCCCCGTTCCTCAGATGCTCGTGCAGCGGGACCTGGTCCTTCCTGGGTCCCATCTACAGGCCCTGATCATTTCTACTTTGTTTTGACTCGACTCCAGTTCGCCTGAAGTCCGACTCAAGGCGCCGGACGTTCGACGCAGCATCGAAGCTTCAGTGGAGCGAGTGGCTCCAGGAAGGTCCCCAGGACGAGCCTGTAACCTGCCTCCTCTGCCGTCCATGGCCCATTGCGATCTGATCGGCCCCGTTCGGTGAATATCGGCGTCCGCTGGCCCGACCCAGTCCGGCGCGGTCGGAATCCGACTCGACCTCGATTCCGAGCAGATGTTTCCCGATCCGATGGTCGTAATAATCATATCCGAGTTTTTAATGCGATGTTGATTGATATGTTTCTCCTCCGTTGCCCTCTTGCCCGTCCCTCTCATCCCCCCTCTTCCTGCTTCCCATGCCTCTCGTCCTCCTTTGCCCTCCCTCTCTCCTCGCCCTCCTCCTTTTCCGCCCCTCCTGCTCCTGCTTCCGCTGCCCCTTCTCCTCCTGCATTCTCCTCTTCCTCGCCATTGGCTACAATTCCTCTTTGTGCTTGCAGTCCCCCCCTGCTTCCCCTCCTCCCCCCTTCCCATTCGAACTCAGACCACCAGCAGGGCGAGGAAGAGGAGGAGGAGGCGGGGTAGCTGAGGAGGAGGATGAGAAAAAGGCGGAGAATAATGAGAGGAGGAGGCAGGAGGAGGAGGAGGAGGAGGAGGATGAGGAGAAGGAGGAGGAGGAGGAGGAGGAGGAGGAGAGGAGGAGGAGCAGGAGGGGGAGGGGTAATTAGTTGAGGGGAAGGAGGGGGAAAAGGAGGAGGAGGAGAAGAGGAGGAGGTGGAGGAGGAGGAGGAGGAGGAGGAGGAGGAGGAGAGGAGGAGGAGGAGGAGGAGGAGGAGGAGGAGAGGAGGAGGAGGAGGAGGAGGAGGAGGAGTGCAGACACGGGAGTAGGAGAGGACGATGGGGAGCCTCGGGAGCAGCCTCGCCGCACGGAGTTCCCCCGCCCTTGCGCTCCAGTCTACTCGCGCATCGAGGACTGGGGGCAGCTGCACCCACTGGTGCCCTCGTCGTCGTCACCCTTCTCGCCGTCGGCCTCCTCTGCTTAACCGCCGCTTTCCGACGCCTCGGCGCTCCCTCTCGCCCTCAGTCACGACCCTGTTGGTCAGGACCACGCTTCATCCGCAGCCGCGCTTCGACGATCCTGGTGCCCAGAGAGGGCCCCAAGAGGCCGATCATTTACGTGTGTGTCAGTCGTCCGTATCTACATATCCCAATACACTGGAGGTTTCGGGATCTTCCGTGCTCCTCCCTCCTCCCGCTCCGTTGGTCCTTCCTCTTCCTCCCTATGCTGCTTCGACGCCTCCCTCCTCCCACCAATCTCTCTCTCTCTGTCTCTCTCTCTCCCTTTCCCCCCGCCCCTCTCTCTCCCCCTCGCTCCTCGCCCGCCATCCCTCCTCCCTCGCTCCCTCTGTTCGCCCTCGCTGTTCAACCTTGGCAACTGGCAGCTTCTGGCTGAAGACATTGCCGCTCTGTGCCCAGAGGTTCGACGATACGTCGTTTTCACCATGTGGCCCCAGGGGTCCCGACCTTTTCCCCATGGGCAGGCTTTCGTCCCGGATTCATGTTGATGACCCTGCAGTTCTTGAAGGCCTCGCCTGGAGGCCGAAGTGAAGGAAGATGGCCTTGATCTACCAACAAGTCAAGTCTTCGGATGTCCGGAGCGCGCCCCGCGAGGCGAACATGGCTTTGTTCCCGGGAGACGAACGTATCTTTGCTCTTGGGGCACGCCCAGAGACAAGCGGATTCAATATCGGGGGGCCATCGCCGATTTATCACTGAGCTGGCCCCCCACTGTTGTGGTCCCTCACCGAGAATCGTGGGCGAAAAACATGTCCACATCCGCGGCCTCGCGGGCCAAGCCCTGAGGCCGCGACCCCGCGGATACGTTTTTTTTTGTTCGCCGATGTCTTGTGCGGAACGTATCCGTGCAATCGCGCATTCGCGGGATCGCGCCCCGGAATCCTGATTGCGAGGGCGCGGATGTAGATATGTTCGTTGCGTGTGAGTTGCCCTTCCCGAGAGAGTTGGAAGCAGGAGACGCACCACCACACCCGTCTGGGGGGACTCAGGACGAGCTGTTATGCGGGATGCAGGATCGATGTCTGCAGTCGAGAACTATGTAGCGCTGCGTTAAGTCTCGAGACTTGGCAGAAGGGCCGACCAGAGCAGCAGAGCAGTCGCAGGTGTGGATGGTGTCTTGGGAGAGCGCCCGAAACGATGTACACCACCACCACCACCACTACATTCAACGCGCCTAGTAAGGACGCGCGCCTTCATCTAGGTTACCCTTGTGTCCTTGCCTCCGAGGCTCGTCCTTGCCATTATCGCTGGTCGCCCGCCGCCCTAAAATCCCAACTTCGGCCTCCAAGGGTCTTGCGTCCTTATCACCCGTCCTTAATATACGTTTTGACTGTACCACCACCACCACCACCACTACCACCACCTTCTGCCTCCATCCTCTGGGCGGGTGTGGCGGTGCGCTGCCTGCCCTCTCTCGAGAGATCATCGAGGCTACGAAAGAGCCCCCGGACCCCAGTGGCGGAGTGAAGACGTGGCCTCACGTAGGTCTCCGCCTTTGTATTAGGGATCGCAGAGTTGGGCGATTTGAGTTGGTACATCGGCAGAAAAAAAAACCCTTGTCCCTGATGTTTCTGGGCCTCCCGATTGGGGTCCCCTCGCAAAGGGTTATCAGAGAGTGAGTTACCTACCCCACTTTCGCTTCCAGAGAGAACCAAAAGTCGTACCACGCGCCTCCTCATCCAGCGGCCTGATATGGTGCGGCCGTAGCTTGGTATCGTTTGGTATCTTTTGGAAGCGAGGGTGGTCCAAAGCGAGGTAGGTTCGTTTGCCTCCTAGGATTGCGGCCCCTTCTACTTCTAGTCGGGAGAGGCGCCCACGGATGCCTCGCGGCTGGGGCTGGTCCCATGTACGTCCCCGCATGTGCATCAGGGACCATAGGGCTGGGCGGTCTGGCCTGATACATCGGCAGAATCAGACCCCTTGTTCGTAATGTTACTGGCCCTCCTAACCTAGGTCCCATCCCGAAGGGTTAGGGGTCCCTTGTTGCGATGAAGAAACAACGCCACAACCATAGACGTGTGGCGCTCCGCGCGAGTTTCTTGGATCCGCGCTGGGTCCCCCCAGGGGCGCCTCCGGCGCCGCCCCTGGCGCGCTCCGCGCGCCAGGGATAGAGGTCCAGCGCAGATCCAAGACATCCGCGCGGAACGCCAAAAGTTTACCTTCATGGCGTTCTCCCTCCTTCTGTCAGTGTCGCTGGTCGAGAGAGGCGCCCATGGACGCCTCGCGGCTGGTGCTGGTGCACTCGGACCCCGCCGCGTGGCCCCAGCCCCGCGGGGCCCCACCGGCAGACGCGACGCGAGGGGGAGCGGGGCGGGCCGTCGGCCGGTCGGCGGGCCGTGCGGCCGGCCGTGCGGCGGGATTTGGGCCTCCCAGGTGGGGTCCGAGGCCGTGGTCGGGGGCGAGAAAGGGTACCCAGATTCCGAAGAAGAAGCAGCGCCATGAGCAAAAGCTTTTTGGCGCTCCGCGCGGGTTTCGGTGAAACGATGCTCATCCCAGAGGGGGTCAGAGTCTCGGCGGGTTCGGTCGGAGCTAGCCAGGACTCTGGTAATGGGAGCCGATTAGTGACTTGGGCCCCGAAGCCAAAAGCGTGAGCGAGAAACACCAAGAATCGGATGTGCCGTAGCCAGCATTTTTTCCGGTGGCAGCAGTTCTGGTAAGCATCCATCGGTCGCAACGTGAGCTTCTCGGATGACGATGGGGGCATCTTCCAGGAGGAGAAACACACACAGAGGCGACCAATCGTCGATTCCCCAGAAAATATGGGAACATATGGGAAATGGGGGGAAGACGATAAGCCAACAAGTTTTGAAAATGATGATTGGGAATCCTTGGACTTGTGTGTACATCTTTGTGCGCGTAAGACCAGTTCGTTCTGCCGCTCATTTGGTGGGCCTCTATAGAAGGAGTGCACCCCCGCCGGGCCCAGGCTCTCGAGGCTTTGGGGGGCGTCCTCTGCCGCCCTCGGCTCTCTGGTCCAGCCTCGGGGTGCGCTCCACCAGTCCGGCGTGAGGTCGGGCATGTCCTCCTAGAGGCGGATCTTGGACGAAAGGTAAAGGAGAGAATTAAACCAGAACAATAGTTACATAAGCAAGCATAATCAAAACGTCTTCCCCGACGATGTGTTTCTTGCTCACTATGTTCGAGTGTTCCTCTTGTGTAGAGGGACATGCCCGACTCGAGCCCGGTGCCGCGCCCGGGGGGCGTCTCTTCCCGGGGGGCCTGAAGAAGAGCGCCCCGGGGGCGGTTGCCGGAGCCCCGAAAGGTCTTGGCGCGGGAGCCGGAGGTAAGCTGTGGGGCGCGGCGTTCGGGGGCGCGGGTCTCAAGCAGTGGCGAAGCGTCCCGTCTCGCCTATAGCCCTACCAAACAATGCTCTCAGAACCTTTTGTGCTTCCCACGAAATGTTCTTAGAACATGTTTGGTTGGGACTGTCTTGTTTTATCACATCGGGTTCATGTTCTAAGAACATTGTTTTTATTCTTAGAACATTTTTGGGTTGTAAGAATATTTCGTGGTAGGACTATAGGAATGCCGGCACGGTCGGTCCCTGCTCAATTTCGGGGGCGCGGGTCGGAGGAGCACCGAAGAAGGATCGGGTATAGCCAGGACCCCAGGTAAGAGGACCCGGTTCGTATCGAATCGGGCCTGTTTTTCTACAGGGGGAACACTCAAACGTGCTCAAATAATACAGTTTTTTGGCCCACGAAGGTAAAGCTGACCCACCCACCCCTTAACTCCCTCATTTTGTTTTCTCCCGTGTCCATAGGATTTGATTGTGGAGAGGGGCGCGGAGGCCGAACTTGATAATTCACGGGGGAAGTTGCGAATCGAAGTTGCTATATTTCATGTTGACGAGCAACATCATCAAAAACGCTGGGCATTGCCATGGCGGTCGAGCCGAAGCACGCCACCTTCGAGGAAGCACGCGATGGCGCCCAGGCATGCACCAAGGGCCTCCCGTGCAATGGCGGCTCCAAAGGATGCCGAGCCTGCATGGGCGAGTGGTTTTAGGCCGTGCGCAAGAGAGGTGTCTTGGCCAGGAGCGCCAAGGACCTTTTTTGCGCAGGCAAGTTGTAGCCACGAGCCTCGAGTCGGTCTTGTGCCAAGATCTACAAGGTCAGTCTACACGAGCGCCCAGCCAAGATCATCATCATCATCATCATCATCATCATCATCATCATCATCGTCAGCATCATCAGTATCATCATCTTAACCTAACTAACATCACCTTCCCTGGGAACATCGTTGATTATCCCCGCCGGACCCCCGAACTTATATCATCCCACGGGGATTATTATCGTGAGCGCGCGGCTAGTCTGGGGACGATGTGGTGCATTTGTTTTGACAATTGTGGAGGTTGTGTGGGATTTTTTTTTTTTTTTTTTTTTTTTTTTTCAAAATCCCCCTGTGGGGGGGCACGCCCGACTTAAAGTTTGTAGTAGGGTTCGGGAGCTCCGACATTGGCCAGGATCATTAAACCTGGTTTGCCGTATAGCTGGTGTTTTTTTCGGGCGACGCCTTTTCCGGTCGGTGGAACAGGGCGGGTACACATCACTAAACCAAAAAATTCGGCCAACGCCCGAAAGGAGGGAGGAGACGCGGGAGCAGTGGCGAAGCGTTCCGGTTCGTTTGGGGGCCCATCAAAGAGCATGTTTTGAGAGCCGTTTTGTGGCTTGCGCGGGACGTTCCTTAGAACATGTTTGGCTGGGGCGGTCTTGTTTTAACACATCGGCTGTATGTTATTAGGCCAGTGCTCGGTTCTAAAAGCATGTCGTGGCAGGCCTGTAGGAATGCTGGGGCGGTCCTGTCCCTGCTCATGAGGATATAAGGGAGACGCCACCACCTGGGGTGCCACCCCGTGCGAGGAGGTCCACGATGGCTCTCTGAGCTGGGATAGGGCGCCTCGAACGGGGAGGGGGGGACACCACCAAGAAGGCCCCCCCGAGCTCTTGCGCTGCTTGGTGGTGTCGCGTTTTCTTCTCTTACCCTGGGGGTGGCCAAACTCAACACGCAGGCCGCTACTGAAACATTGCTTGCCGCGGTCGGCAAGCCGCGGACGAAGAAACGCTCATAGCGTTTTCTCTTTAGTACCGCTTGCAGCCGAAGCGGACAGGGCAGGTCAAGGGTCGAGGTTTTTGAGCGCCTTGTTGGAGCCTCGGGGAGACTTCTCGTTGCCACGGCAAGGGGTTGCCTTGCAGTCCTGGCCGGATACACCCAAGAACAAGCCTAGGTTCGGGGGACCGATTTAGACCCCAGACCTCCACAGACATCTGGCCACCTTGGGCCTTGGGAGCCCGTTTTGAGCCTCGGGGCCGCCAGAATGCACACACGCACACACGTCCACCCCTCTCGGAGCCGATCGCCCAGGACCTCGGGATGCAGCGGATGAAAGCGTACTTTCGGGGCCCAGGGCCCAGAGGTGCGCACACGCACATCCACTGCACCCGAGGTCCCTGGGAGATTTTTTTCGAAGTGGTGGATAATACTGGAGGTATACAGTTACCACCCAGAAAGATAATTCGCGGGGCGGATTTGGCGGAGCAGTGTCTTCAGCGCCGGGTCAAGCCGCAACACAAAGATTATTCAGACGGAAGGGCCCCACATGAGAATATATTTAGTCTGCCCTTCGGTTTTCCTCTTCGCCCTGGTGGAGACAATCCTCCCGCCCCCCGTTGCGCCTACCCCTCATCCTCCTCGTCCTCCGTCCCTCCGTAGTATCGTCTTCCCGGTTCCATGTTTTCTCCTCCTCCTCCTCGTCCTCCTCCTCCTCGTCTTCCACCTCTTCCTTTTTCTCCCTCTCCTCATCTCCGTCCACCTGTTCTTCTCATGCACCTCTCCTCCCTGCACCCTCGCCGCCACGGCCAGAGGGGGCGCATTCTCCGATGATTGGTGGATGTTTCCGACGACCCGCTCGGATTACCAACGTGAAGTGCGGGCCCCTTAGCATAGGGATGGGGCCCCTGCCTGAGACTTCCTTTCAATTCGCTCACAGACAAGGCCCCCTTTTCGAGACATCCTCACGATTTGCCCCCTTGGGGTGCTCAAGTGCTATGCCCGCCGCTCGGATCCGAGCATGAATTGCAGTCCCCACAGGGAGGGGTTTCCCGCCTGAGACTTCGTTGCAGTTCATTTCACACACGAGGCCCCCGCTCGAGACATCTTCACGATTCGCCCCCCCCCCCCTCCCTGGGCCGCTGCAGTGCGATGCATGGTGGATTATTCCGATGACCCGCTCGGATTTGAACATGAAGGGCGGGCCCCATAGGGAGGGGGCTCCCGCCTGAGGCACCCTCGCATGCCACTT
>CAUYUJ010018188.1:47500-52500 GCA_963575745.1 Prorocentrum cordatum
CATGAAGCGCCCCGTTGAGAGACGAGCACCCTATGGGCCTGGCGTTCGTTCGCGATCCTTGCTCTTTCGGCGTGAGCAAGCCCTGCATCGTTCCAGGGAGCAGCACGACACTCGAAAAACGCTGTCGCCACACAGCCCAAACGGGGTGTCCAGCTGGATCTTCAGATGAGACCCCCCCCCCCCAGCCCACCCTCCCCCAGCAGCCCCCCCACCCCCAGTCCCTCACCCCCAACCAGCAGCGATCCGCACAGCAGACAACCCCCACCAATAAGAGCCACCCAGCCCTTCCACCCAACAGCCAGCACGCCCACTCCCCCAGTCTCCCACCCCCCCCAAAACAAGCCCCCAACCCAGCACGAGCAGTTGACCACCCCAGCCCAGAAGACCACGAACCCCAAAGCCCAATTTGAGCACCCAGCCCAGCCCGACCATGCAGCCACCAGTAGCCAGGGCCAGAGACAGCCCCCCCGAGCCCCCCACCCCACAAGCCCTCCATCAGCACGCAGCCCTCCATGCCCCAAAGCCCCAGAGACACCCTCCTACCTCCCTAGACAGCCAGAGCCGTGCCTCTCCCCCCCTCCCCCTCCTCATCTCTCCCCCTCCTCCTCCTCCTCCGCCCCTCCTCATCCTCCTCCTTTCCACCCTCCTCCTCTTTCCTTTTTTTGTGAGTTTTGTTGTTTTTTGGTCACTCCTTTCTTCTTTGTTCCTGGTCCCTGTCCTCACTTTCCTCCTTCCTCCTCCTCCTCCTCCTCCTCCTCCTCCTCCTCCTCCTCCTCCTCCTCCTCCTCCTCCTCCTCCCCCCCCAGCCGTGCCTCCCGACCGACGCCTCGCGCGAGAGCCCTGCTTTGGTGGGGAGGAGGCACCGCCCCCCAGCCGTGCAGCTCCTGCACGTGCTGCCGAGCTCCCGGCCGCCGGGGTCTGCAGATAGCGCGTACGCTCGTGAGAGCCACACGCTCGCCACGGCGCCGTCGTCCCCAGGAGGGAAAAAACACACAGACACAATGAATCGTCGATGCCCTAGACAATGCAGGAAACTATGGGAAGTGGGGGGGGGAAGACAAACACCCAGAAGATGTGGAAAGATCTGGGGAATCCTGTTCTTCGTGTCTGTTTATTTGTGTGTCCCGGGGCCTCTGCACACCCGCCCATGCGCCCTGCTGCGGGCGGTCGAGGCAAACGCTCGCGGCGCGGGGGCGGCAGCCCCGTTTTTTGAGCACGTGCCACCCCCTCGAGTGCAACAGACTCGTGGGGCGACTGCGCGCGGCGCGGCGGCGAAGGCCCCGCTTGAAAACGGCACGGCCCTCCGTCTTCGTTGTTGGGGCATGGTTAAAAAGTTTGGCATCCTTCGGACATGTGCACTTTTTCGCGGCGTGGGCCATCGAATCGAGGAGTATCCTAGACCACCAGGCAAAACAGCACGCACGAAACAAATAACATGCACGGGGAATGGACGTCGGAACAAAAAACAAGAAAGACGAGTGTGCGCGGCGCTGAGAGGCGAGATCCCAGTGTTGAAAGCTGCCGCCCTCTGTCTCTGCTGCTGTCGGGAAGCGTGAAGCTGCAGGATCATGACTGGTGAGAAGGTCAGCGGCGAGACACCCGGATCACCTCTCTTGATCTGTCTGGTGTTGCGACGAAGAGGAATTACGTATGCCGAACAGGGAAAGTTGTGCAGCTGAAGGAGAGCCAAGCAAAAACCATGTGGATGAAAACGACCAGACCAGGAACAGTGTCAAGGGAGGGAAATCCAACCGGATACGACAATTGGCGTTTACTAAACGGCCCTGGGCGTCTACTCAACAGCCTTGCCCTGTTCGATTCCTTCTGCGGGTGCGTTTGCTAAACGGCTTCGCGTGCCGGGGTGATCATTCTGGGGGTGGATGTTTTGCCTTCTGGAGGGGACGCAGGACGACGGCGACGAACGACGACGGCGACGCCGCGACGACGTCGGCGCGCCGCGGCCGCGGCGGCGACGTCGCGGCCGACGACGACGACGACGACGTCGGCGCAGGGCCCGCACTTCGAGGGGCGCCCTGGCCGCCTGGGCCTCTGCGCCCACGCCGCCTCCTGGCGCCTCGCCGGCTTCGCCGCGCTGGCCGCGCGCCCTCCCGACAAGGACCCCGCCCGCGGGCATCGGGAGCCTCGAGACGGGGGTCAATGCAAACGGGGGTCAGCCAGGGCACCAGATCCTGCAGGATCCTGCGAAGACCCCCTCTGGCTGACCCGGGTTAGCGAGCCGCTCGTGGCCGCGAGGCGGCCGCGCATATTGGCTGACCAGGGTTTGCGAAGACCTGCGTTGCAGTTTTTTGTTCCTGCATTGCAGTTTTTGGTTTCCTGCTGACCCGGGTCTGGATTGACCCGGGTCAGAAGATCCCCGAGGGCAGAATCTCTCGGGCGGGCGGTATAGTATAGTGGGGGGTGACCCAAGTGGGCGCCGGCCGTAAACCGTCAACCAGGTTACCGCCGGGGACGTCGTAGAGCTCCTTGCACGCGCAAGAATGATCTGAAGGCAGACAGGAAGCTTCCTGGAGCATCAGCTTGAAAACTCGAACGGCGGGCGGAATTATGTTAAGTCGGGCCTGTCCCACTACAGGGGGATTTTCGACGAAAAATACAAAATGCCCGAATAATAATAATAATAATAATAATAAAAAAAAAAGTACAAAAATAGTCCAGGGACTATTTTTCAATTTTTTGTTGCCTCTTGGGGGTATTTTTGGGGTATTTTTTTTTCGTCGAAAATCCCCCTGTAGGAGGACAGGCCCGACATAAGAATAGTGGGGGGTGACCCAACTGGGGGGGGTGGAGAAAAAAGGCTTCAAAGGGGCTCTTTAGGGCCCCCTTTTTGAGGCAACAGGTGCCCAAACGGGGCCCTAAAGGGGCCCCTCTGCGGCCCCTTTTGTTTTCCCCTACCCGGGTCACCACCCATTACCGCCCGCCCGAACCCTTCGGGGCTGCGGAGAGTCTTGGAGGACCAACATCTGGGCACGTTGAGGGGGAGAAGCGCCGCAAACATAAAGTTTTGGGTCTCCGCGCGGATCCAAGACGGAGGTTGATGTGGCCGGCAATAAGGCGAGAACCACATTTTGAAAATGACACGTTGTCCATGCTTGAAATTGTTGCAAAGTTTTCAGACGGATGTGCGCAGCGAGATTCTCCATCCGTGAAAGTGTTGCAACTTGTAGTTTCAAGACCTTGAAGGTGAGGAAGTGCAAGCTGAAAAGCCTGGCTCGCCCTACTGACAGCCTCAGGGTGCGACAAGGAGGATTGTTTTTCAAGGAAACTTTATGGAGGACGAGGTGGGAGGGAGATGGCAGAGGCGGATGTTGGAGCTTGGACTAGGAGCGATGAGGAGGAGGACGAAGAGGAGGAGAAGGAAGAGGAAGAGGAGGAGGAGGTTGGAACTTGTATGCTCAAGCGCCATGTTCTCAAGTGTGGCATTTGCCACTGGCTTCAGTTGGCGCCCATGTTGCTGCCGCGCATGCCCCAGGGGCTTGGCGCTTGAGCGCCGATGGATGGCCGTCGCAGACATCGCGTGAACGCGGGAACAAAGCCAGGCAGTATCGCACGGTTCATGTTACTTTCATTTGTTGTTTTTTGGCGGGATGGGCGGCTTCAGCGTGCACGGCGTCGTGTTTCAGCATTCGCGGCGGCGCCCATGCCATATCTCTTGGACGTTTGGAGTGGCCCCTGGTGCCATATCTCTTGGACGTTTGGAGTGGCCCCTGGTTTCCATGAGCCCGTTCGTCGAACTGGTTGGCAGAATCAGAAGGTGCGCCAGGGCCATGGCATCGCATAGTTAGACCTGCCCGCGCGCATGCCTTGCCATGTTGGAGCTTGTGGGGAAGAGGAGGAGAAAGCACGAGGTTGGAGGGTGGAGGATGGAGGATTCGAGAGAAGAGGAGGAGGAGGAGGACCAGTGTAAACCCAAGAGTCATCAACAATGTTGGAATACACCCTCTCTCCAAAATTCTCTCCATAGGCTCATACAAGGAATCATTTCCACTGAGGGAACTACCTCGTTGGAAGACAACCGTTTGAATACCATAGAGTATACCAAAGCATTCTTATCGGTACCCCAACGCCAAGAAACACCCTGACCGTTGCGTCTTGGCGATCCCGACTCGTGCCAGAAAGCCACTCCTGGGACTTCAACACCGCGAACCCACGTATCTGTTGCACCTTCATAATGCTGAATCAGCCCCCGAGAAAATCTGGTACGAGGGCCATGGGAATCCGTGAAGCTCTTGCATTTGTCTGAGGAATGAGCGCAGCGCTAAAGGGGAGAACCCATTTTTACAAAGGACACGCCCTCGATCCGTGACGTTTTCGCAAATGTTGGCGGTGCGCACAAGGGGGTGGGGGGAGGAGGGAAGGCTTCTTAGAAGAAGGCTGCTTCTTAGAAGCAGCGAGCCTTACGTTTACAGAGAACGCCCGCGCCTTCTAAGAAGCAGGGGTGCTTCTAAGAAGCCCTCCCCCCTCCCCTACCCCCCTCGGCGCGCCGCCGAAAATGATTAAAACGAATGTGTACAGCGCTAAGGCGAGAGCTACAGTTTGAAAACGACCCGCCCTCAGTCTGTGAAGCTTCTGACAATGTTTAAAACAAATGTGCGCGGCGCGAGGCGGGAACTAAATTGTTGAAAACGAAGCGCCCTCCATGTCTGAAACTGTTCCCGGTTGTTCAGCTTCAGGGTCATAAGTGGTGAGGCAGTCTCAGGCGAAATTCCCGGCCCTCCCTTTCGACCAGCCTCGGGGTGAGACAGGGAGAAGTTCTTTATGAGGAAAAGGAATGGAGGAGGAGGAGAAGGAGGAGGAGGAGAAGTCTGTGGAGGAGGAGGAGGAGGAGGAGGAGAAGGAGGAGCAGGAAGAGGAGGAGGAGGAGGAGGAGGAGGAGGACGAGGACGAGGACGAGGACGAGGAGGAGGATATGGAAGAGGGGGACTCGGAGGAGGAGGAGGAGGAAGAGGAGGAGGAGGAGGAGGCAGGAAAAGGAAGAGGAG
>CAUYUJ010018188.1:57500-95000 GCA_963575745.1 Prorocentrum cordatum
CGAGCCGAACCAGCCGCCAGCGGAATGCATCGAACCCCAATGAACCATGCTTGACAGTCCACCCCGCCTAGGAATGTTCGGTTCCGCTATCGGGGCCCATCGCCGATCTGTCGGCGATGCATCGCCGATTCCAGCGCGACGTTTCCCCCCCATGGGCCAGCCCCCCCCCCTGTAAGGCGTCGCTCGTGGAGGGGCGCGGGGACCTAGGGAGACACCCCCCGAGACCCCTGGGAGGCTGTCGGCGGGGCGGGAAGGCGGGGCATCACCTCCGAGGCCGAATGCTACGAAACGCTGGCAGCCGCGATTTCTGTTGCCACGCCTCGACCCCCCTGGGAGGCTTTCGGCGGGGGGGGGGACGCGGGCTGCCTCCAGGGCGCCTCGCCGGCCGCGGAGCGGCTGCGCGCGGCCGCGGCGGCGGCCGCCACGACCACGAGCTGACCGCGCCTCCAGGGCTCCTCAGCGGCCGCGGCGGCGGCTGCGCCCGGCCGCGTCGGCGGCCCGCACCGCGACGAGCTGATCAGCCCCCGCCACCACGAGGGGCCGGCGCAAGGCCGCGTGGGCGGCTGCGGACGTCCGGCCCGGCCGCGGGCGGCCGCGGGCAGAGCTCGTCGACGGCCCGCCCCGCGCGCGGCAGCCTGCAGGAAGTGCCGCCGCCGCTGGGCGCGGCCGAGGCAAGGACGGAGCTCCTCGCCTCGGAGGCGGCTGGGGGGGGTGGGGGGGGCGGGTGATGTCGGAGGAGTGCTGGGCCGATTTTCCACCACTACCACAGGCAGGACTGGGGGGGGACGGAGGATGGGGAGGTCCTCTTCCTCCTCCTCCTCCTCCTCCTCCTCCTTCTCCTCCATGTCCTGCCTACGGTAGTGGTGGTGGAAAGTCGGCCCATCAAGGAGAGCGTGTTGAGACAACGGTTGGTTCTGGGCTTCCCAGATGGGGCCAGAGCAGACGGGGTCGGGGGATCGCGCCGCGTCGCCGATGCATCGACGATGCGACTCGATGTGTAGCCAGAAGTTCACGCCGAAGGCGCCGATGCCTCGCCGACGTCGCTGGTGCATCGCCGATGCACTAGCGGTGCGGCGCGATCCTCCGACCCCATCTACCTGGACCCATCTAAGAGGCCTTCAGTAGTTAGATTTCGGGCGGATGTGCTCGTCGCGCAGCTGGACGAAGCTCGGAACATTTATGCTTTCGGACACGAGAGAGGTCAGGGGGGCGATTTCGAGTTGCCGGTGTCTCAAACCTCCCTGCTCCGAGGGTGTCCGCGCGGGCAGGGCTTGGCCGGGCTGGCCTTGGGCCCAGGAGGATCGGTGCATGCGCCCGCCCAGCTTGGCCACCAGGGCTGTACTTGTCCTTCGATGTTGGGCTCAGGGCTGGCCTAGCAAGCATCGATGTGTGCGTGTGTGTGTGTGAGTGTGGTGTGTGCGTGTGTGCGTATGTGTTTGTGTGTGTGCGTGCGTGCGTGGGTGCTTGCGTGCCTGCGCTTGTGTGGTGTGTGCTGCGTGTGTGTTGTGTGTGTGTGTGTGTTTATTTGTGTGGTTGCGTGGGTTGTGTTGGTTAATTGTGTGTCGTGTGCGTATGTGTGTGTGTGTTGTGTGTCTGTGTGTCTGTGTGTCTGTGTGTCTGTGTGTCTGCGTGTGCATGTGTGTGTGGGTGTGGGTGTGGGTGTGCGAGTGTCGTTGGTGTGTGCGTGCGTGCGTGAGAGCGTGTGGGTGTGTGGGTGTCGTGGGTGAGTGCGTGCTTGCGCGCGTGTGCGTGTGTGGTGTGTGTTTTGTGTGTGTGTGTGTTGTTTGTGTGTTGTGTGTTGTGTGTTGTGTGTGTTGTGTGTAAGTGGTGTGTGTTATGTGTGTTATGTGTGTTATGTGTGTTGTGAGTGTTGGGTTTGTGTGTGTGTTTGTGAATGTGTGTGTGTGTTTGTGTGGATGTGGAATCGTGTTTTGTTGGGGACGGCCTGCGCGCAGCACGCAGTGTACGGCGACCGGAGAGGGCGCCGCGCGGCCTAGCTAACAGGCTAGTCGGTGAGGCGCGCCCCGCTGGTGGGGTGCACACCTCGGAGAATCCGGCGTATCCGACGGGCTCTCTCGTCGCCTGCTGGGCCCTTCAGCGGCCCCTTGCACTCTTCCCCGAGAGAGCGGACACAGCCGAAACGGATTCGTGAATACAAGTTGTACCGCCGACAAAATCTGAAGCCGTGCATTTCGTCCAGGACATGCCCGACTGCGAACGCCGCTGCCGCTGCCCGTCCGCCGTCGCCTCAGGGGGCGGCAGGTGGGGGCGGCGGCGGCACGGGCGGGGCTGGCTGGGGCCTCGGCGGCCGCGGGCCGCCTCGGGCGGGCGGGATCTGTAGCGGCGGCCGCGCGGCGACGAGCCACGGCGTCCAGGAATACTTGAGCAGCACTGCGGGCCTCACCGACCTGTGGGCGAGGCTCGCGCGAGCTTGCGGGGGAGGGGGAAGCCCCGATCGTGCCCCTGCCACCCTCGGCGTCACCGCCCTCCGCGGCTGCGCATTCCTCAGGCGCGGGAGGCCGAGAGGAGGAGGCAGCAGAAGAGGAGGAAACTAGGGGTAAAGAAGCCTCCTGACCCGGGTTTGCCCGAGGGGAACGAGATCTCCGCGGAGACCCTTGGCGGCTGCTCGCCTCCGCCTCGGGTCCGCTCGCGGCCGCGAGCAGGCCGGCGGCGGCAGCGAGCGCGGCTGCGGCAGCGCCAGAAGAAGCACCGTTCGGTCTCTTCTTGGCTCCAGAGACAACCAGCCTGGGCACGCACCGGAGCGAAAAGAGCACGCGCTTCGAGAGAGCGGCCCGTGCGGACCTCAAGCACCGAGAGCACCAGATGCTGCCATCGTCGTGAGTCTCGAACTCGTGTTCGGTAAGAGAGAGAGAGAGAGAGAGAGAGAGAGCTGCACCTTCGGCATCTAGCCAGGCCGCCTGTAGTCCAACACGGAGTCGGCCCTGGCAGCGCCAGCCAGCGCTCCAGCTCGCCCAACCCAGTGGGTGACTCCGTCAAGGACCAACCCAGTGGGTGACTCCCGTGAATGTGGAATCGTGTGTTTGTGTGTTTGTGTGTGGGTGTTGGTGTGTATGTGTATGTGTATGTGTATGTGATCTGTGTGTGTTGTGTGGTGTGTGTGTGTGTGTGTGTGTGTTTTGTGATGTGTGTTGTGTATGTGTCGTGATTCGTGTGTTGTGTGTCGTGTTTTTTTATGTTGAGTGTATGTGTTGTGTGTGTTGTGTGTCCGTGTGTCATGTGTGTGCGAGTTGTGTGTGTGTTGTGTGTTGTGTGTTGTGTCGGTTGTGTCTGTTGTGTGTGTGCTTGTGCGTTTGTGTGTTAATGTGTTTGTGTGATTGTGGGTGTGTGGGTGTGGGTGTGGGTGTTGGTGTTGGTGCATGTCTGGGTGTCGTGGGTGCATGCGTGCGTGCGTGCGTGCGTGCGTGTGTGTGTGTGTGTGTGCGTGCTCGATCGCAATTCGCACTCCATTATGCTGCCCACGCTTCAGGACCCTCTGCGCCGTTGACTTGAAAGTGTGTGCGTGTTTTTGCGTGTGTGCGTTTGTGTGTGTGTGTGTTTGTGCGTTTGTGTGTGTGTGTGTGTGCTGTGTTATGTGTGTGTTGTGTGTGTGTTGTGTGTGTGTTGTGTGTGTTGTGTGTGTTGTGTGTTGTGTGTTTGTGCGTGCTTTTGTGTTGTGCGTGTGTGCGTGTGTGTTGTGTGTTGTGTGTGTGTGTTGTGTGTTGTGTGCGTTGTGTGTGTTCTGTGTGTGTGTGCGTGTGTGAAGGTGTGTCGGCGGCGCGCCTGGGAGGCCGGCAGGGGGGGCGGGCCGTCTCACTAAGCACAGAAGGTCTCCTGCCTTCTGGGAAGCGCCCTATGGCGTTCTTCGGAGCCACAGAGGTCACGGATGCCGACACTCCCTGGGCGAGGCCTTGCGGGGTGAGTTATTCAGCCGTCGCTCAGGTATGCGTAATCCTTTCAGGGCGTCCCTGGACGTTACTAGCTCTTTACCGAGCGCTCTGGAACAGCCACGACGCCCGACACATCCATCAGGGCCGCAGGTTACGCATCCTCAGCGCAGCAGTGGTCACCGGTGTGCCCTGGCCGTGGTCAGACATAGCGAGAGGCCCGCCCCCTCGCCCCGACCCCCCCTCGCTGCGCCGCCGAGGCTGGCCTCGCCTGCCGGGCTGCGCGCGGCTGTGGCGACGAGGGGCGAGCGGCGCCGGGCGGCACCGCCGCGCGCGGCAGCGGCGCGGGCGCCGCCCAGAGCGCGAGACCCCCACGCAGCACGAGCCAGCGCCAGACGTGAGGGGCAGCGTTGGTGCGGGGGGGCCGGGCTCCGTCGGGCGGGCGGCGGCGGGGGGGCAGCCAGCGTGGGGGGGCCGAGGATGGCACGACATTTGCCCCGAGGGGGCCCGAGGCGGCCTACGAAACCGACGCCCAGGGCCCAACGAGTGCACGACATGTGCACGATTTCTTCGGCCCGCGCGCGCGGCACCCACGGCGAGCACCCGACGCGGGCGTGGGCGTCGGCCCACGAGACCGTCCACGCACGGCCGAGAGGGGGCCCGAGAGCTCGCCCCGCCCAGGAGCGGGCGGACTCGCTGTCGGGGCCCGATCGCCGATCTGTCGACCACGTATCGCCGAATCTGTGGGAAAAAACACGCACTGTAGGAAAACACACACACACACACTGTGGGAGAACACACACACAAACAAACAACACAACAACACAAACAATCACAAAAAGCACACAAACACACACACACACGCTAAAAACACACAGTCTGTGAGAAGAAAAACACACAGGTTCTCTGGGAAAACAACACGGGTTCTGGACGCCCGAAATGGGTACGGGAAGAATGGGTACAATGCCCAACAGCAGTTCTTATTCATTTTGAACAGGTCTCGCTGTCCACGCCGCCGCGGCCTGTGTCCATTCGAGACAGATAGCCGCCTGCCCAACAGCGGCCGTTGTTGGTTTGGGACAACATTTGTTGTTGGGCATCGTACCCATTCTTTCCGTACCCATGTCGGGCGTCCAAACAGGTTGATGTTTCTCCCCCGCCCTGAGCCAGTCCCACCTTTTCGTTGCCCCTCACAGACGGGGCCGAGCAGCACCTGCATCTGCGACGAGCAGGCGGGCGTCAACATGCACGAATTCAGGGGCGGCCTGACCGAACACCCTGACAAGCCTCAGAACAGAAGACCTTGCCGATACTGCGACCCTTCCTTCGTCGCCACGGCTGGATTCGCCTCGAAGTTCTGGCTGGAATGTATTTCTGGAAAGGTTCTGGCAGCAGTGGTGCCGTTTTTCCATAGTCTGTTTGGTACCCCCACAAGCCGCCGTGACAAACCCTCCTCGCTTTGCTCCATGGGCGTGTGCAGCCGGCCGGAGGGTGAGCCTCGATGGTGAGGGGTTCGTCACGGAAGGGGGTTGTGTTGGTCTTCTTTGTATATGACGCACTTTTGACGTGGTTTCGACGCACATTCCACACGGACGGATTCGATGCGAGTTCGACGTGGATACGACGCGAATTCGACGCACATAGCGACGCGATGAGACAGACAAGGTCCCACGAAGGTGCAGCACAACGTCGCGGAAAGGGTCGGTCATGGGCCGCACCCGATGAGTCAAATATTGTTGACCTCAGCATCGTTTAACCGATCCTGATCCCCTTCTCCATCCTCGTCCAGATCCGCACCATCCCACCACCCTACTTGGGGATATGCCTCTCGAAACTCGAAGGGAACACACTATATCCCCATCTAGGGGGATACATCGGCCAGTGGGTCCGGGGCCACGCCCGTGGGGATAGGGATCGGTTAAACGATGCTTGCAATCGGGGGCGGCCAAGAGGGGGATCAAGACCAGGGGGGATCGTGGCCGGAGCCGCCAAGCCGCCCCTGACGTCGTGGCCCCCTTCCTTTCTCGCTGCGTCCCCTAGCCTTAAATCGGACGTGTCCCTCTACAGGGGGAATATTTAAATATAGTAAAAATAGTTTGGGATCGACCATGCCTCGTCCGCGCACATGCCTCGGACCATGATCTGCGACCCCCCCCCCCTTTGACGCCCCCATCCCTCAGGAGGGGGAGAGAGTATCAACGACACGCTGCCGCTGGTAGCCCGTCAGCGTGCTACTCCCCTAAAATGGACAGAAGCCCACGCCAGGCGAGCCCACCTTGGAGCGGCGGCGCCCGCGGCGCGCAAACGCAGCAAACGAGCGGCTTGAGGCCAGGAGGCAGACCACAGGGCAGCCCTGCGCTGCCATGCCGGACGGCCCAAAGGGCATCGACCTGAGGAGCCTGAGCAGCCGAAGCTCTTGTTGTGGGAGCATGGGCCCACGGCAATCTAAGATCCACGCGTCAGTGCAGTTAACCCGCATAGTAAGACTGAGCAATGTTCCCAAGGGTACACCCTTGCATCCTTGCCTCCTCGGTCCATCCTGAACTACTCTCGTTGGCCGCGCCCCGCTCGGAAAGCTTCGAGACGGCCTTCCAAGGCCCTTGCATCCTTATCGCGCGTCCTTCTGGTAACACGTTGAGTGGTTCCTCAAGGCGGCGTGTCGTTGATGCGGTTTCTGCGCAGCCCCACCGCTTGGACGCCCCCGTGAGACGGGGGTGGCGGCCGCTGCCAGGGGTGCCCCCGCCCAGGTCGACGTGCGCGGCTTGCGTGCACGCGCGGGCGCGGCTCCGCTGCCAGCTGGCCTCGGCCGAGTGCACTCTGCGCATCGTATTTGATGGTCCGATGTCCCACCGCCGCTACCATAGGTAGGAGAGGGAGTAGGAGGAGGAGGAGGAGGAGGAGGAGGAGGAGGAGGAGGAGGAGGAGGAGAGGTAGGAGAGGGAGGAGGAGGAGGAGGAGGAGGAGGAGAAGGAGGAGGAGGAGGAGGAGGAGGAGGAGGAGGGGTAGGAGAGGGAGGAGGAGGAGGAGGAGGAGGAGGAGGAGGAGGAGGAGGACATCCCTGTCTTGTCTTTTCGCCCGTCCTACCTACTGTAGTGGTGGTGGAAAAGTGGCCCATCAAAATTCAGAGTCGGCCGGGGGTTCTGAGATGGCCCAGCATTGCTTCTGGCCAACCGAACAAGGGGGTTTGGGGGGGTAGGTTCGAGGTTCTGGGTTCGAGGCAGTTTTTGTGTTTGCTTGCGCTTTTGTCCCAGGGGCAATTTACGGAACGGATCTGGGGTGAAGAACTACAGCAGTTGGACGCCAGGAGGGCTCCGGGAACAGATTTTCAACCGACCTGGCTTCTCCCCACCCCTTCTTGACCGACTTCTCGGGGCGTAACCAGCTCAGACCCCCTGGCCGCCTCCAACATCAAATGGGTGCGCCGTGGGAAAAACAAAACGCGGCATCGCGATGGGCAATGGGGGAATCGCAGTGGGGATTGGTTCAGGGGGAGACGACTTTCTCGGAATCAAGGTGTTATCGGACGTGCTCCTCAGTTCTGGGTGGTGCTCCCGCCTTGGGGTGTGTTCCAGCAGCTCGCCGAGAGGCATCCGGGGATGCCCAGATCGTCTTCCGCTGGAGAGCCGAGTTATGACCCGAGAGCTAGGGAGCAACGTAGGCGCAGGGGGGATGCATCGACCCCCTGTCGCCCGTTCATCGCCGATGAGGACCCAGGAGCGGGCGGATTCGGGGGCCTATCGCCGATCTATCGGCCATGCATCGCAGATTCCAGGCTGATTGTTTTCTTCCGAGCCAGCCCTCCCGTCGCTTCGCCAGTCCTGGAGGTCCTTGGTCGTCTCTGGCCTCCCGTGGCGATCCCCGGGCCTCGGGGCCGTCAAAGGAAACGGATCAGGGTGAAGAGCCGGCCGCGTGGGATAGCCTCAGAGGCCAGGACCCCTCAGAAGCCTCAGAGTCCAGGACTCGTTTCAATCGCGACGCCCCGGCCCCAACAGAGCCCGAGAGGCTCCCGAAAGCCACAAGAAGGGCTCCTGGGTGTCAGCGACGTCGACGTCGCCGACGTCACCGCCGTCGTCGTCGCCGTCCCCCTTCAAGGGTCGGCGGCATCGTCCGTAAGACCTTCCCAATAATCATAGGCCGGAAGGACAAGAGGCGTGCAAAAGTCTCCGGTGAGAGTTTCAGACTGTTCCTAGTTCGCGCTTCGCTTGGCGGCCACTGGGGGTCCCTGGGCGAAACAAACCCTGGCAAGGTCTCGGCAGGGTCTAGGCAGGTGCTGGTATTTGATGCCGACACTCCCGGGCGCGGCTTTGCAGGGTGAGTTCTTCAGTTTTTTTTCTCAGGTATGCGTACAGTCGGGGCGCTGAAGAAGAAACCCTTTTCGTTGTGGAGGGGCTCGGTGTTCCTTGATTGTTTTACAGTTTGCCTTGGGTTTTCCTTAGGTTCCCATTGGGAATCAGAGTTAAATTTCTGGGAAAAGGGGGCCTCGTTCCTTATTTAGGGTTCCTTAGGTCAGCGCCCCGACGGTAATCCTTGCAGAGCGTTCCTGAACTTTGTCGGATCCCTATGGAGCGCCCTGGAACGGCCACGACGCCCGACACATCCATCAGGGCCGCCGGTGTCGCATCGTCGGTGCAGAAGTGGTCCCCAGCGTGTCTGGGCCACGGTCAGACATAGCCACCACAAGCGGGTTTAGCGCACGATGATGTGTTTCAATGCGGTGGCCTTTCAGGGCGCCTGTCTGGAGCTCTCTGGAAGTCTTCTGGGTCTTGGAGCGGCATTGCTTCATTGGCAGTCTGGGAGCCGTCCAGGAGCATCCTGGAGCCTTCTTGAAGCCATCCTGAGCAGTCTTGGGACGGTCGTGGGCCATACCCGAGAGCTAGTTAGGGGGGTCGTCATGAGCCGCCTCGGAATTTTTGTCGGGTCATCCTGAGGGGCTGGGAGGGGTGTCGAAGCCCACCTGGGACGCCCGAATTCGAGGCACTTCAAGCACCATGCAGCATGGAGCAGAGAGAGGGGGGAGCCAAGATGTGAACTGTGCGGAGTTGGGAGGGATGGCAAGAGTGAGGAGAACGAGGAGGATGAGGGGTGTGGCAGGAGGCGGAGGAGCTCGTGGATTGTGACGACGGCGATCCCGAAGGGGGGGGGGTTGTCCGTCACCACCGCCTGCGGGGTCCATCCTCGGGGACCTGGCACGGCGGCAAGGCGGTGGAGAAGGACGGGTTCGGGCCCTGAGAGGGCCGACGGTGTCCATGCCCACCGCTCGTCGAGGTCTCCGAGCACCGATCTCCCAGGCGGCGGTTATGGCTCCATCCCCGACTCGCAGTGGTACGCAGAGGGGCGTGCTGCATTCAATTTTCGAGCACGGTGCTGCTCTGCCTCGGGGGCCCAGCCGAACAAAACGATGATGGCGACCGTTTTTGTTCATCGTCGTGTTGCCTTCGGCGTGGGCCCTCACACCCGCCACTCCCCCCACCATGGAGTCGAGCTTGGCCGGTTTTTTGGCGCCTGTTTCGAGCCGGTGGAGTCCCTCCCCCATAGGACGCACTGTTGCAAACTGTCGCAGTAAGCAGAGGTCTGGAGCCAGACCCCCCCTCCCCCCCACCTTCCGCCCAATGTCGAAGCGCCGAATCAGAAAACGCTCACATGGTCATGAGGAGGTCTATGATGAGGATGACGAGATGTGTAAACAAGGGGAGGAGTAGGGAACGATGACAAGAAAAAGCGGGTGCGAGGGAGGTTGAGAAAAGGCGGAGGAATGATGGGGAAGGTGTACGAGAGAGGAGGTTGGCAAAGGGAGGACAAGGGCGAACAACAATGGAGAAGCGTGGGAGGTGGAGCATGGTGGAGCAGCAGGAGGGCGAGGAGGGGAATGGAGGAGGAAGACAAAGAGGAGGAAGAGGAGGAAGAGGAGGAAGAGGAGGAGGAGGAGGATGTTTGGAAGCACCCTCCCTCCAAGCTCCCTCATCAAAGGCCCCACGCAATAATTCCTTTCCACTGAGGGAAGCGCTCCGTTGAATAGCAACCGTGCGAAAATCCTGAATCGTGTCCAAAAACCGTTCTCAGGACTTCAGCGCCACGAGTCAACCTTAGTGTTCTGTCTTGACGATTCTGAATCGAGCCAAAACACCATCCCTGGGACTTCAACGCCGCGAGTCAACGTAACGGCTGCGCCCTGACAATCCCGAGTCGTTCCCAAGCAGTAATGTTGGTACGTTTTGCATGCGAACAAGTGAAACTCTTGCACTTTTTGAAAACGAGTTTGCGCGGCGCTAAGGCGAGAGCTACATTTTGAAAACGAGCCGCCCTCATTCCGTAAAGCTCTTGTCAATGATAGAATTTGTTGTGCGCGGCGCCAATGAAAGAACCACATTTTGAAAAGGAACCGCCCTCAATTCGTGAAGCTTTTGCTTTTGTCTGAAACGAATGTGCGCCGGGCTAAGGGAAGAGCTACATTGTGGAAACGAGCCGCCCTCCATTCGTGCGTGAAGCTCTGGCAAATTGTTGAGAACGAATGTGCGCGAGGCTAAGGCGAGGACCACACTGTGAAAACTAGCCGCCCTCAATCAGTGAAACTACTTGCAAGCGTTTCAAAAGAATGTGCGCGGCTCCAAGGCGAGAGCCACATTTTGAAAACGGCCGCCTTCGATTCGCGAAGCTCTTCAATTTGTTGACACGAGTGTGTGCGGCGCTACGGCGAGAGCCACATTTTGGAAGCGACTCGCCCTCCACGTGTGAGGTTGTCATGTTTTCAGCCTGATGTCTGAGGGGCATCGCCATGCCCCCCTTCCGTCTGGCCTTGGGGCGTGACAGGGAGGAGTTATTCAGAAGGAAAATGGACGAGGGCAGAAAGTCCGCTCAACGTCGACAACAGAGGAAGACGAGGATGAGGAGGAGGAGGAGGAGGACGACGAGGACGAGGACGAGGACAAGGAGGAGGAAGCGGAGGACCAGCGTAAACCCAAGAGTCACCAACGATGTTGGAAGAAACCCTCCCAGCAAGCTTCCACTTCACAGGCCCCTACAACGTTTCATTTCCACTGTGGGAACTGCCTCGTTCAAAACATTGTTCTCTGGATTCCAACGCCACGGATCAACCTGACTGCTGCGTCCTGACAAGTCTGAATCGTAATAGAACGCCATTCTTGGGACTTTAGCACCGCGAGCGAATGTATTTGTTGCACCCTCAAAATCCAGAAGTCCTTCAACACACAATTTCTGATACGCTGCGCTGATCATGGGAATCCATGAAACGCTTGCATTTATTCAATAAAAGACGAAGATGCGCGGCGCCAAGGCGAGAGTCACACATTCAGAAAAGGAACTGTGCTCAACTGTGAATCTCCTGCAATGTTTGAAAACGATTGTACGCGGCGCTGAAGCGAGAGCCACATTTTGAAAACGATTCGCCCTCAAGTCGTGGAACTCTTGTAGGTTTTTGAAACGAATGTGCGCGGCGCTAAGGCATGAGTTACATTTTGAACACGGGCCTCCCTCTATCTGTGAACTTATTGTCACGAAGTGAAAATTGTTGAACACGGGCGAAGCTTCAGGGTCATAAATGTTGAGGAAGTCTGAAGAACAAAGGTCTGGCCTGGACTAAAAACTGATTTCGGGGCGCGTCAGGGAGAAGTTATTTTATCAGGAAAAAGGAATAGAGGAGGAGGAGGAGGTAGATGCGGAGGAGGACGAGGAGGACGAGGACAAGGAGGGCGAAGAGGAGAAGGAGGAGAAGAATGGAGGAGGCGGCCCTTCCTCAGGGTGGACAGCCGCGCCCCGGCCAGGCGAGCAAGTCCAACATCACCGAGGTGACGTGCGACTACCAGGGGACCCCGTGAGCCCCCCCCCTCATCGCTCTCCCTCCGGCTGCGGAGGAGGGCCAACGATGTGGAGGAGGATGATCGCCCGGGGGGGGGACCGGGTTTGGATGGATCGGGAGCCTCGAGACGGGGGTCAATGCAAGCGGGGGTCAGCCGGGTACGAATACCCCCTCTGGCTGACCCGGGTCAGCGAGCCGCTCGTGGCCGCGAGGCGGCCGCGCACATTGGCTGACCCGGGTCTGAAAAGACTTGCGCTGCAGTTTGTTGTTCCTGCATTTCAGTTTTTTTTGCTTTCCTGTTGGCCCCGGTCTGGATTGACCCGGGTCAGAAGATCCCCGAAGGGAAATGGGTTCTGAGGTTCTTTGCCATCTTGGACTTCTGGGGGCCCTCCACGGGGCCCAGGATTGTAAGGAAACGACTCAGGATGAAGATCTGGTCTTGGGGGAAGGCTCAGGGGCGGCCTGACCGACCCTGGCACACCACCCCCTTCCGTGACAGACAGACCTCCTCGCCTCGCCCCAGGACGCAGGGAATCCGTGACGCAAGGAGACAGTTTGCTGGGTAGGCGTCGGGTAGGCCGCGCCCGAAAGGCCCCAGCGTCCAGGACCCTCTACCCTCAGGACCCGCTCATTGCAGGACCAGTTTCCCCCATGCCAAGACGAGAAGGTGTACAGCGAGCGGCTTGAATAAGGAACACTTACTTCTCAAAAGGGGCTCGGTCGTTCCCTAGGTTTGAATGCGCTATTTGTCGTTCCCGATGCGTTATTCATTTTTTCAATCGTTCCCTGTGCGTTATTCCCCAGAGAAAATCTGGGGCTTCGTTCCTTATTTATCGTTCCTTAGGTTAGGCCGATGACTGTAGGGCCGCAGCCCCGCCCTCGCGTCGCCGCAGGCCGCGCCTGCCGCGGCCGCGGCGCGGCGCGGCGCGGCGAGGTACCACTTCAACCTGGCCGAGACCAAGGCCACGAACCAGGAGACCGGCTACATCGTGCCCGCCGCGCCGCCGCCCCCTCCTCCCTCCGCCCGCTCGACTCCCTCCTGCAGCGGCGCCGCCTGCCTGGCCACGCCCCTCGCCCGACGACGACGACGACGAAGACGAAAGGGACGACGACGGCGACAAGGAAGAGGAGGGCGACGACAAGGAAGAGGAGGGCGACGACGAGAAGGACGAGGAGGAGGACGACGACGAGAAGGACGAGGAGTAGGACGAGGAGGAGGAGAGCTTTTTTTTTCATCCACCCAAGGGACCCCCCCCCTCCCCTCCCCCCCCCTTAGCGGTAACGCCCCGGCCCCGATCCAGCGCGCGATCCCGGGCAGCCTAGGGTCTGTTATGCACGCGGGCGTGCTATATGCTGCACGCAGGAGATTTTTTAGGGTCCAGCGATTACCCGGGTTATCGGGCTCGCCCCCCACCCCCGCCCCAGGATAATCTAACCTAGTCGATTGTGCAGGTCCTGGGGGGGGGGGCTCAGGGAGCTCGCAGGGAACGCTGTGTTCAACGGTGCGGTGGTGTTCGCCGCAGCGTGCTGGTGGTTGGATGCACGTTGGCGAAACGTAGGGGCTGGGAATGGCACGGGGAGACGATGACTACAGACGACAGACGACGATAGATGACCATAGATGACGACGACGAACGACGACGACGACGACACCGACGACCGACGACGACCGACGCCGTCCATAGGCATTTGGACGTGCACGTGAGCAGCGCGCGCGTGCACAGGCCTTGCGTTGTTTGGCACAGGCAGCGAGGCGATTTGGGGCGCGCATTTGCTGCTGTTGCAGCAGGATATGTGGTGTAAGCAGGCGTTGTGGTGCACGCAAACATAAGTGCACGTAGGTCGCGCGGTGCACGCGGGCATCGTGATGCACCCAGGCTTCTGGTAAAGGCAGGCCTTGTGGTATGTGCAACTGCTGCTGCAACGCCAGTATCATACACGCAGGCATCCCAGGCATGCTGGTGTACAGGAACATTGTGGTGCACTGTCATTGCGGAGTACCACACCTTGTGGTGTACACAGGCGTTGCGGTGTAATGCGGCGTACACGTCCGCTGCTGTGCACACATTCGCTATGGTGTACACAGGCGTTGTGGGCCCAAAAGGCGTGACCGTTCCCTGCGCAAGAATAATCAATAATCACGAATAGCTTAACACATTGGACTTGATACATTCGGATTCCACGGTTTTCTGGAGTTCAGTCTTGCCGGGGGGTCTGCAATTGTACGCAGTTCTGTTGTGTACATAAGCACTTTGGTACACTGGAGCTGTGGTGCACGACTATTGTGTGGAAGCAGCAACCGTGGTGCACACAGGCGTCGTCGTATTCACAGGCAGTGTGTGTGGTGTACACATGCGCTGCGGTGCATACAGGTGTGGGTGTTGTGGTGTACAGAGGCATTGTGGTGTACTCAAGCATTGTTGTGTAGACAGGTGCCGCCGTGTACACAAGAAGCTGTGGTGTGCAAAGGCGTCGTGGCGCACGCTAGACAGGCGCTGTGGTGTACACAAACATGGTCGGCCAGGGTACCGCACACCGGGCCAGAAAAATCAACCACAGATAATTTACACATTGAATTTGATATGTGCGGGCCCCTGGCGAGCTTCCAGATTTGGGCCCTTGCGGGACCTTGGAGGCACACGGAAGCGTTGTGGCGCAAATGTTTACCATGCGTTGTGGTGCACGCGGCTCTTGTGGTGTGCACAAGCACCGAAGTGTACACAGGCGCTCTGATGCACACGGGTGTTGTCGTGCGCACAGGCACTGCTGTCTAGACAGGCGCTGCGGTCTACACATGCAGCTGTGGTGTACAAAGGCGTCGCGGCGCACGAAAAACGCAAAAACATAAGAATAAACAAAATAAGCAAAGGGCGTCGTGTCGCACGCTAGACGGGCGCCGTGGCGCACGCTAGACCGGCGCTGTGGTGCACATACAACGCAAGCATGGCAGGCCAGACAAATCAAGAATCGCAGATAAGTTGCATATTGAATTTGATACGTTAGGGCCCCCGACGAGTTTCCGGAGCTTGGCCCCGTCGGTATTGCCTTCAGGCGTGCACGGAGTTTGCGGTGTGCGCAGGCGTTGTGGTGCATAAGGGGTGCTGAAGCAGCGGCTGTGGTGCACGCGGGCACCGTTGTGTGCACAGATCGCGCGATGTGCAAAGGCGTCGTGGTGCACGCGGTTGTTATTGTGTACGCAGTCGCCGTGGCGCACACACATACGGTTGCTGTAGCAGCCCTGGTGCGCAAAGGCATTGTACAGAGCCCGTGCTGTGTGCACAGGCTTTGTGGGCTTGCGCGGCGACGACGACGACGACGACGACGACGTAGGCGGCGCGCCTCAGGGGGTGCGCGCCGCGGCTCCAGTTACCGTAACCCCCCCCCCTGCCCCCCCCTGGGTAACATGCTTTATCCCCCAGAAATAAAAAGATGTTTCAAAGGGAGGGGCGAAATCATTCTAGAACTAAACAATGACACAAACATGAACTTTCGGAGGTCTGCACAGAATCCTTGGATCGGCGCTGGAGCCCCCTGGCGGCACCTTAGGCGCCGCCCCTGGCGCGCCCCGCGCGCCAGAGAGGGGAGTTCAGCGCCGATCCAAGGAATCAGTGCGGACATCCGAAAGTTTATGGTCATGCCATTCGCTGTTCCTCGACGTCAGGGGTCGGAGGTAAGGAGCGCGACACCAACACCACAAGGGGGGGCCCACCTTCCGCGAGGAGGTCCACGATGCCTCCTCAAGCTGGGGATGTGGGGTGTCTCGAGCGGGGAGGTGGGGCCGCACCACGAGGAGGACCCCACCTGGTTCTTCGCGCCGGTGGTGGTGGCTTCTCTTCTCCCTGTGCCTAGGGGGGCAGGGCTGCGCCGCGGCCGCGGGCAAGCCGCGCGCGAGTTGCGTGCGGTATAAGCCATGGTGTGCAAGGGGAGACGTGCACATGCGTCACACACGAGGTGCATGTCTGCCCGCATGCGCTCGCACTGCGTGCACGGACGTGTGTCATCGTGTACCGTATACCGGGCAGGAGAAACAGGGACGCGTTGACGTTAGGAGCCCGTCGTCGTGTTACTCCCACGTGTTTGCCCGACGGCCTGGTATGCCCGGGGGTCAGCACACCCTCCTGGGATGCCCCCCCCCTTTCCACCCCCTCTCATCTTGTCACATTGGACTCCTGACCTCCTCGGGTGCTTCTAGGGGCTCCCCCAGGCTGCTCGAGACAGGTCTGGGGCATCCCCAGGAGCGCCAGAAAGCCCGCAGAGACACGAACAAGCGACACGAGGTGCCGAACAGGGCCAAAAGGCCAGCTCGAACATCCCCAAGACGGCTCAAGACGGCCTCAGGGGGCGTACACGCACGATAAGCCGCAGGTTGCGCCACGTGCAAGGCCGAGTCTTCGTCCACTCCTCCGTCCCCATCCTCCTCCTCCTCCTTCTCCTCCTCCTCCTCCTCCTCCTCCTCCTACTCCTACTCCTCCTCATCCTCATCCTCATTCTCATCCTCCTCCTCCTCCTCCTCCCTTCCCAGGTCCTCTAGGTCCCTCCGTCCTCCCCTCCATCCTTCGGGGGATGGGGCCCGATTTGCTTCGCGTCGACGTCGTCGATGCATCACCGACGTCGCCGATGCATCGCCCGCGCATCGCCGAGGCATCGCCGATGCATCGCCGATGTACCGGCGATGCGGCGCGATCCTCCGATCCCATCTACGCCGACCCCATCTAGAAAGCCCCTAGGGATGCGGGTGTGCACGAACTCTCGAGAGAGCACCCGAAACGACATACACCACCACCACCTTTGGCCACTCTCTGCCTTCATCCTCCAGGTGTCGAGTAGGGGGTCGATTACAGAATTGACTCACCCCTAAATTGATTTGTTTCTTGGGGTTTACAAAACACATAGAATGTTTGTACAGCTACGAGACAGTCTACTGATTGCTTGTCGCAGATCCGACGGAACATCCGTCTTGGGGCAAACCCATTCTGCCGCCGATCCCTTCCTCAAAGGTGCTGGTGGTGGTGCGGCTTCCTCTCCCACTGGTTCCCCACCAGTTACCGCCAGTTTCCTGTCCGGTTTTCCGCCCCCCGCCAGTTACCGCCACTTGCCCACCGGTTCCCCGCCCCCCGCCCCCCGCCAGTTTCCGCTCCGGCGGCCGATGAACTTGGCGCCCTAAGGGGCGGGCGCCGCGGCCCTCTGCGGCATCGGCGGCACCGTGGAGGCCGCGGCCCGGGCCGGTGGATGAGAAGGGTGATGGTGAGGTGGAGGAGGAGGAGGAGGCGGAGGAGGAGGCGGCGGAGGAGGAGGAGGAGGGCGAGGAGGAGGAGGAGGAGGAGGACCGGAGGAGGAGTTGGAGGAGGAGGAGGAGGAGGAGGAGGATGGGTTGGAGGAGGAGGAGGAGGAGGATGAGGAGGAGGAAGGAGGAGGAGGGATGAGGAGGAGGAGGAGAGAGGAGGAGGAGAGGGGAGGAGGGGATGGAGTGAGGAAGGAGGGAGAAGGAGTTGGAGGAGGAGGGGAGCGAATGAGGAGGAGGAGGAGGAGGAGAAGGAGGAGAGAGGAGGGGGAGGAGGAGAGGAGGAGGAGGAGGAGGAGAGAGGAGGGAGAGGAGGAGGATGAGGAGGAGGAGGAAGTGGAGGAGGAGGAGGAGGGGAGAGAAGGAGTGAGGAGGAGGAGGAGGAGGAGGAGGAGGAGGAGGAGGAGGAGGGGGAGGAGGAGGCGGAGGATGGGTGAGGGGGAGGAGGAGGAGGGGTGGAGGAGGAGGAGGAGGAGTAGGAGGAGGAGGGAGGAGCAGGTAGGCGGAGGAGGAGGAGGAGGAGAGGAGGAGGAGGAGGGAGGAAGAGAGGAGGAGGAGGAGGAGGGGGAAGGGGAGGGGGGAGGAAGGGGGGGTAGGAGGAGAGGAGGAGGTGAGGAGGAGGAGGAGGAGGAGGAGCAGGAGGAGGAGGAGGAGGAGGAGGAGGAGGAGGAATGTGTGCGGCGCTAGGGCGAGAGCCACATTTGAACACGGCCCGCCTTCTCTCCGTGAAGCTGTTGCAGATTCTCAGCTGCAGGATCATATTGATTTGTAACTGATGAGGAAGTTTCAGGCGAAACGCCCAGCCCGCCATACCGACCCGTCTCGGGGTGGGACAGGGAGGAGTCTTGTTATGCGAAATAGGGATGGTGGAGGAGGAATGGAATGGAATGGAATGGAATGGAATAGCGTTTTGGGAGGATGAGGCGTTGCTGCTAATCCAGAGTGATGTCACAAACAGGTTGGGGCCAGCAGTAGCACATGGTCGAGAGGCCCGAGATCGCCAGAGCCGTGTCCCTCGAAGCGCCAGCTCGTCGTCCGTGGAAGAATAGTAAATATCTGCCGCCGCCGGGAGTGGTCCCCCCCCCCTAAGAGAGGATGGGGGGGGGCCGTCCTCCGCACTCGCAGGCGATGCCTCGCCCCCAGCCCCCGATTACAGTGGAGGCATATGCGAAGAAACACCCTGCTTGCCTCCAGGGTGCCCCGGGTTTCCTGGGCTTCGAGGGTTCTGCTATGCAGAGCGTGACGTGCACACGCCCAAACTGAGTGGGCGTCCTGGGGTCTCACGGTTGCGTTTCCTTTGGAAGGTCCATTGTGTTCCGGGCCCCTATCCTATTCCACGACAAATCAAGCAAGCCTCCCAGAACAGGAGGGAAACTCGGGGATGCACCCCCTGGGGGGGCTAATCGGACGCACCCCTATGGAGGATTTAGGCTCCCCCATCGTAGATCCCCAGCTTGGGTCGCCAGCATCCGGTCCGCCCGAAAAGCCTACGAGGTCGGGGATCGGGTTCGACATTAGATCCCCTGCTCGTGATTTACTGCCAGGGGTGGGCACTCGGGAGGCGGGGCGCAAGAGCAGCAGCAGCGGCAGCTGCCGCTCCTCGCAAGACCTCCTCGCACGTGCCCGCATCAGCTGGTCCTCCGCGCCGCCGCGGCAGGGGCCGACGCCCTCAGAGTCGGCCGGCTACAGTGGAGTCGGGCATGACCTTCTACAGGAGGAATAGAGATAGTTGAACATTTAGTCTGGGGGCGATTGTTCTATACCTTGACCATTTTTGATTATTTCTTGCCTATTCTTTATTCATCCTCCAAAAACTGGCTGTAGGTGGACATGCCCGACATAAGGCTACAGTCAACCCGCATGATCAGGATGGGTATTGTCCCAAAGGGTACCCTGGCATCCTTGCCTCCTCGGTCCATCCTTGGCTACCTCGTTGGTCGCGCCCCGCTCGAAGAGCTTCGAAATGGGCGTGCAAGGCCCCTGCATCCCTATCACGCATCCTTATGATACGGGCCGACTGTACGCGTAAGAAGGACCCTCCGCCGCCCAGACCTGCTTGTCGGCGGCGCGCGCGGGGGGGAAACGAGCAGGAGCGGAACCTCTGAGAACGCGACGGGGCCTCTCGGAAGCCCCCCCTTGGCCTCCGGAGTCGGCTTCTTTGTCTCTGGGGAAGGCTCAGAGCATTTCTCAGAAGGCCGGAGGCCTTCCGAGCCTTCTGTGAAGAGCCCCCCCTTCTCATCTCCCCCTGTGCTCACCACCGACTTTGGTGCGGCGCCTGGGTCGACTGTTGTGCGCGCTGGAGGTCCCGTGGATCGTCGACCTGGACGCCAACATGGCCATAGAAACGACTTTAGGGAGTGCGAGGTGGTCGCGCGGCTGGGGGCCAGGCTGGTCGCTCCGTGGGAGGGACGTGCAGAAAACGGGACGAGTGGTCCACCATGGACTATTTCCTGGTGGACCGGCGGCTGGAGCCGCAGGTCCTTGGCGTCGAGGTGATGAAGAGGAGTGGCCTTCGCGCCCGCAGGAACCACTGCGGGTGCGCCTCCTCGCGAAGCTTGTGGTCTCCTGGATTCGGGACCCGGTGGCGACGGCAGCCTTCCCGATGGGCTGTCCTCTTGGGCCTGAACGGGAGCCCGTGGGCTGGCCCCCGCTGGAGGCGTCGCCGCTATCGCAGAAGGACCTGGACGGCGTCTACGCACAGGTGATCACAGCGCTGGGGGAGGAGGCCCTGCAGCGCCACGACCTCGTCGGCGACGCCAGCACGCGGTATCGGGGCCGTGGCGAGGTCCTGCGGTGGCGCACGCTGCCCTAGCGGGCGCTGCGCACATGGGGACGTGCATCACGGTCGCGGCGCGCTTTTCATATGCAGGCGTTCGAGGATCTTTTTGGGGGAGTTGTTCCACCTCGCCAGGCGGGCAAAGGCGCGGCCCGTGGATGAGCGCCAGAGGCGGAGGCGAGGATTGGTTCGCGAGCGCCCTCTTGCAGCGGGCCCGCTGGATCCACGCCGACCTCGGGCATGGCAGGAACGATGCCGAATAGTGCCACGAGCTGCGAGCCCACGGACTCAAGGCAGGCGAGGTCTCACTGGTCGCTTTCGACTCGGCCAGTGGCGAGAGATGGTAGATCGACGACGTGCGGGGCTGTCATCAAGGGGATGGCAGGGCGCGCCCGGCGCGGCGATTTGGCTGCGGTGAGGGCGCGGCTGCGGCAGCGTTTCGAGGAGGCCTCAGTGGGCAATGCGGGCGGCCTGCATCGGATGACAAAGCAGGTGCGGTTGTAGACCCCCGCAACCAAGGGCAACGCTACGTCGGCCGAGTCCCAGGCCACGTGTCAGGCCGAGATGGCAAAGTGGTGCCATGTCTGGTAGGCCCACTGCGAGGACGTGCCAGGCGTGCCACGCGACTGGTTGGAGGAGGCTGCAGACGATGAGCCGCTGCCTGTGCTGGACCTTCAAGGAACGCACGGGGCTGGGCGTCGAGAGCTGGCCTCGCGTCCGCCGCCACAGCTCCGCAGCGGCCGTGGACGCCTTCGCCCAGCTCCTCGTTTCCGGTCGAGGTATCAAGTCGGTGGCCGGCGCAGATCAAACTCCTCATCCATTTCGTGATCCTGAAGGCCGTTGGCGGCCTCGGACCGATCGGCAAGATGCCGACGCTGGTCCAGCGGTGGGAGGCTGACCGCTTCTCCCTGGTCTCGCAGTGGGCGGCGCCAGCTAGCCGCCCCTAGGACTGGGCGCGCCGCGGGGGCTCGGCGGAGCAGGCTGCGCGGAGGCACCTTCTGGAAGGGGGGGCGCAGGACCTTCGGGAGGGCCCTGGCGGCGACGCCGCAGCCGGTGCGAGTACTTCGATGGGTGCGGCTGAAGCACGTCTGGGCGCGGGGGCTGCGGCGGGGTTTTCCGAGGCGCGTCCTGCGCAGGATGTTTGTGAGGTTTTCGGTGGTGCGCATGGCGGTGCTGGGCGACTGCTACTACAGTCTTGGCGTCGGCTGTCGTGCCCTGCTCGAGGTGCGCCATGGCGGCCTTCCACCTCGTCGTGGTCGAGCCTTGCGACATCAAGCTCGCGTGGTGGCACGTGGACTTGAGCAAGTACGCTGACGACCTCATCCTTGCCCAGAGTTATCGTGCGGCCGGGGGTCGCCGAAGGCGCCGCAGAGGCTGCTATGCGGTCCGTGGGCCGCTGGCGTGCCGAGCTCGACCTCGAGGTCAGCCTCTCGCAGGACCATGAGCAAGGCAAGTCCGTGGCGCTTGGCGCATCGTGCTGTTTGGCGCGGGCGCCGTGCCTTCGCCTGCGGCGCCAGGGCATCCGCGTGGCGCCTGGGCCTGGGCAGGCCCGGCGAGACGACCGACGCGCAGCGCGGCTTCTGGCGGCGGCCCAGGCTGCAGCCCGCGCGGCGGTGGCGCGTGGACGCCATGGTCGACCGCTCCCGCCAGCCGAAGCGCGCCGAGGCTCGGGGCGCCGCGGTCTGGAAGGCGGCGAAGATTAGCAACGAGCTGGCGGCAACTTTTGGCCGCGAAGCGCTGACCCTTGCCCCGCCCGAGGTCCAGCGGGCGCCGGCGATGGTCGGCCAGGCGCTGCCGGGCCAGACGCGCCCCGAGAGCGCCCCGAGGCGCAGGGCGCCGCGGTCTGGAAGGCGGCGAAGATTAGCAACGAGCTGGCGGCCATTTATGGCCGCAAGCGCTGGCCTCTGCCCCGCCCGAGGTCCAGCGGGCGCGGGCGATGGTCGGCCAGGCGTTGCCGGGCAAGACGTGCCTCGAGAGCCCGCCACTTCGGCTCGCGCGCATTCGACGAGGAGCCAGGCCCCGAATGCCTTGCGGCCTCGATCGGGGAGCGGGCTGGGCAAGCGGGGGATTCCGAGGCCGCCCCGTCTACTATGCAGGCGGCGCGGCCATCGCCGAAGGCCCCTGGGCCAGGGGCGCGCGCGTGCCAGCGGCGCCGCCCCTGACCCCCACAACCGCCTGCGCCTCCAGGCAGGCAGGCGCGCCCTGGGCACGCGCAACGCGCGCTCGGCGAGTGGCCAGTCTACCGGGGGCACCGCCAGGCCATGCCGTCCACCTGGCAGCGCGCCGTCGAGACGAGCCCCGACAGGCAGCACTGGGATCGCGGCCTGACCGCCCACCGTGGGCGGCAGCGGCCCGTCGCGCCACAAGTCGAGGTGGTCCGATCGACCGAGGCCGACGAGAACATCTTCTTCACCGGCAAGGTCGCCACAGACGGCGCCCGCGGCGATGGCGCTGTCTGGGCAGAACGGGACTGGGCGCGCAGCAGGTGGCGCTGACCGAGGAGGCCAGCGCAGCCTCCCCCGCCCTCTGGGGGCCTCTCCCCTTGCAGTTGCCGGTGCAGCGCAACGCCGACAGGGCCGAATTGCGCGCCGTGGCCGTCGTCCTCGACCACGCGATGCCACTGCTGCGTGCGCGTGTCGATCGCCGGTCGGTGCTCGACGGCATCGCCGCAGGCCGCAATTGGCGAGCGTGCGCTGCCCGTCCCAACGCGGGCGTTTGGCGACGCCCCTGGTTCAGGCTTGAGGACATCAGCCTCGGGCCCGACGGCATCGAGTTCGGCGGGGTGAATGCCCACCGCGCGGACGCGCAGCTGCAGGGCGCGTCAGCTGCGGAGCGCCTGGTGGCCATGGCTAATCGTGGGGCTGACGCCTGGGCTGGCGAAGGCGCAGCCAGCGGAGGCAACGAGTCGCTGGTCTTCGTTTTAGCAGGCCTGCAAGGAGGCGGCCGCCCAGGCCCGCTTCGCCTTGGACTTCCAAGCCGAGCTCGCAGAGCGCGTTTTCAGCACTCGGGGCGAGTGGCTGGACGTGCAGCCGCCGCCGCCGCGAGGCTCGCATGCCCCGCGCATCGGCCTGCAGCTGGTCGCGGAGGAGGGTTGCCACCACGAGCTTTCGAGGAGGGCCGCGGGGCTGGCTGGGCACGCCAGCGTTGCGGCAAGCGCGGCGCGAGTCGCCAGGACTTCATCGACGAGCGGCGTGAGCGGCACGCCGCAGGTCGCCGGCCAGTGGGGATTGAGCCGCGGCCTGAACGCCAAGACGAGGCTCGTGGGCCTGCAGCGCCCGTGCCCAGGCCATGTGTCGAAGGATTTGGTACCTATGACATCTGCGTGCGGGCCGTGCGCTGAGGGCACGTGGCAGTGATCCGCCGATTTGGGCCGCCGCGCCAATCACTCCTTTCAAGACTGGGAGGCGCGTTGCGCTGGGGATTTGTTCGAGCGTAGGCGACGGCGCCCGCTCGGCAGGAGTGCGGCTGGGAGCCCGCTTTCGTGGCCAGGTCGGGTCGGTCGCACAGCGACGCCCTGTTTTTAAGATGTTGGTTGGCCCTCTTCTCCACCATCACTTCTCCTCCTCTCCTTCCTCATCCTCCTCATCCTGTCTGCTTGCGGACGGCGGCAAGGGCGTCTTTTGATGCTGGTTCTTCTCCTTCTCCTCCTTCTTCTCCTCATCATGATCATTTGCGAATTCTTGTGCGTGTTTATCTTCATCATCCCTCTCCCCCTTCATGTCTCCTTCTCCTCATCCTCCTCCTCCACCTCCTCCTCTTCGTCCTCCTTCTCCTCCTTCCTCGATCCTTTTCTTCCTCCTCCACCTCCTTCTCCTCCTCCTCCCTCTCCTCCTTCTCCTCCTGCTCCTCCTCCTCCTTCCTCGATCCTCCCCTTCCTCCTCCACCTCCTCCTCCTCCTCCTTTCCTCCTCCTCCTCCTCCGTCCCTCCTCCTCCTCCTCCTCCTCCTCCTCCTCCTCCTCCCTCCTCCTCCTCCTCCCCCCTCCTCCTCCTCCTGCCTCCTCCACTCTCCTCCTCCGCTCCTCCTCCTCCTCCTCCTCCTCCCCCTCCCTCCTCCTCCTCCTCCTCCTCCTCCTCCCTCCTGCCTCCCCTCCTCCTGCTCATCCTCCACCGCCTCCCCGTCTCCTCCTACTCCTCCTCCTTCCTCCTCCTCCTCCTCCTCCTCCTCCTCCTCCTTCTCCTCCTCCTCCTCCTCCTCCTCCTCGTTCCTCCCCTCCTCCTCCCCTCCTCCTCCTCCTCCTCCTCCTCCTCCTCCTCCTCCTCCTCCTCCTCCTCCTCTCCTCCCTCGCCTCCCCCTCTTCCCCCCCTCTCATATTCTCCCTCCTCTCTCCATCCTCCTCCTCCCCCCTTCTCCCCTCCTCCTCTCCTCCTCCTCCTCCTCCTCCTCCTCCTCCTCCTCCTCCTCCTCCCCCTCCTCCTCCTCCTCCTCATCCTCGTCTTCCTCTTCATTTCTCCTCCTCTCTTCCACCCCCGCCTGTCCTTAGATTGCAGTCTCGTGTTGTATTCGGCGTGGGTGCGTTGCGGATTCGGCGTGAATTCGGCGATGATTGGACGTGGATGTGACGCGGGTTCGACAAGTTCGGCATGGGTTCGACGCGGGTTCAACGCGGATCGCGGCGCCGTGGGACAGGGTAGCCCCCTGTAAGATGCAAGACGACCTTCCTCTTCGCTTCTCGGGTCAAGGACTCACTGGTTGTCTGTCTTTGCGTCGGGCCCGTCTTCACCCGGGAGGAGGAGGAGGAGGAGGAGGAAGAGGAGGAGGAGGAGGAGGAGAAGGAAGAGGGGGAGGAGGAGGAGGAGGAGGAGGAGGAGGAGGTTTGCTCTCGATGCGTGCAGCATGTCGTGGCTCGCTTCCGCTTGCTCGTGGCAGCGGCTCGCGGACCCCCCCTGGAAAGGGGAGGCCGCTCGCCGGTTCCGGCCTCCGTGGGCCGCCTTTGGGGGCCCAGGACCGTCACAGGACGCTACAGATGAGGAGTTGCCTTTTCGGTCGCAAATCATGGGAGCCTCGTGTAGTTACCCTCGCGAATCTGTCCTGAGCGTCGATTGGCGTCCATTCGCGTCTGGGAGTGGATGAGGGAGCGCCGAGTTAGCGTCGATCGGCGTCGATCTAGCGTTGATCAGCGTCGATTTGGCGTCGGCCAGCGTCGATTCGCAAGAGCCGACAAGATGGTATGGGAGGCTCCCATGAGTTACCACCAAAGTTGCCTTTGGGGGAAGGAGCTGTGACCACAGTGGGCACCCCGTGGGGAAACAATGCAGGCACATACCACGCAGTTCTGGTGTCGAGAGGGCCGCTGTGTGCAGACGTGCATCGCGCCCCGAGGCTTATTTTGGGTACCTCCAGAGACTGCCTGGGGATCTCCGCGGACCCTGCGAGGCCCGAGGGGAATTCCAGAGGACGCGAAGCGCGACGAGGAGCGTGCTCGTTCTGTCTTCGTCCCAGGGTGCGGGGGATTGAGGAGGTGCAGGAGGGGGGGGGGGAAGGGGGGGGAAGGAGAAGAGGGAGGAAAAAGGGAGGAGGGAGGACCGAAGGGACGAATGAGGAGGAGAAGCTGAGCCGTGGTCGGATTCGGGCGAATGGGTCCTTTGCAACGGGCTTGTCAAAAAGGCTAGCAGAAGTTCGCGCAATCGTTCGTGCGGAGTGCGCACGTCGTGCAATATCAGCACGTGGCTGCCGCGCGCCGTGCGCCACAGCATGAACTGATGCACTTTCTCTTCCGCGACCCCTCTTGCACGGAACTGGCGAGGGGGGCTCCTCCTTCTCTTCCTTCTCCTCCTACTCCTCCTCCTCCTCCTCTTCCTCCTCCTCATCATCCTCCTCTTCCCCCATCTCCTCCTCGTCCTCCTCCTCCTCCTATATATATATATATAGAGAGAGAGAGAGAGAGAAAGAGAAAGAGAAAGAGAAAGAGAAAGAGAGAGACATCGGCCCGTGCGCGCAGGTTGGCGCCGACCTCCTTTGTGAGGGACAGCGTGGGCAAGCAGAGCCGCACCGACGGGGCGCTCTGGCGACACCTTGATTGTTTCATCTTGCCGGACTAAGTTTCCGCCAAGTGCAGTGGTGTCGCCTGGCTGTGGTCCCCAGATTCCAGGCCCACCGCACGGTCTGTCACCGCACCCTTCAGGGACCCGCCAAAACTCAGAGGAGCAAGGAAGCATGATGAGAGATCTCACCGCGCCTTGGTTCTTCACCAGCTACGGTCGATGTTTGTCGTGTCGTCTCGGCGGCCACCCCGGCGCGGGCGTTCTAGCTCGGACGCCGCCAACGGCCCGGAATCGGCCAATATGACAAGATCTGGCGGCCCAAAAAGGTCGCCGATCGTCCAAAGTTGAGCGATCCACGCGGTGTCAGAGACCTGCGCCTTGGTCGTCACGACGCGATTACGCCGCACATAAACAGATCCGTTCCACACAGGCAGCCCGCAAAGTCAGGATGGGCAGCCTTCCCAATGCTGCACTTGCATTCTTGCCCCTTCGGCCCATCCTTAGCGACCTCATCCGAAAAACGCTGACATGGGCCTCCAAGGCCCTTGCTTGCATCCTGACCGCGCATGCTCATGATAAGCACGGGCCGACTGTAATCGAGAAGCTCGAAAAGCCTCGAGACGGGCGTCCGAGGCCCTTGCATCCTTTCCGCGCATCCTCATGATACGGATTTGCCGTATACCAGGACTCCGGATTCCCAAAACCTAGATCTTGAGTCGGGGGTGGACAGAACCCCCAACAGTGACACGTCGATTAGTGAATTGTCCGTTTTCGGTTCTCGAGAGGGCGCCGCGGCCGTTATTTTCCAGGCTTGCGCCCGCCAGGTTTGGGCCTCAGGTCGTTTTCACTAAACCACGTTTTACTAAAGGGGGTCTGTCCATCTCCGATTGTTGTTGATCTTTCGGCGATGTGTGTGTGTGTGTGTGTGTCGAGCGGCACCGTTGATTGTGAGATCTCGTCGGAACTTCTCTTCGGGCATCCTGGAGCTTCTCGGGGCACCCCGGGGTTCACTGGCACCGTCTCGGGCGCATGCTTGATCCCAAGGTCGGACGATGAGCTGTTCTAGGAGACGGCAGGGCAGTTGTTTGTTGTCGTTTCCATGAGCTTTAGCTTGAGCATGAGATCGGTAAACAAAGAACCAGCCCGCCCAACCAGGACATATTAAATTAAACGGTCCGCCTAACCAGAACAAGTTGCGCCGGGATCGGAGCCGGGGAGTGAGGACCAGAAGAACAACAGCGACGGAAGGGGAGACACAACTGCAAAATTCAAAAGGGACGAGCAATTACCCTGCCGTTTCCGCAAACCACTACGGTGAGGGCCGCCTTGCGGGTCAGAGGAGGAAGATCAGAGGAGGCCCAGTTGAGAAAACGGTAATGGGCCCCCTCTTCGCCACGGCTCGGCGGCTAAATCCGAACCCTACCCTCGGCGATCAACGATGATTCAGGCAATTCGATGGGCGGCGGAGGTAGGGTTAGGCATTCGTCGAGCACTCGGCGAAATTCGAATTCTACCCCCGCCTCCCATCGATAGGGGAGAAGATTGATGGTCGGTGGGGGTGGGCTTCGGATGTCGACACCGAAAGGCTGGACGCAGCTCGGAAACTTGTGCGTCTGGACCCTAGGAGCGGTCCGTGGACCGGGTTTGAGTTGTTCTCCGCACTTCAACCCGCTATGTTTCGCGAGAAAAGACCGATACCGCTACGCTTCTAGGGGGCCACATGCGAACCCTACCCCTGCCCCCCACGATTTCTGAGGGGACGGGTGGGGTTCACTTCGCTCGGGAGCTCCCGAGCGGAGTGAACCCCACCCTCCCCCTCAGAAATCGTGGGGGGGCAGGGGCAGGGTTCGCATGTGGCCCCCTAGCTTCCCTCGACACCACGGCCGGACTCGCCTCAACATCTTGGTCAGCACGCACCCCAGGAGAGGTCCGCGGACTAGCGCAGAGGGTGCTTTATTTTCCCCCAGCTAGGTCGAGCACGGCCCGGGGAGTGCTGTGAAGCAACGTGGCACAAACGTGGCGTGTCCCCCTACAGGGGGATTCTCGACGAAAAATAAAAATACCCTAAAAGTACCCCAAAAAGGCCCAAAGATAATCAAACAATAGTCCCTGGACTATGTTTGCATTATGCTTTGACTATTTTTGGGGTATTTCTTATTTGTCGTCGAAAATCCCCCTGTAGGGGGACAGGCCCGACATAACATTAATGTCCGGAGCTCCGCGCGGATCTCTTGGATCGGCGCTGGATGTCGTTGGGCATCCGTCGCGACCGTCGTTCATCGGTGGGTAACCAGCACGGCGCGGGTGTGCATCCGTGCGCAGCCGATCCGATTCGATTTCGATTCCGTGTCGATGTGGCCCGAGCCGCCACCACGGATCCACCCCGATTTCCCAATTCGATGCCGGCTGTCCTGCGTACCAGGTGCCAGCGCCGGCGCGTGTCAGCCAGGAACAGTGGGAAACCGACCCCAGGTCCCACAACTAGTGATTCTCGACGTCCACGTCTTGCAGGTGTGGCGAAGGTGCCTAAGAGTAGATACCCTGTAGGCGAGGCCACTGCCGTCGGCTTGGCCTAAAGTTCCTCATGGGGGGGGCGGGGGTCGCTTAACATGCGTTCGAGCCAACCCCCTCCGAGATCCTCTCGCCGCCTTGGGTTTGGGAGCCGCGTGGGGCCAACCCCCCATCCCTCCGCTATCCCGGGTTCGGGAGCTGGTCCGTGGCCGGCCAGTGGTGGCGACGGGGCGCCGCCCCCGATCTGGCGCGTCCGCGGCGCCGCCCGAGGTACCCCTCGCAGGAGAAGGAGGAGGAGGAGGGGGAGGAGGAGGAGGAGGAGGAGGAGGAGGAGGAGGAGGAGGAGGAGGAGGAGGAGGGGAGAGGAGGAGGCAGGAGGAGGAGGAGGAGGAGGAGAGGAGGAGGAGGAGGGAGGGAGGAGGAGGAGGAGGAGGAGGAGGAGGAGGAGGAGGAGGAGGGGGGGCGGCTCGGCGGCGGGGCGCTCCCTGGCGCCTTACCGCTGGAGCACGACGAGTGCTGCCACGCCGCAGGAGGTCTGCGCTGCGTGCCCGGCTCGGGCGTGCGCCTCCCCTTTTCCGGGGGGGTCGCCCGGCAGGCCCGCGGGGGCCTCGCGAGCCCCCCGACGGCATCCGGAGGCCTCTGGCGAGGGCTTCCGCTGGCTAGGCGCAGAGGGGGTGGAGGGGGGGCAGGGGAGAGGGGAGGGAGGAGGTCCAGGGCCCAAAGGTAAACACCACCACCACCTCCCTCACCCCCTCCCTCTCCCAGGAAAGAGGAGAGGGAGATGAGGGTGGAGGAGAGAGGAGGAATCGACGTGGTGGTGGTGGTGTATACTTTTGGGGCCCGCAGGAGGGCCTCTCGGAAGCAGCCTCCTGCCAAGAAGCCTTCCCCCCCCCCCATGCCCCCCCCTGTACGCGCCGCCAACGCGCAGAGTGTGGGCGCTCGGGGGGTTGCAGGGGGCGTTCTTGAAGCTTCCTGGGAGCTGGGAGCGTCTGGGAGCCGTCTGGGGCCGTCTTCGAGCGCTCTTAGGCCGCCTGACGCCTGCACAGGCCGTCCTGGTGCCGTCTCTGGGCCCTCCCGGGGCCCTCCAGGACCGCCTTGGGGCCGTCTTGGAGCTGTCTTGGGGCCTTCCCGGGCCGTCGTGGTGGTCTCCAGGGGGGGGCCTCTGGGCCGTTGTGGTGGTCTCTTGGGCAGTCTTGGGTGTCGCTCTCGGGGCCTCGGACCACCCTGGAGGAAGCCTCTTGGGATGCCCCGAGGACCTCGGGGGCATTCTGATCGACCCCCCTCCCCTCTCTTCTGGCGACAGCTTCCCACTCCCCGCCCCTGGAAGTGATGCCCCAGGCCCCTGAAGTCGGGCCTGTCCCTCTACAGGAGGAATATCCAAAAACAGTCACAAAATAGACTGGGGACGATTCCTTGGTATTGTTTGACTAGTTTTGTTCGATTCTTCTTTATACTTTCCAGTCAAAGTGCGGCGCTCCCTCCGCGCCCAGGACCGCCTGGGGGCCGTCTTGGAGCCCTCCGGGGGCCCTCCAGGGGGGCCCCCCTCGTCGTGCGCGGCCGCCGCCTGCTGGGGCCCTGGAGGCCCCCGCGCGCGGCCTGCCGCCGCACACACAAACCGCTGGGGGCCCGCCGCCTCCCGCGCGCCGGCCACGCTCCGCCCGGCGCCCCGCCGCGGCTCCCCTGCGCCGGCGCGGGGCGCCCCCCCCTCCCCCCCCCCCCCCTCTCCGCCTCCTCCCTCCTCCTCCCTCCTCCTCCTCCTCCTCCTCCTCCTCCTCCTCCTCCTCCTCATCATGACAGGGGGGGGTGGATAGCATGGCGGGGGCCCTGATATTTCCCCAGAGTTCATGGCGCCTCTTCTTATTTCATCACGTCCCTGGCCCCCCCGCTGGGCCGCGCACAGGCCGCCGGTCATGATGTGCACCCCCCCTCGTGGACACCCCCCTCTTGGCCGCTCCCGAGCCCCGCCCGGAGTGGGGGGGGGGCGGCGGGGGCCCCGAGGCCTCTGCATGTCAACCACGCGCAGAGGGGGGAGGGCTTCTCAGAAGCAGCCCTGCTTCTTAGAAGGCGCGGACCTTCTCTGTAGATGCAAGGTCCGCGCCTTCTAAGAAGCAGCCTCCTTCTGAGAAGCCTTCCCCCCTCCCCCTACCCCCTTGTGCGCGCCGCCAACCACCCCCCCCGAGTTGGGGGTTGGGGGTCAGGGACGGGGGGTCAATGCAAACGGGGGTCAGTCAGAGCGTCGGGTCTTGCAGGATCCTGCAGGGCCAGGGTCGCATGGACCAGGGCCTGCGTGGAGGATCCTGCAGTCTCCTGCAGGATCTTGCAGGATCCTGCAGGGCCTGACTGACCCTGGATTGGACTGACCCGGGTCCGTGGATCCCCGAAGGCGGCGCGCGCAGGGCTGGGGGGAGTGGAGGCGGAGGCCCGGGGGGCGGGCCAGGCTCAGCAGGCCTCTGGCCTGGCTGGGAGGCTTGCGGCGCCCGTGCCGAGGGTCACGGAGGGCCTCCCGGAAGTTGAGGGAGACATAGCGGCATGTAAGCATAAACAGGTGGCGCTCCGTGCGGACTCCTCGGATCGGCGCTGGGACCCCCTGTCGGCGCCTCCGGTGCCGCCTCTGGCTCAGGAGGAAAAGAAACACACAGACACACTTAATCTTCCCCAGAAAATATTGGAAAATATGGGAAGTGGGGGGGAAGACAGAAACCCAGAAAATATAGGAAAATACGGGGAATATTTTTATTTGTGTGTATTAATTTGTGTGTCCTGGGGCCCCTTCACTGGCGCGCTTCGCGCGCCAGTGCGGGGGTGTCAGCACAGATCTCAGAAGTTCGCGCGGGTCGTCAAAGTGTACATGTGTGTGGTCCTGTTCTGGAGGTCGGAGGGGTGTGTGGCATAAACGGGGTGTGGTGCCGATCGAGGAAATGGCGATGGCATCTGCGATAAATGACCTCGCCAGATCCACCGCACCCCGTTACACCACACCCCTTTCCTACCCCTAGATCTGTCAGGAGGGAAAAAATCACAGGCACAATTAATCGTCGATTCCAAGGAAAATATACGAAAACATGGGAAGTGGGGGGAAGACAGAAACCTAGAAAATATAGGAAAATCTGGGGAATCCTGTTATCTGTGTGTATTTATTTGTGTGTCCCAGTTCCCCTTCAATCTGTTCCTCCTGGAGGGCCCGAGGGCCTCCGAGGAGCCCCGCCGCCCTCTGAGCACGGCTGCCCCCCTCACTCCTTGACCTTCCAGGAGTGGCTGAAAACGATAGCGCCTGGACCCAGGTACCCAAAGTCCAGTCGAGGTCTTGAGCAGTCAAGGTCGGTCTGGAGCTCTGGAGCTTAGTGGGCCCTGGAAACGACAGGGCCGTTTTTTTACCGGTTCCGTTTTGCCGTTTTTTTACCGGTTCCGACGCCGTTTTTTTACCGGGTATGTCGCCGTTTTTTCACCGGTTCCGGCTCCAGTTCCAATCCTGGAGCCGTTTTTTGGCCGTTTCCGGTCGCCGCTTTTTTTGCCGTTTCCATTTTCAAAGGACATTTTTTCGGAAACGGTGAAAACACGGCCCTGCCGTTTCCGGGGCCCACACAGCTCTGGAGTGTTAGGTTCTGGCCTCGTGGAAAAGGGGAGGAGGAGGAGGAGGAGGAGGAGGAGGAGGAGGAGGAGGAGGAGGAGAGGAGGAGGAGCAGGAGGAGGAGGAGGAGGAGAGTGTCAGGGCTCTTTCCCCCCCCCTGGCGCGCGCCGCCGATCTGCACTCGGGGCGGGCCCTCGTCCGGCCGTGGGTGCGGAGGGCGGTGCGGACAGCACCCCCCCCAAGGGTTGCCTTGCATCTTCCTCCTCTCCTCCTCCCCCTCCTCCTCCTCCACCTCTCCTCCTCCTCTCCTCCTCCTCCTCCTCCTCCTCCCTCCTCCTCCCCCCCCTCCCCTCCTCCTCCTTCTCCTCCTTCTCCTCCTCCTCCTCATCCTCCTCCTCCTCCTGCTTCTCCTCCTCCTCCTCCTCCTCCTCCTCCTCCTCCTCCCCCTCCTCCTCCTCCTTCTCCTCCTCCTCCTCCTCCTCCCAAGGACGAGCGACTTCCCAAGGTTGCCCCTCGCATCCTTCCGCACAGTAGCAGGCAGTGGCGAAGCGTCCTGGCTCACCTATAAGCCCACCAAAGAAAGTTCTGAGAACGATTATGGTGGTCGGCACGAAATGTTCTTAGAACATTTCTGGCTGATGCTGTCACGTTTTAACGCATCGGGCTAATGTTCTAGGAACACTGTTTTTGTCCTTCGAACATCTTGGGGTTCTAAGGAAATTTCGTGGTAGGCCTATGAATGCCCGGACGGTCGGTCCCCGCTCAACAGTAAGGAGGAGCGTCATAGCCATCCTAAGGCCCTGGCATCTCTATCGTTCGTCCTGATTTTACGTGCGGACAGTAATCAGGGAGGAGAGCACGCGTCAATGGCGATGCCCTTCCTTCGAAGAACACCGTACTGCATAGATATAGATTGTTCGAGTTCCGCGCGGATGTCTTGGCGGCGTCCTTGGTGCCGCCCCTTATTCCGCGCGCCCGAGAGAGGGGTCCGGTGCCGATCCAAGGTTATGGTGATGTCTTTCTTTCTTCCCTCAGAACACGCGTCGATGCCGATGCCATTCCCTCGTTCTCGCCTGTTGTGGGCTGCTGGTGAGCCCTCGTCACGCAACGGCTGCATTTGCCCAGCAAACTGGTCAGAACGCACCCTGTGAGCGGTCCGGGCCCTGCCCCTTCCGCATGTGCCTGGAGGGCCTGTATACCGATCTTGAACCTTGTACTTCCGTGGCCCTGATCGGTGCTGGTGTGCAGTTGGCGTCTTTGTATCCTCCCTCGTGGAGTCCCCATGGGATCTCAGCCGCCTTGGGGCTGGCGCCCCCTGCGTGCGAAAGCACGCGGCCTCGCATTGCTTCCCTGCCCGCTGGCTCCTCTCGACACCGGCGCGTGCTCCCAACGTGGAGCCCGCCGCACCTTCTCAGACCGCCTCCCGCCGCAGCTTGACTCGGGGCGCGCACGTTCTAGGCCTCCTAGATGGATGCATTGGCGATGCGGCGCGATCCTCCGACCCCACTTGTCTGCTCGAACCCATCTAGGAGGCCTCTACACGTGTACGTGTGTATTTGTGAGTATGTTTGTGTGTGTGTGTGTGTCCGCAGGTGTGCGTTCCTCCCCTGTTCTGCACGCGATCGCCAACGTCCAGTCCACCCACTTGCTTCAGCCAGGTGTAAGGTCGCCTACGCGTGTCCTGGCTTAGCGCTTCGCGGCGGCGCCTTCATTTCGCCACTGGAGGAGAGAGTTCACGCTCCTCGTTGTTGTCGGTTTGCTCGGTGCCGCTGCTATCATGCTTACCGCTGTCGTCGTCACCGCTGTTGTTCTGGGGCTCTGTGTGTATGCGGGCAGACTTGCATGGTGGCACAATCGCTCTAACGGCATCCCCGTTTAGGCATCCCATTGCCAGCGCAGACGTTCCCTGCCTAGCCGCCGATCCTAAAAGTATGCGGGCAGAGGCGCGCCCGCCGCACCTCGGGAAAAGCCCAGAGCGCCTCCCAGGGGGGGGACGCTCTCGGCCCTGCCCCGGGCCCCGTCGCCTACGCAGCGCACGGGGCTGAGGCGACGAGCGGCAGGGGCGCCTGTGACGGGTGCATGCCCTCTCCGACCCCGGGCGATCGCGAGAGAGCCACTACTTAGGCGATCACAAACATGGATCAAGGGGGCGTTGATTATCGACGGGTCCCGTTTCCATGGAAATCGCGGATTCCCGCCGCCGAGCAAAGGCGGCACCATCCGTAGTTCGGGGAGGGCATTTCCCCCGATCCATGGATTTGGCGACCGCGCGCCTAATCCATGGATCGCTAATCCATTTTTGCGCGCCCCCGAACGACGGGCTATGTGATAAAACATGTACCTTCGAAACCGATGATGAGGATGGGTGCCCTTCACAGGAGTACCCTTGCATCCTTGCTCACCTGGTCCATCCTGGATCACTCTCGATTGCAAGCCCCTCCTCGAAGAGCTTCGGCATGGCATTCCAGGGCCCTGGCATCCCTATTGCGAATCTTTACTATCAGTTCGACTGTACCTTTGAATGCCTGGAACTGTGGCTGGGGCGTTGGTGGCTGAGCCCGTGGGCAAACACTGTCTGCCTCACAAAGATATGAAAGTCTTGAATCACCATTTCGTCATCCCACATGGTGGTTAGCGGGACGTGGGTCTGGCGTGGACCGTTTGCATAACGGGCCAACCACCACCACGTGGTTTACGAAATGGTGGTTGGGCCTGTCTGACTAGTTCCTCACTGCAGAAACAGGCGCCATAACCGCACCAAGCACCAAGTCGTTCATTCGAAATACCTCAGAGGAAATATATAGAGAGAGAGAGAGAGAGAGAGAGATTGATGCCGCTTCCTCTCCCTCGTCGCCATGGCTGGGTTCGCCTCGGCATCCCCGTCAGAGCGCCCCCACGTAGAGGTCCGAGGAGTAGCATCTGTGCCTCATTGTTCTGCCCCCCCTCATACAAATCAGGAGGGGAAAAAACACAGACACATTTAATCATCGACTCCCAGGAAAATATGGGAAAATATGGGAATTGGGCGGGAAGACAAAAACCCAGAAAAAATGTGAAAATATGGGGAATTATCTTATTTGTGTGTATTTATTTGTGTGTCCTGGGGCCCCTTCAACAAATTCCGAGGCCCTGTCACCTGTCGTCGCCGCGGATGCACACGCCTCGGACTCGTCCAGGTCAGCGTGCGCCACGGGAGAGGGGTCCCAGGAGTGGCGGCATCGGCGGGGCCCCCAGGAGTCCCCAGCTTCGTGCCCCTGGCCCCCCGGCTCGAGGGGCTCTGCGACCACTTGGGAACTTAGTGGGCCTTGGAAACGACAGGGCCGTTTCTTTACCGGTCCCGTGTTGCCGTTTTTTTTCGCCGGTTCCGACGTTCCGACGCCGTTTTTTTACCGGTTCCGTCGCCGTTTTTCGACCGGTTCCGGCTCCGGCTCCAATCCTGGAGCCTTTTTTTGCCGTTTCCGGTCGCCGTTTTTGTGCCGTTTCTCAAGGGACACTTTTTCGGAAACGGTGAAAAAACGGCCCTGCCGTTTCCGGGGCCCACAAAGCTTGGGAACCCTCCCAGGGAGGAAGAACCACCCCAACACCCACACCTGGCGTTTACTAAGCAGCCCTGGGCGTTGACTCGACAGCCCTGGCCTGTTTCGAGCCCCTCGTGCGCGTTTACCAGATGGGCTCCGCTTGTCGAGGTGCTGCTCATGAGGTTGTTTTTTTAATCTGCCCCCTACCTTTGTGTCCGGCGTGTCCCTCTACAGGAGAAATTTGAGGTTGGGGGGTGTGAACAGAAGCGGCCCCAATCGGGAGATCGGTTTCCGTTCGTGTCGTGCGCGCGGGCGAGGCGGAGCTGCGCGAGTTCCTGCACTGGTAGCGGCCATCTATTGCCGAAAGGGCCGCCCTTGCCGCCCTCCCCCGTCGGCCGGCCGTGGCCCCCGGGCTGTGCCGGCGGTTGTCCCTGCGGTTGCCCCGATGGTTGCCACGATGGTTTCCCCGGCGGTGGTCCCGTCGGTTGTGCCGTTCGTTGTCCCGATGGTTGTCCCGATGCTTGTCCCGATGCTTGTCCCGATGCTTGTCCCGAGGGTTGTCCCGATGGTTTTTCCCGATGGTTGCCCCGGGGGTTGTCCCGATTGCTGTCCTGGTAGTTGTCCTCGTGGTTGCCCCGATGGTTGTCCTAAACAGATAGATAGATAGATAGATATATAGATAGATACATAGATATAGATATATATATATATGTATTGATAGATGGGTGCCCTGGCTTGATATTTGATGTACAGGTCGATACATAGATGGGTAGATGTACGCGACAGTAGGAAAGGTGAAGAAACCACAGAACCCAGAGCCATCGCACATCGACCGCCTCCCCCTCTCCCCCCCAACCTCCTTATCACCTGTAGGGTGGTCTTATCGGTATTCTAAAGTAGTGGACAGGCTGATTGTTGTTGATTATTCCCCACATCCAAAGTGGGTTTCTTGTTTTCTCTGGACACCCCGCGCAGGAACAGGAACACACACACACACACCCACTCACACTCACTCACACTCTCCCATCATCAACCTCATCAGCATCATCGATGATGCTCTCTCACATGCTTAGTCACTCACATACTCATCATCATCATCATCATCATCATCACTCGCACTCTCTCACACGCTCACGAACATCATCATCATCATCATCATCATCATCATCATCGGCATCGGCATCATCCTCATTCAAACATCATCATCGCCACCACTCATCCTCACCACCACTCATCATCCTCATCCTCATCATCGTTGAGTAAATTGTGAGGAAGTCTCAGGCGGGAACCCCCTCCCTATGGGGCCCGCAGATCATGTTGGTAATCCGAGCGGGTCATCGGAATCGTGTAACTGTCGTCACTTTTGAGCTCCCCAGGCCTGAAAATGGAGGAAGTCTCAGGCGGGAGCCTCGTCTGTGAGTGAATTGGGAGGAAGTCTCAGGCGGGAGCTCCCTCCCTATGGGGCCCGCAGATCATGTTGGTAATCCGAGCGGGTCATCGGATCCTGTAACTGTCGTCACTTTTGGGCTCCTCAAGCCTGAATTTGGAGGAAGTCTCAGGCGGGAGCCTCGTCTGTGAGTGAATTGGAGGAAGTCTCAGGCGGGAGCTCCCTCCCTATGGGGCCCGCAGATCATGTTGGTAATCCGAGCGGGTCATCGGAACCCTGTAACCGTCGTCACTTTTGGGCTCCTCAAGCTTGAATTTGGAGGAAGTCTCAGGCGGGAGCCTCGTCTGTGAGTGAATTCTGAGGAAGGCTCAGGCGGGAGCCCCCTCCCTATGGGGCCCGCAGATCATGTTGGTAATCCGAGCGGGTCATCGGAACCTTGTAACTGTCGTCACTTTTGGGCTCGTCAAGCCTGAATTTGGAGGAAGTCTCAGGCGGGAGCCTCGTCTCTGAGTGAATTGTGAGGAAGTCTCAGGCGGGAGCTCCCTCCCTATGGGGCCCGCAGATCATGTTGGTAATCCGAGCGGGTCATCGGAACCCTGTAACTGTCGTCACTTTTGGGCTCCTCAAGCCTGAATATGGAGGAAGTCTCAGGCGGGAGCCTCGTCTGTGAGTGAACTGCGAGGAAGTCTCAGGCGGGAGATCGAGGCGCGGGCGCGGAGCTTGCTGATGTTCAGGCCCAGCGAAAGGGAGTTCACATGGCAGAGCTCGGGGGCGCACAG
>CAUYUJ010018188.1:100000-145000 GCA_963575745.1 Prorocentrum cordatum
TCTGAATCCCCTTGACACAGCTCACACCTGCCTGCCGCCAGCCACTGCGAGCCACCCGAAGAGTTAAAGCTTGTCGACGAGTGTGCTGAGAGGGTCGCGTTTTGTTTCCTCACTCCTGGGTTCGGCTGAAGCTTCCTTTTCAACTCCGTTCACCGAGCTCCCTTGTCCTGAATAGACCTTCGCGCACGTTGCAAGGCTGGCGAGCGCAGGCAGGACAAAAGATCGCCCGCGGCGCCTTCGCGCGGGCGCCTGCTCGCTGTCCGGAGCGCCGTCAAGGGGATCCTCTCGGCGGGTCACGGGTGTAATGCTGCTCTGCGAGATGTCCAGCGTCCGGGTCAGGTCTCCAAGGCCCATCGTGCGCCAACCGGGGCGCACCTCCGAGCGAGGCAAGGGTTGGCAGCCGATTCCATCGCACGTTATTGTTTTTGTTTGTTCTCTCTCTCTCTCTCTCTCTCCCTTTTTTTTCTATAGTTATCTCTGTCTCTCTGTCTCTTTCAGTATGCCTGTGTCTTTTTTGAGCTTTCCTTTTTTCTCGGTTCCTCTCTCTCTCTCTCTCTCCCTTTCTCTTTTTTTGTGTGTTTCTTTTCTCTCTCTCCCTCTATATATTCCTCTGTCTCCCTCTCATTTCTCGCCGTCTCTCACTGACCCACTTTCGTTTCATGTATGCACATACGTATGTTGAAAGAGGGGGAGAGAGAGAGGGAGCTGTAGGTGTGTGTGTGTATATATATATATATATATACGTTGCACCCCGCAATTGCGGATCAGTGTGAGGGGGCGGCGGGGACGTCGGCAGCCTGCGAGTCTCTGAAGAAGATCCCCGCAGGTATAATTTCACAAATTAAACAACGAGCCCGTCACAGGCGCCGATTTTTCGGTAAAGCAATGGCGGTGGGTCGCTGGATGGGTCGCGGATGGGTCGCGGTTGGGTAGCGGGTCGGTCGCGGGTGGGTCGCGGGCGGGTCGCGGGGTGGGTCGCGGGTGGGTTGCGGGTGGGTCGCGGTGTGGGTCGCGGGTGGGTCGCGGCTGGGTCGCAGGTGGGTCGCGGGTGGGTCACGGGCCTGGTCACAGGGGATCCGACGACAACAATCAGCAATCAACAAAAACAACAACATTAACACATACAACAGTCCGCACCGCATAACCTCATTTCAGCCACGCGACCGGGGACAGGGAATGACCGATAGCCACCCTTACTCTTCTATATACAGATATACAGATGTACAAACATGCATACACACATTTTGAAATGTGTATATATGTACACATACTTATATATATATATATATATATACATATATATACACATGTACACATATCAGAGTGAGGGGGCCGAACGGTGATTCACTGATTCACTGTCTCTTGGTGCGTGGCTGAAGTGGGCTTCCGCGGTGCGGATTGTGGTTGTTGCCGTCGTAGTAGTTATTGTTGTTGCTGTTGTTTCTGGTATGGTTAGTGCTACTGTTTTTGTTTTTGTTGTTGTTGTTGGCGGTGGTCGTGCTGTTGTTTTTGAAGCTGAATTTTCATTCTCGAAGAATGATTATTGTCGGCCCCCCCTCAGGGGCACATTGTACATTGTGCTGTTTCAATTGAGGTGCTCCTCCGGGGATAGCGAGGGAGAGCGAGGGAGAGCGAGGGAGAGCGAGCTGCACCCTGTTTGTTACAAGGGAGAGCGAGGGATCACCAAATTTGGCCCCTAGCTGTTGAGCTACAACAATAACAGCTCCCGCCAGATACCTCTCCGCAATGTATTCCGACATCGCAGTCTCGCGCCGGACGGCCTCACAAGATATGCAGGAATCGCGCTCTCGCGTGGGACTTGCCCGCAATTTATTCAGACGCCACGCCCCCGACACTCAGGAATCGCTCTTTCGCTTTTGCCTTTCTCACGATTTACTTTGGAATAGCGCCATCGCTCGAGCTCTCCTTGCGATTCATGCAAGTTCACGCTTCAGCAACACGCCTGCTCGACCTGGCCGCTTGGTCCCGCCTTCCCGACTCCCGACCCGCCCGCGAGGCTCTACCCACCCGATGGGCCCGTCTGGTTCTGTCAAGTGTGTTCTGCTCCTAGCCCCCCTCATGCTAATCCCGTGCTCCATACTTCTCCCTCCCCCTTCCATCCGTCCTTACTTCCCCTGTTTCATGGGCTGTGCCAATTACACGCGGCAAGTAAGGAAGATATACCCCCAGTGGGGTACGATACCATCTTTCCGGATACCAGCCACATGATGTTCGGGGTAAGCGGGCCGTTTTGGAATTTGGGTCATTCTCCGAGGATGTCCCATCGGCGGCTCGAATAAATCTCGCCAGATTCATTCGATCGAAGACGCCTACGGCGAATCACCGCCGCCCCCTGCCTTTGTGGAAGCGCCTATGTGGCCGAACGTTGAGGCCAGACCTGCCAAGCCATCGGACCATGTGTTCCCCGAATCGGTTTGGAAAGCCTTCGGGGAACACGTGGGCGTCTTGATGGTCATCGTCGCCGTCTTGGAGGCCTCTTGGGCGATCTTTCGGCGATCTTTGGGGGCTCTTGGGCCGTCTCGGGCCGTCGGAAGGCCGAAAGAAGGGAAATGCCCAAATCCATCAAAAACCTTGGGAAAATCAGTGATTTTGGCATCTTTTGGCCTTCCTGGAGGCCCTCTTGGGGGCCTCTTGGGCCCTTTTGGGCCAGCTTCGAGCCAACTTCGGCCATCTTGGTGGGTTCCTGGCACGTCTGACGCCGTCGGGAGCCGTTTTGGGGGCCTTTCTGGGCCAACGGGGGACCCTCTTGGGGCGCTCCAGGGCCGTCTTGGAGGCCATCTTGGGCGTCTTGGAGGCCATCTTGGGCGTGTTGGAGGCCTCTTGGGCCGTCTTGGGGCCCTCTAGGGGCCATCTTGGAGGCCACTTGGGCCATCAGGGGGCTCTCTTGGGGGCCTCTTGGGCGATCTTGGGGGCTTCTTGGGCCGTCTTGAGCCGTCGGAGAGCCGAAAAGGCGCAAATGCCAAAATCCTTCAAAAACCAAGGGAAAATCGATGATTTTGCCCTCTTCGGACTCTCCTGGAGGACCCCTTGGAGGCCTCTTGGGCCGTCTGGGAGGCCTCTGGGGGGCCTCTTGGGCCGTCTTGGGCCGTCTTGGACTCTATTGGGCCGTTTTGGAGGCCGTCTTGGACCATCTCGGGCGGACGTGGAGGCCATCTTGGGCCATCTTCGCGATTTTTTGAGGATGTCCCGAGCGACACGGCCGTTTTTGGGCACGGTGGCGGGACGGGCCGGAGCCCACTGGAGAGTTCTTTTAGAAACATAACCAAAACCAAAACCTGAAACGTCCAGCACGCCGTGCACCCCTGCAAGCAGGGGGCGGCGGATCTAGTGGCCTTCGTCCCATCCCGCCATCGTGCCTGGGTCCTGGTCGTGGACGAGGCCTCGTGGATGCCTCTTGTGGCCTCTTGGAGGTACCTTTGGGGCCTCGAGGCGCCATCCTGGGAGCCTCTGGAGGCCTGTTGGGGGCCTCTTGGGGCCATGCTGGCTGTGTCGTGGGTCGTCTTGCCAGTTGGATAGATAACTCCAAACCCTTCTGGGGGTCCTCTGGGAGCCTCCCAGACCCCTCGTGGGGCATCGAAGTCTTTTCTGACGCGTCTGGAGAGTCGCTTGGATGGCCTGGGACGCTCGGAAGACAGACACACCGAGCTTGCTGGAATCATGCAGCAGGCTGTGGTGTCCAATTGTGTGGCGTCTCGGCTCAAGACCTAAGAGGCCCTCGAGAGAGTCCCTGGACGTTGCCTTGGGGCTACTGAGGGTTCCTAAGCCTGTTTGAGCGTCTCTTGAGATGTTCCAGGGACGCTGTAGTCGGCGTTGTGGGCGGGTTTGGCCCACGAGACTGACGTCATAACCCATCAAGACCGCATGGGAAGTCTGGCAAATTGTCCCTCCAGGCCTTCAAGAATCTCACGATCCTTGTAACAATCACACCTGTCTGGGGCTTGGAGTACTCTTGTGCCAAGAGGAGGTCGTTGTTCGGAGGGGCCTGGGGAGTTCAGCAGTCGCAAGCATGAACTCTCGAAGCGCTCCGCGCCGGTGGCCCCCTTGCAGCCCCTCGGGCCGAGTGGCGCCGCGGCGCTGCGGCGCGAGACCCCTGCCACAGGTGCCGGGCCGTGCCGTCCCCAGCCATCCTCGAGTGGGAACAGCCCTCCGTCGCCTCCCTCCCTCCGTCGCCGCCCTCCACCCCCCTCGACCTTCACGGTGCGTTCAATCACCAGCCTCGAACCTATCCATATCCCTCAGATTGACACGCTAAAAGGAGATGACAACCTCAGGGATACACCCTCAGAAACTGAGGAAATCCCTAAGATCGCCATCGTGATGACGCGATGCCCAACATAGGGATAGGGATATGTTCCAGGCTGGTAATTCAACGCTCCTGGCCCCCCCAAGAGCCCGGGGGGGGGTCCACCAGTGGCACAGGTCAGGCAGCAGGCGGATGTGCGCGGCGTGCAGGGTTCGACTAGACGTAAGAGTGACCTTTCGCCGGAGTGACCTTTGGTGCGGGCTCATCGGGCTCCTCCCGATCGCCGAGCGCGATTCGATATAAGCGGCCCGCGCCCTTGGGTTTGGCTCCCTCGCGCCCCCAAAAGCTGCGCACCAAAGGTCACTCTTACCCAGGGTCACTCTTACGCCTAGCCGAAGGGTCAGATGTGGCCGCGAGCGGGTGCTTGCCGCCAGGTGCGGCGAACTTTGGTCCAGGATGTCGTGGGCACCGCTCTGCCCGTGCGACCCATCCTCGAGATCACGATATATCTGCTATCTCGTCTCCTCTGGACGAGAATGTTCCCCTGAACACGTTTCTCTGCGGCTTTCAGTTACAGCGTGTTCAGCGGGCAAGACTTATATCCATATCCAGTGCGTCTTTATTTTTTTTGAAGAAGCGCCTCAAGGCCGAGGCGCACTGGATATGGATAAAAACCTAGCCTCTACATTGGGGAAATTTATCCATGTACAGTGTGCCTCGGGTTTCTGGGGAAGGGAGCCCGAAACTCCATACTGCAGTGGATATGGACAGAAGTATTGCCCGCATGTTCTGGAGGGAATACATCCGGAGGGAACTGCAGGCTCGCCGATAATTTCAAGGTCTCCACGGCCCTCAGTCTAAGTCGTCAGAGATCTCAGGGGGGCCCCGCCCAGCGGGCAGAGACAGTCGAACTCAGCATCCAATGTGCGTGCTGGGCATCCCTCCCCTCCCCCTCCCCTCCTCGCTCTCTCCTTGCCACTGTCCATCCCTCCCGCTGCCTCCCTCCTGCCTCCCTCCTGCCTCCCTCCTGCCTCCCTCCTGCCTCACTACCTCCTTCCTGCACCCGCCCGCTCTCTGCCTCCCTCCCTCCCCCTACCTCGCTCCCTCGCCCCTCCTCCCCCCCCCCTCTGGCCCCCCCTCGCGCCCCCTCCCTCCCTCCCATGGCCCCCGCTCGACCCCTTTGGACCGCGCGTGAGATCCCCGTCCGGGGACGGCCCCTCGTGCGGCATGCTCGGCCCTGCGGGGCCCCTCCCGCCCCTCCTGCTCCCCCCCGGGGACCGGCCCCCCCCCACCTCCCGCCGAGTGGATCCTCGACCGCCCAAGGGCCGAGGAGGTCAGGAGGGAAAAAACACACACAGACACAATTCATCGTCGATTCCCTGAAAATATAGGAAAATATGGGAAGTGGGGGGGAAGACAAAAACCCAGAAAGTATGGGGAAATATGGGGAATCGTGTTATTTGTGTCTATCTATTTGTGTGTCCCAGGGCCCCTTCAGGAGGGCCCTGAGAGAACGGCGCGAGACGGTTGGGAGCGTCCCCCGCCTCGCCCAGGCGTTGCCGCCACCCGCCTCGCCCCCCCCCTCCCGGGTAGCGACCGTGCCCGGAAGCAACACCTGAAGCACGATTGCCCATGGGTCTCCGAAAGTAGGTATTCTGGGATCTTCCGAACTCAATCTTCTTCAAGTGCAGTCCTGTTTCAAGGGTCGGCATGGTTTGGCTGGGGCTTGTTGTTCCTTGGGCGGGCCCCGACCCAATCCACTGCACCCGCCTTCCTGCTTCATGTTCCTGCCTGCCTTTTCCGCCCGGCGTGCATCCTCGCTTGCTTCTCCCCGGCCGGCCGTGCCCGCGCAGCGAGGCCCCCCCTGGCGGGCTGTCGAGCGGGCGCTGCGCGCGCGCAGGCGGTGGTCAACCTCTGCATGTGCAACCGGGAGGCCACGGGCAGCAGAAGGCCGAAGCCTTCCTCCTGTCCCGCGCGGGGGGCGGGGGCGGGGGGCCACGGGGGACGAGCATGTCCGCATCCGCGCCCTCGCGGCCTGGACTCTGGGGCGCGATGCCGCTGATATCCGAGGGCGGCCGAGAGGGGGGGCGATATTTAGGGGGGGGGGGAATATCATGGCGGGGGCCGTGCTATCTCCCCAGATTTCATCGCGCTGTTTCTTACTTCGATACGTCCCCAGCCTCCCCCCCTGGGCCGCGCACATGCCGCCGGCCATGATATCTTGGACGCCCACCTCTGGGCCGCCCCCGAGATGTGCGATCGCACGGATACGCTCCGCGCGGGGCATTTGCGGCTACGATCCGCGCGGGGCATCTTGCGCGACCCAGGGGCCTGGCCAAGCAAGGCCGCGGATACGTACATCTGCTTCGCTCACGAAGGGGGGGAGGATGAGGTGGGGGGGAGGGAGTTGCGGTTACGGTTGGCACGCAGTGACCAGTTGCAAGACTGGGCGCACCAACACGGAGACCACATTGATCACGCACGGGGAACACCATCCAGGGGGATTTGGAGAGGGTGGCTTGGGTGAGGGAGGTGGGGGGGGGAGGAAAAATATGATGCACTAGGGCTTGTGGAGCAAGATGGGGAGGAGTTTGAGGGATGAGGGGAGAGAAGGGGGGCGGAGAGGGAAGATGAGAAGTCGGGTGGCTGGGAGCAGGCGGGGGATGCAGGTGGGAGAAATGAGAGGAGGAGTGGAGGAAGAGAGGGAGGAGAGTGGAGGAGAGTGGAGGGAAGTGTGGGAAGAGCAGAAGGGGGATGAGGAATACACATGTGAGTATATGTGCATGCTGATGTTGGCAAGTGTGGACCCCAAACAGTAAGTTATTCCACGATGGATGTGCACGCCATGTGGTGCAAGCTGTGTGGTGTAAGCTGCGTGGTCCAGCATGCGTGGTGCAGACGAGAGGCGGCACCGTGGCGAAACCTCGCAAGACCCACCCAGCTCGCGAGGCGACAGCGTGGCTGCAGCGAGGCAGCAATGGGCGGCGACGTGGCGAAACTTGGCCGAACCCACCAGGCGCACGAGGCGGCGTCGAGGAGGCAACGAGGCGGCAACGTGGCGAAACCTGAACCCACCAAGCGCACGAGGCGGCAACGAGGCGGTAACGGGTGGCCACGGGCGGCAGCGTGGCGAAGTTTGGCCGAACCCACCCAGCGCACGAGGCGGCACCGAGGAGGCAACGGGCGGCAACGAGGAGGAAACGAGTCGCACCGCGGCGACACCTCGCCGAACCCACCCAGCGCACGAGGCAGCACCGAGGAGGCAGCGGGCGGCGGCGTAGCGACATGTGGCCGAACCCACCCAGCGCACGAGGCGGCATGGAGGAGGCAACTGGCGGCAACGAGGCGAAACTTGGCCGAACCCACCCAGCGCACGAGGCGGCATCGAGGAGGCAACGAGGCGGCAACGTGGCGAAACCTCGCCGAACCCACCCAGCGCACGAGGCGGCACCGAGGCGGCAGCGGGCGGCAACGTGGCGATACCTCGCCAACCACCCAGAGCACGAGGCGGCATTGTTTGGGGATTTGCTGACTGTGTATGGGTATACAAGAATACTGCGGGGAGAGATCTATATGAGACCGGAGGAAAACCCACAGCAGGGCTATAAGGCTAGGGGGCTATAGGGCTATTGAGTTATAGGGCTATAGAATTACAGGGCTATAGAGTTGTAGGGCTATAGAGCTATTGTGGGGCACCCCTGGGCACCCCCGGGCACGCCCGGGCACCCGGGCACCCGGGCTTCCAGGCACCCCCGGGCACCGGGCCACCCGGGCGTGAAGCGAAAATCGGCGGCAAACTTAACCTAACCATATGAATCCGCTGGGACCCCTACGGAGGCAAGCTCTGATTGGGGAACATACACACATGCGTTCTTGTGGTCATGTCTCGACTGTAAGTGGTCCAGAGTGTCCCGTTCTTCGGCCAGGGCTCTCTGCCCCGTCCTCTGCTTCAGTCGTTTTTCCATCCCAGGCCGACCAGTCAGGGCCTCGAGGCCCCTGGTGAGGCGGACAAGCAGGTCCGGTTTTTTGTATGTGGTATTGACGACTCCCGATTCTGATGTCCCCAGACGCATCTAGAGGCCCAAAAAGGGCCGAACGCGTCCAGATGCCTGGAGTCGAATCTTAGGAATTGGGTCCATGTTTTGCTCAGTTGCCCCTCGACGCCTTAGGGACCCTCGCCTATAGGTGGAGTGCAGAATCGTCCTGGTATGATTTGTGTTCTTGTCCCTAGTACAGCCAAGTCTGGCGCAGCTCTGTTCAATCTGGCCCCTGTCCCGCTTCATCCAGCCCTCTCTGGCCAAAGCTGGACGGCTAGCCCCTCCCTCCACCTCGTCGTGCAGCTCCACGAAGGGCCGCCCGCCACCCAACTTGCCGCGTCGAGAATCCGAAAAGGCGGGAACGCGAACACCCTTCTCACACCTGTTGTGGGAAGTCACTGATTTTGGCCTCTCGGGGCCCTTCTTGGGGTACTCTTGAAGCCCTCTTGGGCCGTCGAAAGAAGAGGAGGAGGAGGAGGAGGAGGAGGAGGAGGAGGAGGAAGAGCAGGAGGAGGGAGGAGGAGGAGGAGGAGGAGGAGGAGGGGGGAAGAAAGAGGAGGAGGAGGAGGGGGAGAAAGAGGAGAGGAGGAGGAGGAGGAGGAGGAGGAGGAGGAGGAGGAGGAGGAGTGGGAGCAGGAGGAGGGTGAGGAGGAGGATGAGGAGGAGGAGGAGGAGGAGGAGGAGGAGCAGGACCACCCCCTCTGCGGCAGGGACGGCCGCCGCTGGCAGACGCGGCATCGCGGCAAAGCGGCCAGCGGCTCCGAGCAGCCGCCGCCTGCAGGAGGCGCAGGCGCGTGGGGGATCTGGAGAGGGCACCTGTACGCCACCACCGTGCTGGGCCAGGGCCATCTCGCGCCCTACGTTGTGAGCACTGGGACTCGAAGAAGACAACATTGCATGAACATAAACTTTTGGCGCTCCGCGCGGATTTCTTGGATCCGCGCCTGGGCCCCCCCGACGGCGCCTCTGGCGCCGCCCCTGGCGCGCTCCGCGCGCCAGGGAGGGTGGTCCGGCGCAGATCCAAGAAATCCATGCGGAGCCCCAAAAGTGTACGTTTATGTTGTTTGTTGTTCTTCTACTCAGGGGGGACGTCTGGGAAGGTCGCGCATCGTATGTCAGGAGCCTCGCTGGAGCATCAGAGCTTCAATCTGACCGTCGAGGAGGTCCACGCATTGCGATGGGGGAAGCGCCGCCCAGCTCCTGACTTCGCGGTAAGCTTCTTACCGTCGCAAGCGCTCCGCCAGAATGAATGAGACATCTGCCCTTACACTGCTTTGTCTGGACTGCCAGGGCCCCCTCGTGCGCGGCAAAGATGCAGACCCCCCCAGGACTTACAGTCAAGGCCCTGAGGTAAGGACCACTTGGGGTTCGGAAGGGGCTCGCTGTTCCTTGGATCCCTCTGTGGTTGTTCCTCCAGCCCTCCTTGTGCACCTGGGCGCTTCTGGGGCCCAGAAGGTGGCTTCGTTCCTCATTTAGCGTTCCTTCTGGAAGTGCCATGGTTGGTGTATGCACCAAGCCACAGCACAGGATGGCCCCTGGCCAGGCACGGCGATGGTGTCCTGGTGCGCGACGCAAAGGAAACGGGGTCGTCTGCTCCGACATTGGCGCGCAAGCTGCTCGCGCAAGGTCGCGCGCAAGCGCCCTCGTCTCCCAGGTAGCGTTCCGCGCTGGCGGCCCGCGCAAGCAACCGCGCAGGGTCGCCATGTTCCCAGCACGGCCGTGGGCGCCCATGAAGCAGCCCTGCCCCGTGCGGTTTCCTTCTCTGGGTGCATCTACTCAACGGCCTCGCGTGTCGGGGCGATTCTTGCGAGGGGTGGAGCCTCTGCTCCCTGGGGAGAGCCGCGCGGCCCGGCTCGCGGGCTGCGGCGCGGCGGGCCCTCGGCTCTCTCGGAGGGGCGCCGCCTGCACACCGCCGACGCCGCGCCTCGCGCGCGCGCAGCGCCTCGCGCAGCTCTGCGGAGGTGCCCGGGCTGCGCGAGCCTCGGGAGCCTCGAGACTCCAGCGATCGCAAGCATGGATCAAGAGGGGGCGTGGATTGGCGACGGGTCACGTTTCTATGGGGAATTGCGGATTTCCGCCGCCGAGCGAGGCGGCACCCGCCGCATGTTTGGGAGGGCACCTCCCCCGATCCATGGACTTGGCGACCGCGCGCCAAATCCATGGATTGCCAACTAGTCCATGTTTGCGCGCCCCCGAGAGATGGGGGTCAACTATGGGGGAAACGTAAGACTCGAGTGGGCCGGAACTCGGCCTTGCCGACGCGTCCTGCATTTTTTCACGAGCGCGTGTCCTTGATGTCTTGGCGGTCCAGTTCTTATGGGATGTTTTGCAGCGGGAGCTCGCGTCAAACTGGAGACTGGGTCTCGTCGTTTTCATGATGGCCCCGTTAGGCCAACCCAAGGCCCCCAAACCCAAGTCTTAGGTCTCCCCGATCAAGGCAAACACGGGTTCAGCCGGAGCGCCGGATCTCATAGGATCTTTCAACTCCGGGGTGGCATTGACGTGGGTTGGCGCGCATGATCTTGCAGGATCTTGCAGGATCTTGCCAAGCCTGACTGGCCCGGATTTGCATTGAATTGGGCCAGTAGAAGCCCGACACTCGCCTGCCGCCGCTCATCACTGGCACGCTCGCCGTCTTTCGGGCTGCGCGTGTTCTTCGATCGTTTCTTCCTTGATGGCGTCAGCAAAACATCTGACGGAGGATCGCACCGCATCGCCGACGCCGATGCATCGGCGATGCGGATGGATGTGGAATACGATTTTATCCATGCTGTCGTCGCCGATGCATTGTCGATGCATCATCGAGATGCATGGGCGATGCGGCGCGATCCTCCGACCCCATCAACCCGGACCCCATCTGGGAGGCCCTTCAAACACTTGCACCTCATCAGCGGTAAGTTGCTGGTGGGGTCGTCCGGCCAGCGTGACATTGGTTTGTCGTTGTTCTCCGGGTCCAGAAACACATGCCTTCCCGCACCTGCACCGATCGGCTGGGACCTCGCAGCGGCGCCACTGATGCCCTGTTCGCCCTCCTGTGTGCCGCGCTACTTCTCGGGGGGCGCGTCTGGCGAACGCAGGGGTGTCCGCGGTCTCCATGGATCGAATGGCGCGAGCCAAAGTGTGCCGATTCGGTTGCGCAAGCTTTTCGACCGATCTACGCTCAAGTGAAGGCAGCTTCGGGACGGGCCTGTTGTCGAATAGCATTGTCCGTCAAACGTTCTCGAGCGCATTGGCGCATGCGGGCGCGCGGGCGCCCGCCAGGTCCGTCGAACAGGAATTCACACACACACACACACACACACACACATACACGTACATACACACACATGCGTTTCTCATCGTGCACGGCGTTGCAGACTTTCGTGGCGAGTCGAGTATTTTATATTTTCGCAAGCGCGACTCGTTTTTACAGAGTCTACGTAATTAGGTCGCGATCGTTGGAAGCCCGTTTGTGCAGGCGTCGGATTAAATATTAAGTCGTTGGGTTGATTTTTCTTGTTGAGCGCATGGCTCGGTCAAGGCTTAACATGCTAGACGGGAGGGGGTAGACCTGGTGAGGATGAGGATGATGCGGAGGAGTTGGTGCGGCCCCTAAACAACGTGTGGATAGAGTGGGCGGGGCCAGTCAGGAAAACGCGGGAACAGAAAGGTTTCTCTGGATATTATTGGGGATGGTATTCCAAGCAAAATCAGATGATAGAGAGGATGCGGCGACAAGTGAGACACGCTAGCGGATGCGTCCAGACCAGTGTTGACAGAATACAGATTTCACATTTGGCTTCCCATGGCCGAATCAACCGTCCCTCGACCGCGACCTCGGCAGCAGCAGACCGCCATGAAGCAAACGAGTCCTCGGGGCAACGGGTCCTGGACTTCAGGGCCTTCCCCCGGACCAGCTCTTCGCCGAGAGTCGTTTGTGCACGGTCCTGGGGACCCTGGAGGGCTTCAGCGGCCCGAAACAATTCGGGGGCGGCCAAGAGGGGGGTGATGACTAGAGGGGGATATCATGGCGGAGGGGCCATGATGTCTCCCCAGAGTTCATGGCGCCTTTTCTTGTTCCAATACGCCCCCCTGCCGCCCCCCCTGAGCCGCGCACATGCCGCCCGCCAAGATTTGCGACCCCCCTTCTTGGACGCCCCCCTCTTGGCCTCCCCCGAACAACTCAGGAGGGGAAGAAACACACAGACAGAATGAATCGTCGATTCCCCGGAACATATGCAAAAATATGGGAAGTGGGGGGGACGACAAAACCCCTAAAGATGTAGGACAAACATTGGGGAATCCTGTTCTTTGTGTGTGTGCATTTCTTTGTGTGTCCCAGGGCCCCCCCCCACAGCGAAAAGCCTCAGGGGACCCGCTGCCCTCGGGACCCGCAGCGCCACGCCGACGCAGCGGTCGCAGGGAGCAGGCGCGCAGCGGTGGCCTCGGCCGTCCTCCCCGCTGGCAGCACCCCCGCCGGCAGTCGCGGGTGGGGCGCTGCGCTCCAGTCGGGCGTGTCCCTCCGCGGGAGGAAGCTTCAACGACAGTCAAGCAGTGGTCTGGGGACGATGTTGTTTCCTATCTTTGGGCATGTTTGGGGTGTACTTTTGGACAGTGATTTTTTAAAAAATTTCGCACAAGATCCGCCTGTAGGGGGACATGCCCGACCTAGTGCTAGGCGGTCACCGCCGACGCCGGCTGCGGCGCCAAGAGGAGGCGGCAACGGACACACGGCCAAGAGGCTGGAGTGAGGAGCGGCTCAGGTCCGGAAGTCGCCATGAATCAAAGGGGTCCAAGACAGCCACTCGGGATGAACAGCTTGGCCTGGGGGGAAGGCCCCTTCGGGTCCAGGACCTGTTGCCCTCAGGACCCGGCTGCTTCATGCCATTGGATGGGCTCCTGAGACCTTTCCATGGATTTCCCTCGTGGCGCTCCCTCGTGCACCCTGGCTCTTTGTTGGGGCAGTCGTCCCTTGCTTCCAGAGGAGCATGCGTCATGAAAATAATGCTTTCCGAGGTGTCCAGGGCTTCCCGTTGTCCCGCGCAGGTAAAGACAAAAAGCCTGGGGCCGCTAGAAGCCTGTGACGCCCCGAAACACATCGTCGGGACCAACCGCACCATGACACCATTGTCGTCCCACGACTTAGCGCTCATGATGAGTAGCTTGACTGCAGCTCGGGAGTGGGACAACAGTATCACCGACACGCTGCCGCTGGCAGCCCGTCAGCGTGTCACCCCCTCGTTTCCGCCCGAAGGCCTGGCGACTCCTCGACCGCAGCGCGCTCATGGGTACCCCCACGGTGGCGTGACACTGGCACTGTCCTCGTCCTCCGCGTCGCAGCAGCAGCAGCAGCGAGCGGCAGCGTGCCGCGGGGCGCGCCGGCGGCGCGCTCTTGCCCCCCGAGCAGCAGCGGCGACGACGGCGAGCGGCAGGGCGCCCCTGTCAGGAGGGGAAAAAACACACAGACACAATTATTCGTCGATTCCCAGAAAATATGGGAAAATATGGGAAGTGGGGGGGAAGACGAAAACCTAGAAAATATACGAAAATATGGGGAATATCTTTATTTGTGTGTATTTATTTGTGTGTCCCAGGGCCCCTTCACCCTGGGCGCGCGGACCGCCCTCCCCCGCGCGGCGGGGCGAGGTCCTGCCGGCGGGCCCGCCAGCGCCTCGTCGGCCGCGTCGGCGTCCGACGCCCCGCCGGCGCGCCGCCCGCCGCCGCTCGCCGCCGCTCCCCGCGGATGGCATGCGCCGGGCATCGCTCGGACGTGTGCATTCTTCCTTCGAGGAGGACCGTCGGGGAGCATCCTTGATCATTCAAGGGCTCCCTCGAGGGCGCGAAGTTATTCGCGCTTCGCGCTTCGCGGTCCTCGTTCCTTCTCCCCCCTCCTCCTCGTCCTCCTTTTCTCCCTTTGGGAGGGCGGCGCGAGAGCGCGAAGTTATTCGCGCTTCGCGCTTCGCGCAGCGCGAAGCGCGAAGTTGGGAGCCCTAGATTTTTCCTTCGAGGAGGACCATCGAGGAGCATCCTTGATCATTTGGCAAAAAAAAAAATCACGCACGAAACCGAAAAAAGCACAGGGAATGGACGTCCGAGCGATGGCCAGTGCTGCGGTGCGTCGCTTCGTGTCGACCCGCGGCGACCCCGCCGCCGGCGCTCGACGTTCAACGCCGCCCCCGACACAGAATCTGTCGATGCGGAGCGGGCCGACGTTTTGGAAACGGCAGGAGTTTCAGAGTTGAACGGTCCCGGCAGTGTCAGGCACCGGCGCCAGGGTCGACACGACACGAACCTGTCGTGGTCTGGTTTCTATGATAAGGCTGCAGGAGAAGTGGGAGTTGGGGCATGGACATTTTGGCTCAAGCCTGTGGTACAAGTTGCCACTGGCTAGTTAGGTGTGCCTATGGGCCGGTTCGCCGCCTGAACAGCCCAGGGGGAGATGTGCGGCGGCGAGCCCAGGGGGGGCGTAAAGGGGGCAGGCCTTCTGAGAAGGCTTGCCCCCCGTCACTTTTTCCTTGGGCTCGCCGCCAAGATGTGTTCCGCCGCCCCCCCTTTTGAGGAAAGAAGCACGGTGGCCACGGCCAAGATGTCGCGGGATCTTGTTGACGCCGATTTCGGTCAACATCCATACCAGCCGTCCTTCCTTCGCGAGGTTGATCCACGCAGTAACGATGATCAAGATAGACGATGACCAAGGTCGACGCCGACGTTTCCGCGGTCAGTCCTGGTCATGGTCATTGTGTCGTTTCCTTCCGTTGTGGTCCATATCTGGGCGGAATCCCCTGGCAAGCCCCTCGGTTTCGAGGCCTCTCCCTCTCTTTTTCTTGTCTCTCTCTCTCTCTCTCTTTCTTTCTCGGAGGAGGAGGAGGAAGAGGAGGAGGAGGAAGAGGAGGAGGATGGCCAGTCACGACAGCGGCAGTTCTCCCCGGCGTTTGTCCGCCCTTCCGCCCTTCCTGCGCCTCCAGGAGGCTTCTCGTCGCCACAGCTGGATCCGCCTCGGACAGCATGTCAAGATGGACCTTGGGAGGAGTCCCGGGACCGATTGTGAGCGGATTTTGTCTTGGCGGGAGGGCCGTCGTTGTTGCACATTTCAGGGCCGCTGACATGGGGGAACTGGCCCCGGGACGGAGTGGGGGGGGGGGGGGCGAACACCGTCTCGCAGTCACCCACTCGTCGGTCGCCGATCGGGGCCCGAGTGCTCAGCGTGCCATACCAGGAACGGCGGATTCACTACCGGTTGCCTCTTGCCGATCCAGCGACGATTTTCAGGTCGATGTTCCCCCCTCCTCTCAGCGGGTGCTCCCCCTGTCGTTCCGGCGTCCCTTCTCTTCGTCGCGCCCTCGTCCTTCTATCCTCTCCCCCGTCCCTCACGGAGGCGGGCCAAGCTGCTGTTTGAAATGCGAGCATTCGCCCCCTCTTCCGAAGTCATGCAGGGGGCATCCCACAGACTGCGGAAGGCACCCTCAGCTCTGGCGAGCCGCGAGACGAACGGTGAGGCGGTGCCCCCCCCCCCCCCCCAGCGTTCCATTCATCGATCCATCCACCGAGCACGTTCCTCTACTCGCAAAGTGCCTACTCGCCAGCGTCCGAACAACACATATGCATTTCTCGATATCATGGAGCGTGCATCCCCCGCTGCACCTCCCTTCCATCTGCGAGCAGTTACGTTGCAGGCAGTGGAGCGCGCTCTGTCTGTCCTTCCGTCTATCCTCTCTTCCGCCCTTTGCCTTGGCATCGCTCGGACGTGTGCATTTTTCCTTCGACGAGGACCATCGAGGAGCATCCTTGATCACTTGGCGAAACAACCACGCACGAAACCGAACAAAAAGCACAGGGAATGGACGTCCGAGCCATGGCCAGTTGCTTGCCCTGGCTCCGCCGACGCCCGCCTGCCCCGCGCGCCGCGGACTCGCGGCGCGAGCTCGGGGGCGGCGCGCCTCGGCGCGCGTCGCGCACGCCAAGCCCTCCAGAGCAGACCCCCCCTCGGCGAGTGCCCTGGGCGATGCATCGAAGAAGGCACGGCTGCTGGAGCCTCAACTTCCCAAGGGCCGCGCTGAGCTCTTAGGTCTGCTCGGGGGCGGAAAAGAGGGGGGTGATGACTAGGGGGGGGTGGATATCATGGCGGGGGCCATGATGTCTCCCCAGGTTTCGTGGCGCCTCTTCTCATTTTATTACGTCCCTGGCCCCCCCGCTGGGCCGCGCACATGCCGCCGGTCATGATTTGCACCCCCCCCTCTTGGACACCCCCCTCCTGGCCGCTCCCGGTCTGCGCTGGGTCACCGTGGCGGCACCTCCAGCGCCGCCCTCGGCGCCCCGCACGCCGGGGTGGGGGGGGCCAATCTCAGGGAGGGAAAAAAAACACAGGCACAATGGCGGCACAATGAATCGTCCACTCCCAGGAAGATATATGGGAAATATGGGAAGTGGGGGGGAGGACAAAAACTAAAAGAAATGAAAACATATGGGGAATCATTTTATGTGTGTGTATGTATTTGTGTGTACTGGGGCCCCTTCACAATCGCCGATCCAAGAAAATTGCGCGGACCTCGGGACGCTGGGGCTTGTGCAGTTGGCGTTTTTCTTCTAGCGAGTTCCTGCCCACACAGCTGGAGCGCCGAGAGGACCTCTCCCTGGCTGTCGGGGGTGGTGCCGCCGCGCCCTCCGCCAGGAGCTGCACTGCCAGCGCTGCGGTCCTTGCTCCTGGCAGGTTGCCTGTGCACGAATATTGCGCGGCCAGTCTCCCCGACGCGTGTCTGGGCTCCTGTCAACCCCGCTCACTCTCGGGAGCAGAATTGGTGTTCTCGCCTTGGCGCGGGCTACACTGCTAGCTCACACTGGTGCTCTCGCGTCGGCGACTGCCTCATTCTTCGCTAATGTCGGTGCCGTCGTGAGTTAGCGCCGGCCACATCCACAGCCTGAGTTAACGCCTCAGCGTTGGTGCTGTAGTAGCCGCACCAGCAATTGTCTACCGCGGCAGCAGTGGTAGCACGAGTGGCAGCAGCATTGGAGGTAGTAGTGGCACAAGTAAGTAGTTACCAGCAGTCTTAGCAGCAGCTGGGGAAGGGGGAACATGAACAGCGTCTGCAGCAGCCACAGAGCAGCAGCTCGACATCGGTCGACATCGGGCAGCACGTGCGTGCGGCAGCATCGCGCCTTATCGATTATGTGGCAACCCAGATTCTGCCACCCTGTCTTTCGCAACTCCTCGCCGCGCTTCGGGAGCCGAGAGCCGCGGCCGGTCGCCACATGCTGCCACCTGCTTGCCGCCACCCACGTGGCGAGCAGCAGTCTTGGGCCCCTGACAACTCGATCTTACTCCCGGCTGAACTGGGTGAAATGCCGTGCCCTTTGGACCGAAATGAATTGAACTGACTGGGAAGGCATTTTGAGAGCACATTTCAAATCGTTCGGGCGCACTCGCAACCACAAATAGAGGACACCTTTCAACCCACCTACGGGCGCAACTGCAACCGGGCGCAACCGCAACCGCAACCGCAAATAGAGGACACGTTTCACCCGCCCGCAGGAGCAACCGCAACCGCAACTAGAGAACACCTTTCAACCCGCCCGCGGGCGCAGCTGCAACCGCACCTAGAGGACATGTTTCAACCCGCCCTCGGGCGCAACCGCAACCGCAACCGCACCTAGAGGACACCTTTCACACCGCCCGCGGGCTCAACCGCAACCGCAACCGAACCTAGAGGACACATTTCAATCCGCCCGCGGGCGCAACCGCAACCGCAGCTAGAGGACACATTTCAACCCGCACCCTGGCGCAACCGCACCCCGCCAGCGGGCGCAACCGCAACCGCAACCGCAGTTAGAAGACACATTTCGAGCCGCCCGCGGGCGCAACCGCAACCGCAACTGCAATTAGGGGGCACAGTTCAACCCGCCCGCGCCGATGACGAGGAGGAGGAGGAGGAGGAGGAGGAGGAAGACGCGGTTCTCCTCTGGGATATTGCAGCGGGCAGTCCTTATTCCACGTTGTTGCTTTTGATTTCGAGCCGCGATGCCCGCTGAGCTCTCGGCCTGGTCGCCCAGAGCGGCTGGACGTCTTGCGTTGTGTTCTGATCGGGGTCCCCCGCCCGATGCGATGACCACACCGTGTGGGTGTGGCGAGCCAGTGGACAGAATCGGGGTGACCGCACGGTCCAGGGACTTGGGTCTTGCCACGAGGCAGTCTCGCATCGGGCAGCCAGGGCCTCCGAGGTCCCAAAGGCCGTCGGCCGTGCGGCGACGGGCCGAGGCGGTGAGGCAGCTGGGGATTCTGAGGTTTCCGCACGGTCTCTTACCGCGCCGTTCTGGGGTCCCTCAGCTGCAGGCCCCACTGCGTGGAGTCGGCCCCCGACGGAGAGCCGCGGGACAGAGCCCCTGCGCGGTGCTCGGCCGGGGCGCCGGCACCTTCTCACCCATCCCCATCTCGTGAGCCTTGGCATCTCAGCCCGTCGGCCCTCCCTCCTGGGTGGGGGCACACATTTCCACCCGGGTGGGTACGTCGGCCAGTTGGGCCAAGGCCACGCCGGTGGGGACAGGCCAGAGATGGGTTCGATCGCGCCACACGCGGCTCGATCGACCTGGCCCAGCAGCAGCAGCGGCAGCACGGCTGCAGTGCGTGGCGCCCCCCTCGGCCCCCTTCGCCAGCGCCCCCGCGAGGGGCGCCGGCGACCCCCGCGGCCTTCGGCGAACTTCGGCGGCCACTGGCGGCCATCGGCGGCCAGAGGCGACCGCTGCGGCCATCGGTGGCCACTGGTAGCCTCTAGGCGGCCAGCGCTGGCTTTCCCTGGCATCGCTCGGACGTGTGCATTTTTTCTCGGCGAGAACCATTGAGGACGATCCTGGACCATCGAGCAACAACAAAATCACGCACGAAACCGACAAATGCACGGGAAATGGACGTCCGAGCGATGGCGAGTTTCGGCAGCCATGAGTTTTGGGCCTCCTGGACGTGGTCGGAGTCGATGGCGTCGGAGGATCCCGCCGCATGGTCGATGCACCGGCGGCGCGGCTCGAGGCGGAGCCCGATGCTCTCCACGCTGGCGTCAAGCCGATCCATCGGCGCTACGGCGGGATCCGCCGACCTCGGCCTGGCGCGACGGTTTGCCACAGGGCGCCCGAGGAGGGAGACTCCACCGGCTGGAAACACGCGCCAAGAAGCAGCCGAGATCTAGTGTCAGGAGGGGAAAAAAACACACACAGACACCATGCATCGATCGTGGACTCCCAGGAAGAGGTGGGAAAATATAGGGGGTGGGGGGGGGGACAAAAGCCCAGAACATATGTGAAACTAGGGGGCATCCTGTCACTTGTGTGTGTGTGTGTGTATGTATCTGTGTGTCCCTTGGCCCCTTGATATGGGGGGGGGAGGGGGGGGGGCGAAGGCACGCGCCGAGCGGCAAGACAATGAATAAGGACACGATCGCCATCAGGGAGGCCTCTCTAAGTGGCGGCTTGTTTCAGAGGCGGGGAAACCAAAAAATACCCCAGTGCGACCCTACCTAGAAGTTGGAGCCCCTAGGAAAGCAGCATTAGTTGCTATGCTATGCTATGCCATGCTATGCTGCGCTATGCTATGCTATCCTACGCTGCGCTATGCTATGATATGCTAAGCTATGATATGTTATGCTGCGCTGTGCTATGTTAAGCTATGCTAAGCTGCGCTATGCTATGCTATGCTGCGCTGTGCTGTGCTGTGCTGTGTCGTGCTGCGCTATGCTATGATATGCTATGCTGCGCTATGCTATGCTATGCTGGGCTATGCTATGATAGCTGTGCTGCGCTATGCTATGTTACGCTATGCTATGCTGTGCTCTGCTATGCTAAAGCTCAGCGAAGCTGTGTCGTGCTGTGCTGTGCTATGATATGCTATGCTGCGCTATGCTATGCTATGCTGGGCTATGTTATGCTAGCTGTGCTACGCTATGCTATGTTACGCTATGCTGTGCTCTGCTATGCTAAAGCTCAGCGAAGCTAAGATGAAGGTAAGCTAAGCTAAGAGAAGCCTGAGCTAAGATGAAGCTAAGCTAAGCTAAGATGAAATAAGCTAAGCTAAGATGATGTCAGCAACGCTAAGCTAAGGGGACGTAACTGGGGTAACAGCGGGGCGGATCCTGGGGGAACCGCCCGGGGCGGGGCCCACTGCCTGGCCCTTTAAGCTAACAGAGTAAGAACCCTTCTAGGCAGAGCCTAGGTAGGGACACAAAGAAAATAAAACAAACTCGAGGCAGCGGCAGGTGGCCTGCGGGGGGGGGCTCTCGCCGCCATGGGCTGGCCGCAGCTCGGGAGGCGGGCGCGCTCGGGAGGCGGGCGGGCTCCGGAGGGGCAAAGACACACAGACACGAAAGAACCTTCGATCCCCAGGAGAATAGATTCAAGAGGGACAAAAACACACAGACACAATTCATCGTCGATCCCCCGGAAAAAAATGGGGAAATATGGGAAGTGGGGGGGAAGGCAAAAAACCAGAAAATATGGGAAAATAGGGGGACTGTTTTTATTTGTGTGTATTTGTTTGTGTGTCCTGGGGCCCCTTCATATATATATATATATATATATATATTCTCATACGCACCTCTCCGAGGGAGTAGAGCTCAGAGGGGATTAATGCGTCCGTGCGTGCGTCCGTCTTTGATTTTAATGGCCGTTTCGCTAGGGACATCCTCGAAATTCTGAAAATTGGTGGCACCCCTCACGCAGATCGTGAAGGAGAGGTCCAAAAACACATAGGGATTCAACCATTTCTACATCAAACCTTCAAAAACACAGTGTATTTCCAATGATTTTGACCTCCTCTATGCGAGAATTGCCGTTTCGCCTGAGACACCCTTCCCAAATCGGGCCTTTGTCGAACCATCTTTGAGCAATCTGGCCGTTTCGCTAGGGACATCCTCGAAATTCTGAAAACCGGTGGCCACCCTCACGTAGATCGTGAGGGAGAGCCGACACACGGCCACAACAACCACACGCATCCGTCAGGATAACACCCCCCCCCGCCGCACACACGCCAGACCAGAATCCCCATCCCAGTGGAGAGCAACACGCGCGTTGGGCAGAAATCCCCGGCCGCAACTCAACACTCCCACCCGCCGCACTCACGACAGACCAGAATCCCCATCCAAGCGCAGAGCAACACGCACGTTAGGCCAAAATCCCCGGCCACACGGCAACAACAACCTCTTCGCACCCTGCGTCGGTATCGACATGCATTTGTTGTATGAGCCTGGGCACGCACGTGCCACTTGTATATATATATATGTGGGATACTATGGGAGGTGGGGGGCAGACGAAAGTCCAGAAACGATGGGAAGATATGGAGGAGTCCTGGGGTTCGCGTGCAGTTGTCTGGGTGTCCCTGGGGCCCTCCCGGGACCATTTCGATTCCTCCGATTCGATTCGATTTCGATGGCTTCCGATTCCGATTCGTTTCGGCTTCGGATTCCGATTTGGTATCCGGTTCCTCACTGGAGGCCTACCAGCTTGCCGATTTCTGCTGGTGCGACTCCTCCCGACCTGGCCGCCGCGCTCCGCCGAGCCCGTTCGCTTCGATCGCCGATCCGACTCGTCGATTCGATTCTGGGCTCGCCTGCCCCTGGCATCGCTCGGACGTGTGCAGTTGTCCTTCGGCGAGGACCATCGAGGAGCATCCTTGATCATTTGGCGAAACAACCACGCACGAAACCAACAAAAAACACAGGGAATGGACGTCCGAGCGATGGCCAGTGCCCCTCCAGGGACCGAGTCTCCCCTCGCCTTGCTCCAGCCGTCCGCGGCCGTCGGGCCAGCCTCGGCGGTCGGCGGCCGGCGAGCCCGCGTCGCGCCGCGAGGCGCCGCCGGGCGCCGCCGCCGCGGGCGCCGCCGGCGCGGAGGACCGCGAAGAAGAAGAAGAAGAAGAATAAGAAGAAGAAGCCACGCGCGAAGCAGAAGTTCCTCCAGCGGAATTTCCTCCTCCTCCTCCTCCTCCTCCTCCTCCTCATCTGGCGTTCCGCGTGGTGGGGCAGGAGGAGGAGGAGGAGGGGGATGGAGGAGGCAGGGGAAGAGGAAGAGGAGCGGAGAAGAAGCAACGCCAGAGGCATACACTTTGGGCGCTCCGCACGGTGGAGCAGCAGGAGGGCTGGGAGGGGGATGGGGATGGACAAAGGGGAGGAAGAGGAGAGGAGAAAGATGATCGAAGAAGAAGCAATGCCACGAACAGAAACTTTTGGTGTTCCGCGCGGATTTTTTGGATCCGCGCTGGGCCCCCCTCGGCGGCGCCTCCGGCGCCGCCCCTGGCGTGCTCCGCGCGCCAGGGAGAGGGGGATCCGGCGCAGCTCCGGGAAATCCGCGCGAAGCGCCAGAAGCTTGTGTGTTATGGAGTTGTTTCCCTTCCTCTAGGACTGCGACCTCGGCCAGGACGGCTCGCAGGCGGGGCCCGTGGGGGGGCGCCTCTCCTCGCCTCGAGGGCGTCCGTAGACCAGGGCGCCCAGATGGGGTCGCAGCAGGTGGGGTCGGAGGATCGCGCCGCGGCGCCGATGCGTCGGCGATGCGGCTCGATGTGGACCCCGACTTGCTCCATGCCGACGGCGCCGACGCATCGCCGACGTCGCGGGTGCATCGGCGGTGCGGCGCGATCCTCCGACACCATCTGTGCCCGGAGCCCGTTTATGGATTCGGCTGGCCGGTTACGGAGTTCAGCGCAAACGGGGTTCGGTTGAGCCCGGTTTGGGAGCCGCTCGCGGCCCTAGCGGTGGTCTCACATATATTCGCCGAGCCGGACTTGGGAAGTTCCCAAGGAGAAATTGTAGCGCATTGGTTGTCTAGATTGTTTGGGCTGGCTTTGTGCTGAGCTTGTCAGCCCCTCGCCCGAGCGACAATAACGCAATGACGACTTGCCGCCGTTGGCGGCCTCGACGGTAACCACGGCGACGTCAGCATGACGACAACGACGACGGAGACGACGACGGTGCCGTGGTGCTTATGCGCACGGGGGCGTTGACAGGTTCAGTCGTGCCGAACAGGCCCTGAAGCCTTGATGTGCTCGCGTGCGCTATGGTCTCTGTTGCTCAAACGCGCTCTGACAGTCATGGATATCGTGGTCGAGCGCTGCGGTGGTGGTCCAGTTGCCCGTGGGGTCTTGCCTTGATATTGTTGCTTGCTTGACGTGTCAGGTCCCCGTCCTCCTCCGCGACGTAGTTCTCAATTTCCTCCGCTTTGTGTTTGTTTCCTCCACGTCCCCCTGTTCATCTTCAACTCCCATAGGCTTTGTGGTGTGCGCAGTCGCTTGTGATGCACGCAGGGCGCAGGCCCGCTTTCGCCATGTGTAGCGGGGCGCATCTGATCCGATGATGCGCGTGTAAACTATGCGCCTGTGCGCACTGGTTTGCGGAGTACACTGGGCTGTTTGCGCACGCGTGAACGGACAGGCCGCATGGTGTGCTGTGTCTTCGTGATGTCCGCAAGCCCACGCCTATAGCTGGTGCACAAGCAAGTGTTTGCGTTGTCGCGGTGTGCGCGAGTCTGCAGGGGGGTCACCGTCGCGGCACCCCGCCCAGCTCTTCCTCGAATTCCCAGCGTCTTCAGCCTCTCCGAGTCAAGGCCCGGCCCCTGGACCCCTTGTCGGCCTGGTGCTTCGGGCCCGCTTCTCGCCCCTGAGCCGTTCCTGCACTCCGCCTGGCGGGGCCCGAGAAGCGCTGCTGGAGACTCGGCCCAGACGTGTGTGACGATATCAAACAGGGCTAGGATCGGGATAAATCGCTCCAGAGCGTTCCGGAGCGCTCTCAGAGATTTCGAGTTATCCCGATCCGATTTTCTCCCGATCTTCGCGTCGTCTTACGATACGCCGTCTCTCGACCTTGCCTCCGCCGCTGGCCGCTGGGGAACTCGGGAGCAGCGGCCGCTGTCGAGGGAGGGGCAGCTGGAGCCGCGGGGGCCTCCCGGGCCCTGCTCCCCTGTGGCGCAGGCAGCACTCGCATCTGCCAGGAGGGAAAAAAACACAGACACAATTAATCGTCGATCCCCAGAAATATATGGGAAAATATGGGAAGTGGGGGGGAAGACAAAAAACCAGAAAATATGGAAAAATAGCGGGAATCTTTTTATTTATGTGTATTTATTTGTGTGTGTCCTTGGGCCCCTTCAATCTGGGGCTTCTCACCTCTCCAGCCCTACGGAGTTGGACGGGTCCGGCGAGGATGCCCCGCTCTGCCGCCCGTTGCTGTCTCGCTGCGGCCTCGTGCGCTGGGTGGGGTTCCGCCACGTTGCCGCCGCGTTGCCCTCTCGTTGCCTCCTCGTGTGCTGGGTTGACCTGGCGAGGGTTCGCCACGCTGTCGCCGGTTGCCGCCTCGTTGCCACCTCGTACGTTGAGCGGGTCCGGCGAGGTTTCGCCACGTTGTCGCCCGTCGCTGCCTCGTTGCAGCCTCGTGCGCTGAGTGGGTCGGGCGAGGTTTTCCTGCGTTGGCGTTGCCGCCCCGTGGCCGTCTCCAGCTTGCACGACGTGCGCTCACCACATAGCGCACATCACATACGCTCGCACCACATAGCGTCCACATCTGCAGTGCAAGAATTTCTCGTTTGGTTTCCGCGCTGGCGAACGAACTTGGCCTTTCTGATTATCCTGGGGCCTTCGCCCGGGAAAAAGCTGGCCCAGGTCCCAGGTGGGCCCCGGGAGGAGTCTGGGGGTCGTTGCTGGGAGGATGCTTTGGCCTGGCAGTAGTGCCGCCATTCTCTCATGTGGCCCTTTTCCGAAACTGTCCTCCTCCTCCTCCTCCTCCTGCTTCCTCTTTTCCTCCTCCTCCTCCTCCTCCTCCTCCTCCTCCTCCTGCTCCTCCTCCCCCCTCCTACTCCTGCTCCTCCTCCTCACTGGGCCCTTCTCCTGCTCCAGGAGGGGGAGGGGGGAGAGCGTCGGTCCCCAATCGAATCGCCGGCTCCATGCCGATCGGGGCCTGGCGGGCCCGCCCCTGGCAGCAGCGTGATCTCTCTCCCTCGAGGGCCTGTCGCCGATCCAGCGGCGATGTATCTCAGGATGGAAGAAGCACACACGCACACGCACTCCTAGGAGGCCTCTAAAGAAGCACACACGCAACACGCAACACACATCGCACAACACACACAGACACAGACACACAGACACACAGACACAATGGAACGTCGATCCCCAGGAGGAGGAAGGAGGAGGAGGAGGATTACTGATGGGGGCCGTCTACAGGAAGGGGGGGCCACCCCAAAACGCTAACAGCCAGGCCGGGGGGCACAACTAAAATGTAATATTCAAAATTACGTTTTTGTCCGAAGGCATGGTTTGGAAAATCCAGAATTATGGTTTGTTGTTGTTTTTGCCCTGAAGGGCTGTGTGTGCTTGAATTCAGAAATCGTGATTTTATTGTGGGAAGGCTTCGCCTCTTTCGCCCTTCTGGAAGTGTTGTTGCACGATGAACGCCACGTGCGAAACATGTTTGTGGGGAGTTGCGTGTGTAGTTTCATTCGCGGTTGATCGCGTAGTTGGTTTCGTTACTGTTCGTATCCATCACGGTCCACCCAGCAATAGTACCCAGGCGAAATGTCTTGATCAGGGAAGTGCGGGAACATTCCGTGTAACGAAGAGAAATTGATGGGGAAGCCGTCAAACTGAATTTCGTGGGTCAGCCTGGGCACGCCCGGGTGTGAATGCACATTCGCGGCCCTTGCCGAAACAGGCAGGGCGCAGAAGAATGATGAGGAGGCGGGGGAGGGGGAGGCGGGGGAGGAACACGAGGAGGACGAGGACTAAAAGGAAGAAGGGAGGAGCGACGGGAGTAGCAGGAGGGGGGCGAGCAGAAGTATGATGACATTGACTGCGCAAGCTTTGGGGGGAGGAGGAGGAAGAGGAGGAGGAGGAGGAGAAGGAGGAGGGGGATGAGGAGGAGGAGGAGGAAAGGAGGAGGAGGGAGGAGGAGGATTGGGCGAGAGGAGGAGGAGGAGGAGGAGGAGGAGGAGGACGAGCGTACAACGCGCCCACGCGCGTGCGCGCGAGGTGTGAATTCTGCATTGTTCTCAGCGGTCTGGCAACGAAGGGGCCTGGAAACGAAGGGGTTCTTGGGCGGTGACCGAATGGGTGTTCCAGGTAGCGCGGGGCTGCAGCGCGCCAGCCAAGTGGCTCAGCGCGCAACGCGCCCGCGCGCGCGCGCCGGCGCGAGCTGTGAATTCTGTATCATTTATAATAGAAGGGCCGCAATGTTGGCATGGAAGCTCAAGTGGTCCCCTAGCGGAGACCGATTGGATTTCCGATTTACCATGGGTTTGTAGCACGTCGGCGAAGTGGCTCAGCGCGCAACGCGCCCACGCGCGCGCGCGCGGGCGCGAGCTGTGAATTCTGCGTTATCCACAAAAGAAGGGCAGTCGTGCTGTCCTGGACACTAAAGTGGCCCCCCAGCGGTGACCGACTGGATTGTCAAATTGGCATGGGGGTGTAGCATGTCGGCCAAGTGGCTCAGCGCACAAGTCGCCCGCGCGCGCGGGAGCGAGCCGCCACTCTGCGTTATCCAGAACAGAAGGGCCGCCATGGTGGCTTGGGAGTTCAAGCAGCCCCTTAGTGGTGGCCGATTTCTTTTTCCAATTTAACATGGGCTTCTAGCATGTCGGCCAAGTGTCTCAGCGCACAGCGCGCCCACGCGCGCGCGCGAGCTGTGAGTTCTACCCGCAATAGCAGGGCCGCCATGCTGGCCTGGGAAATCAAGCGGCCCATTAGCGGTGACCGATTGAATATCCGAGATAGCTCGAGTTCGTAGCGTTTTGGTTAAATGGTTCAGCGTGCAACGGGCCCACGCGCGCGCCCGCTTGCGCTCGCGCGCGCGAGCTGTGAATTCTGTATCACCAACCATAGAATGGCCGCCACGTTTGCTTAGAAACTTAAGTGGCCCCTTAGCAGTAAACGACGGACTTCCAAGTTAGCAAGAGGTCGTAGCATGCCGGTTAAGTTGTGCAGCGCACAGGGCGCCCGCGCCTGTGCGCGCAGGCGCGAGCTGTGAACCCTGTTTTCTCCGCAATGCAAATGCAGCCACGTTGGCCTGAGAACTCAAGTGGCCCCTTATCGGTGGCCGATGGTATTTTCCATGTTTAACATGGGTTTGTAGCATGTCGGCCAAGTTGCCCAGCGTGCAAGGCGCCTCGCGCGCGCGCCCGCGCGCGCGAGTTGTGAATTTTCGTGCTACCCGCAGTAGAAGGGCCGCCATGTTGGCTCGCACACTCAAGTAGCCCCTTTGCGGTGGCTTCCAGCATGTCAGCCAAGTGGCTCAGCGCGCAACGCGCCCCCGCGCGCGCGCGGGCGCGAGCTGCGAACCCTGATCCAAAGTAGAAGGGCCGCCGTGTTGGCTTGGAAACCCGGATTGATTTCCAGGGTAGCACTGGTTTGTGGCATGTTGGCCAAGTGGTTCAGCGCTCAACGCACCCACCCGCGCGCGCGCGAGTTGCGACTTCTGGATCACTTGGTTGCCCAGAATAGAAGGGCCGCCACGATTGCCTGGAAACTGAAGTGCAACCCTATCGTTGGCTGATTCGATTTCCGAGTAACCATGAGTTTGCAGCGTGCCGATTAAGCTGTAAATTATTTATTGCACGCAATAGAGTGGCCGTCATGTTGGCCTGGAAGCCATAGTGGCCCCTTAGCGGTGGCCGATTAGTTTTCCCAGTTTACCTAGGGTTGCCGCATGTCGGCCAAGTTGCTCAGCGTACAACGCACCCGCGCGCACGCGCGGGCGCGAGTTGAGACCTCTGCATCGCTCACAACAGAAGGGCCGCCGTATTGGCTTCGAAACGCAAGTGGCTCTCTAGCGATGGCCGACTGGATTTTCAATTTAACATGGGTTTGTAGCATGTCGCACAAGTGGCTCAGCGTAAAGGACGCCCACGCGCGCGCGCGCGAGCAGTGACTTACGAACTATCCACACCAGGAGGGCCGCTATGTTTGCTTGGAAACTAAAAGTTGCCCGTTGCGGTAGAAGATTGAATATCCTAGTTAGCCTGTGGTTGTGCCATGTTGGCCAAGTAGCTCAGCGTACAACGCGCCCGCGCGCGCGGGCGCGAGCTGTGAACTCTGTATCATCCACGACAGAGGACCGCCGTGCTGGCCTGGCAATTCGAGCGGCCCCGCGGCGGTGGCCGAATGGATTTCCAAGTTAACATGGGGTTGTTGCATCTCGGCCAAGTGGCTCAGCGCACAACGCGCGCACGCGCGCGCGCGGGCTGTGCATCCTGCACTACCCACAATAGAAGGGCCGCTGTCTCCTGGAAACTCATGTGGCCCCTGAGCGGTGACCGATTGGAATTCCGAGTTCACATGGGCTTGTAGCATGTGGCTGAACGCACATAGCGCCCGCGCGCGCGCGCCCCCCCCCCGGCGCGTGCGAGCTCTGAAAGCCGTACTACCCGCAATATCGGGTCCTTTATGTTGGCATGGAAGCTCAAGTGGCCCCTCCGCAGTAACCGATTGAACTTCCGAGTTAACATGGGGGTTGTCGCGTATCGGCCAGGTGGCTCAGCGTACACGTCGCCCACGCGCGCGCTAGCTGTGAACTCTGTATTTTCCACCGTACAACGGCCACCATGTTGGCATGGAAAATCTAATTGGCCAATTAACGGTGACTGATTGTATTCCGAGTTAACATGGGCTTGTAGCATGTCGGTCACGTGGCTTAGCGTACAACGCGCCCGCGCGCGCGAGATGTGACTTCTGGACTACCCACATTAGAATAAGGGCCGCCATGTTGTGGCCTGGAAACTCAAATGGCCCCTTAGCGGTGACCGATTGGATTTCGAAGTTAGCATGAGTTTGTAGCGTGTCGGTTACGTGGCTCGATTTACAAAGCGCCACCGCGCGCGCGCGCCCGCGACCGCGCGAGCGCGAGTCGTGAATCTTGGGTTACCCACAAAAGAAGGGCCGCCGTGTTGGCCTGTGAACGAAGGTGGCCCTGAGAGGTGACCGACTGCATCTCCAAGTTAACATGTGGTTGGAGCATGTCGACCTTGTGGCTGAGCGCGCAACGCGCCCACGCGCGCGCGGGCGCGAGCTGTGAATTCTGTTGTGCCCACAATAGAAGGGCCGCTATGTTTGCCTGGAAACTCAAGCGGCCCCTCAGCGGTGGCCGAATGGATTTCCCAGTTAACATGGGGTTGCAGCACGTCGGCCAAGTGGCTCAGCGTACTACGCGCGCGCGCGCGGGCGCGAGCTGTGCATTCGGCGCGCGGCGGCCGCGGGCCTTTCTGCGTGGGAAATAAACACAATATGCGAGCGCGGAAATACAGCCACACGCATTGTGGCCATGGGCCACTACGTAGGTAGGCGAACATACGGCTGCAAGGGGCAATGCCGCCGCGCGTTAGGGCGGGACACCATATTATGCGCGAGGGGAAAGCGCCGAGGCCATGTGCGGCCCGTGTTCAGCGCAGCCCGGTCGCCCCCGGCCTGGGGCCTGGCCCGGCAAGCAGCCCTGCCCACCCTGACCGGTACCCAGCGGGCTGGCCCCTCGCCCACCCAATAGCTCGGCTGGTGACCGGCCGGTAGCCCGGCCAGTAAGTCCGCGAACGCGGCGGGCAACCCTGCCGGTAACTCCACGAACCCGGCCGGTAACCCTGCCGGTAATTCTACGAACCCGGCCGGTGACCCGGCCCGGCCGGTAACCCGGCTGGTAGCCCGGCTGTTAACTGCGCGCCCGGCCGGTAACCCGGCTGTTAGCCCCAGCCCGGCTGGTAACCCGGCTGGTAACCCGGCTGTTAATTCCCAGCCCGGCCGGTAACCCGGCCGGTAGCCCGGCTGGTAGCCCGGCCCTTAGCTTGGCCTTGCAGCACATTCTGTAGCGGAGCTACAGCGCCGCTACAGAACGCCGCAGACGGCCGGCCTTTTGCCTGGCCGGCAGCCCGGCTGCAACTCCGCGCACCCGGCCGGTAGCCCGGCTGTTAATTCCCGCGCGCCCAGCTGGTAACTCCGCGCACCCGGCCGGTAATTCTGCGATTTTGGTTGGTAACCTGGCTGGGAATTCAGCGAACCCGGCCGGTAATTGCGCGAGATCGGGCAGTGGCCCGGATGGAAATTTCGCGCACGCGGCGGGCCCCGCAGCCGGGAATGTCGCGGGTTAACCGCAGGAGGCCCCCCCCCGCCCCACCGATTTCCTTGGGGCGAAAACAAGGCCCCGATGCCCCTGGCCCGCCCCCCGTGGATTCTTTTCCCGTGATTAGCCGTTTGGGCGAAATCCTCTTCGCATGTGCACCCATGGCCCACTATTGGTCGTCCGTTGGTCACTGCAAACCGCGGCAGCCGGCGCAGGAAAGCCATAGTGCGCTGATGGCCATGCACCTACCAGTTCGTGGAAAACCATTGGGCGCCACGCATTTGTTAATTGTCTGGCCATCCATTGGGGCCAGAGAACTACATGTCAAATCGGGTTTTCCCTTCGGGTTTTCGCGTTCACACCGACGACATACGCGCGGAAACCAAAGTGCGCAGCGCGCGCGCGCGATTTTGCGCTGCGCACTATGGTTTCCACTTGTATGGCTATCTGTTGGGACGAGAATTAGATTGCGCATCGTTTGGTTTTCGCGTTCACATCGTTCACAAATGTATGGGAAGAAACCGTTGTGCGCACCGAAACGTCGCGCGCGCGACCTTGCGCTGCGCGCTGGCTTTCCCACGCAATTATCAACTGCATGGCCATCTGTTGGGGCCAGAGAAATAATGTTTAAATGGCGCACTCCCGATTTGGACTTCGAGTTCGCATGCGTGGGAAGCCATAGTGCGCAGTGCAAGGTCGTGCGCGCGCGCGACCTTGCGCTGCGCACTGTGGTTTCCCACGCATTTGCTAATCGCGTGGCCATCTCCTGGATTCAGAGAATTAAATTTTGCTTAGGGTTTCCCCTAATGATTTTCACGCTGACATCGTTGACACATGCGTAGAAGACCACAGTGCGCAGCGCAAGGGCGCGCGCGCGCGCGCGCGACCTTGAGCTGCGCAATATGGTTCCCCGCTCATTGTCCAACGCGCGCGCGCGACTTTGCGGTGCGCGCTGCGGTTTCCAACGCATTTGCCCATTGTACTGCGGTCCTTGGGGCCAGAGAATTCAGTTTTACATTTGGTTTCCCCGCGCGCGCGCGTGGTGAGTTCTGGATTCCCCCCCATAAGCAGATCGTTTTGTAAAGCCAAAGACTGAATTGATTTTTGCTTGTGAAGTAGTAAGGGGGCCGACGGAGGCGCGTAGTTCTGCATAGCATTGTGGACAATACAGAACTCCCTACGCGCGCGCGTGGTGAGTTCTGTATTGTCCACATACAGAACTGCGCGCTCCCCTCGGCCTCCTTACAGCTTCACAGAAAAGTCCAATTCAGTTTTTGGATTTACAGGGCGATCTTCTTATTGTGGACAATCCAGAACTCACCACGCGCGCGCGCCGCGGCGCGGGCGCGTGTAGGAAGTTCTGGATTGCCCACAATAAGAAGATCGCCTTGTAAATCAAAAAACTGAATTGATCTTTTCTGTGAAGCTTTCTGGAGGCCGACGGAGGCGCGCACAGTGAGCGCCTTGAGTAAGGAACACTTACTTTTCAAAGGGGGCTCGGGCGTTCCTTAGGTTTGCATGCGTTCCGCTGCCTTTTTGGCGGCGAGCCCCCCCGGTGTTCCTTGCGATTTTGGACGCGCGGGTTCGTTTTGTCGATCGGGGCGGACGGTCTAAGGAACGGGGCTCCACGGGGGGGCTCGGTTCCTTGCGCTTGCTCGACGTAATGCGACGGCGGTCGCGTATAAGCCCTGCGCCTCTCCGGGGCCTTCCCGTTCTTTGCGGGGCGCGCGCTGGAGCTTTCGCCCGTTCCGCGCGCCAGGGCATTGAGGTCCAGTTCCTCGCAAGGGCCCCCGCGGCCACGCGGTTCGGAGCTCACTGGCTCGACATAATTGAACGGTGGCTGCGTTATGGTCCAGCTCCGTTCTCGGGCCCCCCCGTTCCTTGCGGGGCGCGCGCTGGAGCTGTCGCCCCTACATGTATCCGCATACCAAGGTATGGGGCATTGAGGTCCAGTTCCTCGCAAGAGCCCCCCCCGTTCCTTCGGCAACGCGGTTCGGAGCTCACTGGCTCGACATAATTGAACGGTGGCTGCGTCATGGTCCAGCTCCGTTCTCGGGCCCCCCCGTTCCTTGCGGGGCGCGCGCTGGAGCTGTCGCCCCTACATGTATCCGCATGCCGAGGTGGGGGCATTAGTCCCTTATGTCGCACCTTAGGTCAAGACCTTCACTGTACGCCTGCATGCTCATTTTGTGCTTTGCATCCGTGGGTTTCCATATTTCTGAAACACGTGGCCGCCCAAGGCCTGTGCACTGGGTCACCCCTGGGGGCGCGAAGATTATTGCGCCTCGCGCGTCGCGGCACGGGCAGGAGAGCCGCCCTTGTCCAGGGCGGCGGCGCAGGGGCGTGAAGTTCACCGCGCGTCGCGCATCGCGGGGCGCGATAATCCTCGCCTATCTATAAGTATGTACACGTAAGGCTCCGCGTGCGCCGGTTGGTTGGTTAAGTCCAGTGCGTTGGCTGGCTGGTGCGCCGGCTGGTAGGCAGGTTGGTAGGCAGGTTGGCTGGTTGAAGGGCCGTTTAAGGAGGCCGACGGAGGCCGGGTCACCCGCGCGCGCGCGTGGGGAGTTCTGCATTGTCTAGAATATTCAGGTCGATATGTTATTCCCAAAACTAAATCTGAATTTTTCTGGAGCCCTTTAAGGAGGCCGACGGAGGCCGGGTCACCGGCGCTTGCGCGCGCTGGAGAGTTCTGCATTGTCAAGAATATAGAAGTCGACATGTTATTCCCGAAACTAAATCTGAACTTGTCTGGAGCCTTTTAGGGAGGCCGACGGAGGCTGGGTCACCGGCGCTCGTGCGCGCGGGATAGTTCTGCATTGCCCAGAACGTACAAGTCGACATGTAAGTGCCGCGTTTGAACATTTTTTATTTTTTTCTGGAGCCCTTTGGGGAGGCCGACGGAGGCCAGGTCACCCTCGCGCGCGTGGGGAATTCTACATTATCCACAATATACAAGTCTACATGTTATTCCCGAAACTAATTTGATTTTTTCTGGAGCCCGAGGCCGGGTCACCGGCGTTCGCGCGCGCTGGAGAGTTCTGCATTGTCCAGAATATAAAAGTCGACGTGTTATTCTCAAAACTAAATCTGATTTTTTCTGGAGCCCTCTAAGGAGGCCGACGGAGGCCGGGTCACCGGCGCTCGCGCGCGCGGGATAATGCTGCATTCTCCAGAATATAGAAGTCGACATATAAGTGCCGCATTTGAAATGAATTTTTCTGGAGCCTTTTGAGGAAGCCGACGGAGGCCGGGTCGCGGCCGTTCTTCGGCCAATGCTCCTCCCGCTTGCGCGGCGGTTAAGTTCGCGCTTCTCCAGGCCGCGCGCTGCTCTGTATAATCAGTACGTTTCTCATGTCCCGCACGTTAAGCTCCAAGCCCAACATGCGCGCGGATATTGTGGGAAGCCGTCTGGCGCTCCAGAAAGCAACATCGCTTGCGGACCTGCGCGTTTGAGACGATGAAACCTTGCACTACGGGAAGGGGGGGGCGGTGGCGGAAGCTCCAGCGGCATGGGGGCCCTTTCGCGGCGCGGAAGTGCGCGTCGGCATTCGACAATTCTCCTTTCGGCGCCCGTGGGGCGCGGAGCCCGTTCGGGCGCGTTTCCGGGCTGGCTGCTGGGCAATATGCCGCGATCCGTTCTCTTTGTTTCCATTTACAGATGATATTGTATGTATATATATATGTATAGAAAAGAGAGAGAGAGAGAGAGAGAGAGAAAAAGAGAGAGAGAGAGAGAGAGATGGTTTGCGCTGCCGTCAATTATGTTAGCCGCGCCCTGGTCTAGCTTGTACCCGTCGCGACTCAAAAGTTTGGCTCGCTACGTGCACGTGCGTGTGTGTGTGTGCGCGTGTGTGTGTGTGTGTTTGTGTGTGTGTGTGCGTGCGTGCGTGCGTGTTTGCTTCGATTTTGGCGCGCCCGCGCTCGCTTTGGTTACGCAGCACCGTCTTCAAAGTTGGACGGGAACAAATGTGATTGCGACGCTCTCGAGTGATGTCGCGACAGGCGTGCGCATCGCCGTGCAGCGGATGATTTTTCCCGTCTCTCGTAGCGTTTGCGCTTGCGCGGTGGACGCGCTCGCACGTTGAAGCTTGCGTCCCCTCAAGGCGCGCGCTGCCATAGAGAAGCGGCTGCTGCTTTCTCGCTCGCGTACGCCGCGCGCCAATTCCAACATGTGAGTTTTTTTTTGTTTCGGAAACCCTTTGGGCGTTGTACCAATGAGCATCGCCTGGGGTTCCCCGCTTTTGAATCGATGACACATCGCCCCATGGCAAAACATGCCTGGCAAAAAATCGATGCCCCGTGGAATTCTGAATACTGCAAAGCAGCCGATGGCAAAACAGGCCGTGCAAAAATCAGTGCTCAGCGGAATTTTGAAAATTTCAAGGCGCTTCGTCTGTCAAATTTGTTTTTTTGCGTTGTCATTCCGCGGACCAAGAAGTTAACAGCCATGGCCTGCTAATGGTCGCTGTAGGAGACCCCCTCACTAAGAGGAGGGGGAGGAGGAGGAGGAGGAGGAGGAGGAGGAGGAGGAGGAGGAGGAGGAGGGGGCGGGCTTTCTCAGAAGGCTCGGAAGGCCCCCCACGCCTCCCCAAGGGCGCCGAGGGCCCCTCGGGAGGCGCGAGGGCCTCGGAGGAGCCCCGCCGCCTCGGGGAAAGGGCTCCTCCCTCTCGCCTCCCCCCGCCTCGCTCGCCGCCGAGGTCGCCCCCCCCCCCCCCCCCCCCCTCCCCCCCCCCCCCCCCCCCCCCTCCTCGCCGCCGACATCGCCCCCCCCCCCTCCTCGCTCGCCGCCGAAATCGGCCCCCTCCTCGCTCGCCGCCGACGTCGGCCCCCCCCCCCCCCTCCCCTCCTCGGCAGCCCTGCCGGTCGCCCCCGCCCCCCCCCCCCCCCCCCCCCGCGAGGCCTCCCGGCGGCTGCCGGCCCCTTCGCAGCGCCTCGGGGAGCCGCCCCGCCGCTGCCCCGCGCCTGCCACTGGCCAGCGCCGGCCGGCGCGGGCGGCGACGGCACGACGACGACGACGACGACGACGACGACGACGACGACGACGACGACGACGACGACGGCTAAACGACGACGACGACGACGACGACGACGACGACGACGACGACGACGACGACGACGACGACGACGACGACGACGACGACGACGACGACGACGACGACGACCGACGACCCACGACCGACGACCGACGACCGACGACCGACGACCGACGACCGACGACCGACGACCGACGACCGACGACGACGATGACGACGACGACGACGGCTAAACGACGATGACGACGACGACGACGTTCAGAAGAGGAGAAACGGCACCCATGCCGCTGCCCTTCCCTCGTTTTTTCCTCTGGTCGGGTTTCCTGGAATGCCCTCGTCTCCATGGCTGGATTCGCCCCGAGATTCTGCTCAGAACGCACCCGGAAAGATGTCCAGGGAGCAGCGGTATCAGTACCCTCTTGTTTCCCCAGACGTGACGGCGGCGACGATGTGACGACGGCATGATGGCAACAGCCACCGCACGGCCTCGACGTGCCGACGGCACCACGACGATGCGGCGGCATGCTGGCGCCGCCGGCATGCCGACGGCGACGGCGGCCGGCTTCGGCGGCGTCGGCGACGGGCACGACGACAGCGCCAGGACGACACCAATGGCGTGACGACAACGACAGTGCGACTACAGCACGACGACCACGGCGTCGACATGACGACAACAACGGTACGACGACGACATGTCGACGACACGACGCCGACGACGACGACGACGACGACGACGACGACGACTTGCCGATGGCGACGACGACGTCTCCGTCGTCGCCCTCGGTCGATGGCGCTCTCGTCCCCGCCGCCGCCCACCGTGTCCGAGCGCGCGTGGGCGTCCGAGGCGGCGGCGTGGATCCCGTGGCGGGGGCCACGGGATCTCCCGGATTTAATGGCCCCCCGCGCTCCCTCGCCCTCGCCGGCCGGCGCACAGATCGACTACCCGCGGGCGCTCCTGGACAGCGTGCCGTGGCCCGAAGGTCCGTGAGGCGTTCTGCTGGGGCCCGACGGTTCCTGTACGAGCCACCGTGTTTGGGCGCCGAGGCGCTTGCCTCCCAGGAGAAATCGGAGGAGATGCAGGAGGAGTAGAGGGAGCAGGAGGAGGAGGAGGAGGAGGAGGAAGGGAGGAGGAGGAGGAGGGGAAGGAGGGAGAGGGGAAGGGGGAGGGGCCCAGGGAGGGGGAGGATAAAGGAGGAGGAACAGGCGCATAAGGAAGAGGAGGAGAAGACGGAGCAGCAGGAGGAGGAGGAGGAGGAGGAGGAGGAGGAGGAGGGTGAGCAGAAAGGCCAGAGGCCTCTTGGATGCCTCTCGGAGTCTCTTCGGATCTCTTTCGAGAGGTTCTTGGGCTCCTCTTGGTGCATCTTTGGGGTCTCTTGACAGTCCTGTGGGCCTCTTGAGGCGTCAGGGGTGCCTCTGTGGGGCCTACTGGAGCATCTTGGAGGTCTCTTGGGATCCTCTTGGGGTCGTCGGTGGAGCCTCTTGGGGCATCCTGGACATATCTTTGGGCCGTCCTGGGGCACCCTTGGGAGCCTCGGATGCCATCTTGGGGCAATCTTGGAAGAGATCGATCAAAGGAGGGGGGCTCCTTACTCAGCCCTCCCTGGCCGAAACAGACCTAAGTAAATTCGGGGCCTCTTCGGGCGTCTTTGGTGCCGCTGCTGAGCCTCTCGGGGCTTCTTGGGGGCTTCCCGGGAGCATCTGGGGGGCATCTTGGGGGCCCCTTGGGGCCTCCCAGGGGCCATCTTGGGGCCCCCCTGGAGGTGATCGATCACAAGAGGGGGACTCGTGAAACGCCCCGTCCAGGTCCTTCGGGAGGGGGGAGGGGGAGTGAGGGGGAGGCCCCTCCCCGAAAAGGGGAAGAACGGGGGCTGGAAGAGGAGGGCTGGTAAACCGCTCACGCCCGCCAGGGTTGGTGGGAGTCCTTCGTGCTGCGTGGCGCTGGCTTTAGGTCGGGCATGCCCCCCTACATGGGGATTTTGGAGGAAAAAATCAGAATAGCCAGAGATAGTCAGAAGTAGTAGAAAAATCGTCCACCGATTTTTGTCTGTGACTATTCTTGAAATAGTCCCCCTGCAGAGGGACATCATGCCCGACTTCACGCTGGTTTTCTTGGGCGGTCTGGGCCCGATCCCCACCGGCCGCCCGCCAGAGGGGGGCCGGGAGGGCGAAGAGGAGGTGAGCGGTGGGGGGGAGGGGCGAGGCGCCGCCCGCGTTCAGGAGTGGTTCATGGCCTCGCTGGGGTACCTGCTCGTGTTCGTGGACCAGCTGCCGCCCGCTCTGCCCCACTCGGCGCCACCGAGACGGGAGGGGGGGGTGCCCGGCAGCTGGCCATGGCATCGCTCGGACGTGTGAATTTTTCTCTCGGCGAGGACCATCCTGGACCATCGAGCAAAAAAGCACGCACGGAACCGAACAAAGCACGGGAAGCGGACGTCCGAGCGACGGCAAGTGGCGCTTCGGCGGCGCGCGGGAAGGTGGCACCAGACTTGGCATCGTTCGGACGTGCGGCTGCTGTTTGCCGAGGCCAGCGCCAGAGCATCCGGACCGTCCTGGCGCATCCTGGAGCATCCAAGCCAGAAGAAGGACCGAGAAGAAGAAACAAGAACAGCAACACGACGATTAGCAGCAGTCATCAATCAACACGCACGAAGAAGAAGAGGAACAAGAGTTACCAGCCTCGAACGTATCCCTATCCCTAAGATTGACACGCCAAAAGGCGATGACAATCTTAGGGATCCGCCCTCAAAAAGTAAGGGAATCCCTAAGATTGGCATCGCGAAGAGGAGGTGCCCAGCATAGGGATAGGGATATGCTCCAGGCTGGTAAATCCAAGCCAGAAGACGAACCGAGAAGGAGAAACAATAATAGCAACACGACTACGAGCAGCAATCATAGAGCAGCACGCACGAAGAAGGAGAGGAACAAGAGGAAGACGCGCACCGCGTCCCCCCTCTGCCGCCCCTGTGCCGGCCGGGGGCCTGGGGGCTGCTGAGCGGCTGGCCGGGATCCGCGGCGGGGCCCGTGCCGACCTTGGGCGGTGCGCCCGGGGGGGGAAGTCAGTCAGGAGGGGAACAAAAACACACAGACACAATGAATCGTCGATCCCCAGGGAAATCTTCGAAAATATGGGAAGTGGGGGGGGGAAGACAGAAAACCCAGAGCATGTGGGAAAATATGGGGGAATCGTGTTATTTGTGTGTATGTATGTGTGTGCTCTGGGGCCCCTTTAGTTAGAAGGAGCAGGCTCTCTCAGACGGCGGCGGGTCTTCCGAGAGGCCCTTGGGCCTCAGAGAGGCAAGTGCTTTTGGTGTCTTCGGGGGAGGCTTGGCACACTCCTCTCAGAAGGCCCGAGACCGTCCGAGCCTTGTGAGGAAGCCCGCCCATTCTCTCGCTTCCCCGCCAGGCTCGCCGCCGAGACCGTGTGTGTGTGTGTGTGTGTGTGTGTGTGTGTGTGTGAGTGGTGACCGCGAATAGTCAGGAGAGGAAACAACACACAGACACAATTAATCCTCGATTCCAAAGAAAATATGGGAAAATATGGGAGGTGGGGGGGGGAAGACAGAAACCCAGAACATATGGGAAAATATGGAGAATCGGTTTATTTGTGTGTATTTATTTGTGTGTCCTGGGGCCCCTTCAATTAGTGCGTCATCGACCCTCATGAAGCCAGATTGCATCGTCGATGCTGCTGTTTATGCGACACTTTCCGCGCCCCAGTCAGATGCCACCGCCCAGGGCCACGTGGACACACACACACACAATTTGCCCCAGGGAGGGGTTTCTAGACCAGGCCCACGACCAGGACCCTCGCTTCCCCCCATCTGTGCTTCCATGGTATATTATACATTTGTTTTGGGGCGGATCGCAGGGGCCGAACTGAGCCGATCACGACGCCGGACATCTGGCCCCTGGAGGTCTCCAGAGGTCCAACTCTTCAGTGAGTATTTTCCGATTCTCATTGTATTTAAATTGAAGTCCGCTGGAGGCCGGAAAGGCAACTACAGGCAGCTAAATGGCAACTAAATGCTCAAGGCAGCTAGTACTATATAATGGTCAAGGCAGCTAGTATTATATACATATATACATATATATATATATATGTATATATCACCACTGACGTCTACTGCACTGAGGCGGTATATCTGATACTGGGTTTCCAAAACGGCTCACCTAGCAACTCGGCGGGCGCGGACGCGCAAGAAGGCCCCAAGAGCGTCCAGAGGCCTGGGCCCGGGTCCCTCCTGGCTGATCTTTCGAGGCGCACCTGGCCGCGGCGACGAGATGCCTCCAGGAGCTCAAAGGTGAAACGTGTTGGGGCATTTCTCTTTCGGAGGTGGATAGACCTCCTACCCTGACACGTGGATTGGCGAATTGGCCGTTGTCGGTTCGCGAGAGGGCGTCGCGGCCGTCATTTTTGCGGGTCCAGGTCCGTCGGTTTCGGTCCCAGGCCGTTTTCACTGAGGGAAGGTTTACTAAAGGGAGGTTTGTCCACCGCCGATTCTTGCGTGCTCAACTTTTTGGTTTTCGGCCAAACGAAATCGAAGAAACATCGTGCGACGTACCCCATCTTTCTCACCACTGAGCGGCTGTATTGAGGACCGACGAATACAAACGAACATGTCGACGGACCTGCACGCAGCCCACGGGGAGCCGCGAGGTCTCGGCCGAGTCCGCGCACCACCCCACTCCGCTGGGCCTCCCAGGAAGTCACACGAAAGTGGCGACGGCTGTGCAGCTCGCAGCCCCCCAGGGAGTCGCGAGGCCTCGGCCCGAGACCGAGCGATGGGGCCCCAGGAGCGCCGCGCCTCCTTGGGCTGCCGGCGCGAGTCCACGCGGCGAGCCCGAGCGACGCGGACCCAGGGCAGAGCGAGGCGGGCGAAGCGAAGCAGGCGAGGCGAAACCTGGGCGAAGCGAGCCTGCGCGGGGGCTCCCGCTTCCCCCCCCCCCCTCTGGCCTCGAGCCAATCCGTCCCCCTTTGGGGGGGGGGGGCGGATGGGCTGGCCGCGTGGGGCTCGGCTCCGGTCCTGCCTGTGTAGAGGCACTCCCCTGCGGGGCTTGCGCTTCGTCCTCCTTCCCTCCCTCCCCCCCTTCCCGGGCAACGACTCCCTGCGCTCGGACGCAGGGTCCGACGAGGCCCCCCCCCCACGCCAGGACGACGACGCCCTCTTCGCGGCGCACGCGTGCTCGGCCCTGCGGAGGCTGGCCATGGCGGTGCCGGGCGGCATGCCGAGGCCGCGCCCCACTGGACGTCGCTCGGTGCTGCCGCCGCCGCCGTCTGTCGGAGGAAGAAGAGCAACGAGCAATGCAGCTCTGTTCCTTTAGCACCTGCGTCTGCTATTCAAGCAGTGGCGAAGCGTCCTGGCTCGCCTATAGCCCTACCAAACAATGTTCGAAGAACCTTTTGCGGTCTCCACGAAATGCTCTTAGAACATTTCTGGCGGAACATTTCGTGGTATGGCCATAGGAATGCCGGGACGGTCGGTCCCTGCTCAAGCTATGGCGCCGACTCTGCTGGTATCTGCCCGGGCGGGGGCCGGGGTTCCGAGGGTAAGCGCCACTGGCTGCGCGCCAGTCGCCAGTGCGGCCCCCCAGGCCACGCCTGCTTGAGCAGACGAGGTGTTGTTGTATGCTCGGCCCTTGGGCCGGACCCTCGGCGGGCTCAGGGTCCGTCAGGAACCTTGGCATCGCTCGGACGTGTGCATTTTTCCTTCGGCGGGGACCATCGAAGAGGATCCTTGATCATTTTGCGAAACAGCCACGCACGAAACCGAACAAAAACACAGGGAATGGACGTCCGGGCGATGGCGAGGAAACGGCTCAGCGTGAAAGCAGACACCCGGCGTCGGAGGCCTCGCAGATGTTTCGATCGGGCTGCCCCTCCTCGGTGTGCGCCGGTCGGGGCCCTCGCCGCCGCCGCCGGACTCGCCTCGGCATCCTGGTCAGAACGCTCCCCGGGAGACGTCTGGGGGAGTACGTCGGGGGCGGAAAAGAGGGGGGTGATGACTAGGGGGGGGGTGGATATCATGGCGTGGGCCATGATATCTCCCCAGATTTCATGGCGCCTCTTCTTGTTTCATTACGTCCTTGGCCCCCCGCTGGGCCGCGCACATGCTGCCGGTCATGATTTGCACCCCCCCCTCTTGGACACCCCCCTCTTGGCCGCTCCCGAGAGCGGTCCGACCGAGGCATATGATCGAGGCCGGTTCGAGCAGGGTAATTACCCTGGTGGTCTTCGTGTCTGTTGGATGCTCTGGTGCATCCAGCTGGGGGGAGAAGGGGGCACCCTCGACTGTTCCGCAGTTTGGCTGGCGGAGGGCCACATGTTCCAGGGGCGCCCTCAAGGGCGCGAAGTTCTTCGCGCTTCGCGGTTCGGCTCCGATTCCTCCTCCTCCTCTCCTTCTCCCCTGGGAGGCGGCGCGAGAGCGCGACGTTACTCGAGCTTCGCGCAGCGCGAGAGCGCGACCCTGGGAGGCGGCGCGAGAGCGCGACGTTACTCGAGCTTCGCGCAGCGCGAGAGCGCGAAGTTGGGGGCCCTTGCGTTCTGGAAGGATGCTCTTATGTGTTGGGAGCCCTTGTGTTCTTGAAGGATGCTCTCCTGTGCCGCGTCCGGCCGTATTGGTACGCTCTCGTTGTCCCAGGCCGTCGGCGGAGCGCCGGCCGAGGCGGCGGCAGCCCTCCCGGTGAGCTCTGCTCTCGCTGTTCGGGGGGTGCGGTTGGGAGGCCCTCGCCGCCGCGGCTGGATCCGCGTCGAACAGCGGGCCAGGGTGGGTCCAGGGACGGGGGGCCACATGCGAGCCCTGCCCCTACCCCCCACGACAGGCCTCGGAACAAATTAGCGAACACATGCCACATTCATCCGTCAACGCCTCCCCGTCCCCCCAATGTTCAAAGTTGGCGGTGGGTCTGGTGAGATGCACTTCGACCGCAGTCTCTCCCGCACGTGCCAACATTGAGTTTTGGGGGAGGGGGAGTGTTCAGTAATTGTTTCCCTCTACCGGATTTCTGAGGGGCAGGGTGGGGTGTTCCCTTCGCTCGAGAGCTCCTGAGCGAGGTGAACCCCACCCTCCCCCTCAGATATCGTGGGGAGTAGGGGCAGGGTTCGCATGTGGCCCCCGAAGGGAATCCAGGGACTAGAGGAGGGAAAGGTCTTCGTACCGCTACTCTGGGTTTCTTAATGGGCGTGGGGGGGTACCCCCCGACGGGGGTCGACCTCGCCTCGTCGTCGCGCCTCAACGGGGGTCGGAGCGCCTTTGGCGCGCGGTGGCTGACCGGGGTCGAGGTGGGGCTGTCGGCGGGGATGACGACCCCCCCAACGCTTGCTAAGAAACTCGGGGTACCCTTCTGCTGTTTCCCCTTTTTTCAGCCTCCTGGGAGGCCCTCGTCGCCACCACTGGACTCGCCTCAAAATTCGGGTGGGAACGCACCCCGAGGCAGGTCCAGGCAGTAGTTCTTGGTTTCCCCGAGGGAAGGGTCCAGGGACCGAGTTTGAGCAGATGTGGGCCAGGCGGGAGAGCCGCCGGTGTCTCGGTTGGCCAACATCCGAGATGGTGCAAGGCCTTCATTTCCAGGTCGTCGGTGTATCCCAACATGTCCTGGCTCTTCCCACAGACTTCCTTTGAGCCCTCGATCTCCCCTTGAGCCCCGACCCTGCCCAGACTTCCAAGGTTCAGGAGGGAAAAGACACACAGACACAACTAATCGTCGCTTCCTTCAAATATATGGGGATTGGGGGGAAGACGAAGGTCCAGAAAATATGGGGAAATACGGGGAGTCTTGGGACGTATGTCTGTGTCCCTGAGCCCCTTCAAGGGTCTTCCCATGGACTTCCCCGGACTGCCCTGCCCGCAGCAAGAGGACTTCGCGCCAACTGCCCGCCGCCGGCGTGGCCGCAGCCGCCCCCGCCGTCTTCGCCGTCGTCGGCGCCGCCATCGTCGTCGCCGCCGTGGCCGACGCCGCCGTGGTCGTCGTCGCCGGCTTCGCCGTGGCCGGCGGAAGGCCGAGAGGGCGCCCTCCGCGGAGGCGCGTCCGACCGATCGGCTCGAGAGCAGACGGGCGGGCACAGGACAGGGCCGATGCCAGGCACGGGTGCAGGGGGCCCGTTCTGGAACGTCGGATGGGGCCGTGTGTCTCCCCACCGTCAGTTGGGAAAGCCCCCCGGCCCCCCCCCCCTGGTGATCAGGGGCTTTCGATGCCATCCGTGGGAGGACTGCGGTCTGGCGTGTGAGGGAACTTTGGAGCATTTGTTGTTCCGGAGGTTGCCAGAGGTGCCCCTGCCTGCAGTGCCGCTGGCCCAAAAGTGCCCCTCCGAGCGTGTCCTTCCATGTCTGAGCCCCTGGGGCCCCCTTGGGCCTCGTGATGGGGTGCTCCGGAGGCGGTGGGGGCCTGCTTGGAAATTACGGGGGCACCTTTGTGCCAGGGGCACTTCCAGCAACGCCCGATTGTTTGCAAGATACGATCTGATACGACACGACCACCGTGGCGGACATGGTCCTGGCCTGGCTAAGGCAAGTTGGACAAGGCTTTGGCCTCAGACATCAGGCATTGTGCGGTCCCTTGCACTTGTTGCTATGTTGGGGCATCCAAGATGCTCCACGGTGCCTCAGATGCTATGGGGCTGGCCCCGACAACAGAGCATGCACACGCCCGAGCGATGTCAAGTCATCGAACCTCCACGGTGGAGGTCGGAGGTCTGACACCCGTGGGGTCTGCCGAAGGGCTTGAGAGCAGCGTGAGGTACGTCAGAAACCCCGGGAGTGTGCAGAGCAGACCTCATGGAGCGACCGTTGGGAAGATGCCTGCAGCGCTGCTGACAGCACCGCGACTCCGTTGTCCTGACGCCCGTTGCATCGCGAGAGGCGCGTGACCGTGCGTGCCTCATGGTCCGACGATCTCACGTCTGGCCTACCTCTTTCCTTACGACAGGAGTGCCCCAGACGTGATGACCACCTTCATTACGAAAGACGTGAGAACCGGCAGGCGACCCCAAACAGCTAGATCCAGTCAAAATTGATAGCAAGGCCGCGCGATTAGAGATGCAAGCTCCTTGCACGCACACGTCGGATCTTCTCTGGCGGGCCGGTCAGTCCAACGTGGTTGGGGATTGCCCGAAGAGAGGCAAGGATGCGAAAGGCTACACGTCGGTCAGAAAAAGTAGGTAGAAACATGAAGTAGAAAAGGCGCTGAAAGCAGACGGGGATCCCGCCCGCCCCCTGAAGGCAGGGGAAGAGGGAAGCAGCAGGAGGGAAAGAGGGGAAACAATTCGATCATGGAAGTAGGAAGGCAGCCTAAGTAGATTGGGCTCTGGGCATCCCAAAATACATGTTTTCAGCGACTGGCGTGTACCCCTTGGAAGGTTACAGTAATTGGGAGTTCGACCACAAGAAACCTTCCACAAGACGCCCAACCCTGACACCCCAGGACGTCCACTGGTTTTTATGGCGTGGGCACGTCACGCTTTCCGCAGCAGGGGAAGTGGGGGGGAAGACGAAAATCCGGAAATTATGATGAAATATACGGGAATCCTGCTATTTGAATGTCTTTATTTGTGTGTCCCAGGGCCCCGTCAAGAATGGATACGAATATTGGCAGCAGCTCTTGTTCATTTTCCACAGGATTCGCTGTCGGCGTCGCCGGCG
>CAUYUJ010018188.1:150000-162500 GCA_963575745.1 Prorocentrum cordatum
TGCCCGCCCTGACTTCGATCGTCCTCCTTCCATTCTCCTCGGTTCCCCTCCTCCCTCCTTTGTGGCCATTTCCTCTTCCTCCTCCTCCTCGATACTTCCGCTGCCTGTTCGACACCGAACCTCCTCCTCCTCCTCGGGGCCCCTCCCTCCCTCCCCACCCGCGTCTCGGCCTGAGCCTTCTCCGCGGAGCAGGAACAGGAGCAGCAACAGCAGCAGGGAGGAGGAGAGATGGAGGGAGGGAGGAGAGAGGACAAGGGCGGGAGGAGGACGGAGGCGGCTGAGGATGAGGATGAGGAGGAGGACCAGCGTAAACCCAAGACTCATCAACATTGCTGGAATAATCTCTGCCTCCAAGCTCCCTCTTCGTACGCCCCCCACAAGGGGTTCCCTTCCACTGATGGAAGTTCCCGCTTGGTAGACAACCGTTTGAACATCCTGAAGCGTACTGAAGCACCATTCCCTGGGCTTCAACTCCACGAATCAATCTGATTTTCGCGTATTGACGATCCTGAATCGTGCCCGAATGCAATTCTTGAGACTTCAACACCGCGAATCAACGTAACCGTCGCGCCGTGACACCCCTGAATCGTTCAGAAAATTGTTTTTTATGTTAACCATGAGACCCGGTGAAACTGCCGTAGACTCAAACTGAACGTGCGCGGTGCCGAGGCGAGATCCACATTTTGAGAAGGAAAAGCCCTCAATCCGTGAGGTTCTGTTTTCTATTTCAACGAATGTGCGCGACACTGCGCGAATGTTTCAACGAAAATGGCCCACCTTTAATCTGCGAAGCTCTTGTAACTTGGTTAGACGAATGTGCGCGGATCTAAGGCGAGAGTCACGTTTCGAATACGACCTGCTCTCAATCATTGAAATGCATTGCAAATGTTTAAGACGATTGTGCGCGGCGCTGAGGGGAGAGACGCACTTCGAAAACGACCTTCAATCCATCCGGGAAACTCCTTGCAAATGGTTAAAACGACTGCGCGCGGCAGTAAGGCGAGAGCCGCTTTTTGAAAACGACCTACCCTCAACCCGCGAACGTTTGCAAGTGATTAAGACGAGTGTGCGCGGCGTTGAGGCGAGAGCCGCAATGTGAAAATGACTCTCTCAACACGCGAAGCTCCATGCAAATGTTTAAGGCGAGTGTCTGCGGCGCTAAGGCAAGAGTCACAGTTTGAAAACTACCTGCCCTCCAATTGTGAAACTGTTGCCAGCTGTGAACCTGTAGGGTCATACATGGTACGGAAGTCTCAGGCGAAACGCCCGGCCCGCCCTTTGACTGGCCTCGGGGCGCGACAGGAAATCTCTTGGAGGTGAAGGAGGAGAAGGAGGAGGAGGAGGAGGAGGAGGAGGAGGAGGATGGGGAGGAGGAGGGGGAGGAGGAGGAGGAGGAGGAGGAGGAGGAGGAGGAGGAGGAGGAGGAGGAGGAGCTCCCACTGCGCGGCGCGGTCCCCGGGTGGCGGCCTGCCAGGAGCTCCTGGAGTCTCTCGCGCGGCACTCGCCGCCCGCCCGCGCGGCAGCCCAGGGGGGGGGCGTGGGCATGCGGCCGTCGCCGTCGTGGTCGTCGCCGAGCGCCACCGCCGTCGCGGCCGCCGCAGTCGTCGGCGCCGCGGCCGCGGTCGCCGTCGTGGCCGTCGTCGTCGCCGTCGCTGCCGCCGCCGGTCGTCGTCGAGCCAGGGGTCGGGGATCGAGGCGTGTTGGGCGCTCCGTGGCCTTCGGAGGCGCCCTCGGGGCCGCGGGCGGGGGTGGGGAGAGGGAGGAGGAGGAGGAGGAGGAGGAGGAGGAGGAGGAGGAGGAGGAGGAGGAGGAGGAGGAGGAGGAGGAGGAGGAGGAGGAGGAGGAGCGGCGACCCCAAACGGCAACAGAGACGGCTCCAGGAGAGGAACCGGAGCGGGAACCCGCAAAAGAACGGCGACGGAACTGGTAACAAGAACGGCGTCGGAACCGGCAAAAAAACGGTAAAACGGAACCGGTAAAAAAACGGCCTGTCGTTTCCAGGGCCCACTAGGGCCAGGGGCGACATCAGGAGGAGGAAGGACCCATGAGGGACTGCGTCGACGCCGACTCACCCACTCGTTACCGACACGGGCCCGATAGCCTGCCCCATCCAGGGAGGCTTCGCAGCCGGAGGCGCATCGCTGACCCATCGGCCATGCGTCACCGATTCCAGCGCAGTGCGACCCCCCCCTGAGACGCTCCTCCCCCCTACAGTGGGGGCGCGCATCAAGAAACCATCTGCTTTTTCGTCGGTTGCGAGGGTTTCTTGCGGCCGCGCCCGCACTGTATCTCAAGGAAGCGTAAGCATGGACCAATTCGGGTGGATTGGCGGCGGGGCGGGTCGCGTTACCTCACGCAATCGGCGCGAGGCGCGCCGCTGAATGAAGCGGCCTCGGTACCACCTTCCTGGGGCGCCTTCCCCGATCCGTGGACCTGGCGCCTACGCACCAGATCCACGCTTCTCTACAGTCAAAAACCCTAAAAAGGACGCGCGGTAAGGACGCAAGACCCTTGGGAACCGAAGTTGGGAATTCCGGGGCGGCGGACGGCGAAAACCTCAAGGGCGCAAGAGCAAGGAAGAGCAAGGACGCAAGGGCACCCTGAGCAAAGTCGCGCGTCCTGATTAGGGTTTCCGACTGTAGTCCATTTTTAACCAGCCAGGAACATATCCCTATCCCTATGCTGGGCATCTCCTCATTACGATGCCAATCTTAGCGGTTCCCTTATTTTTTGAGGGCGAATCCCTAAGATTGGCATCGCCTTTTGGCGTGTCAATCTTAGGGATAGGGATACGTTCGAGGCTGCAGCGGGAAGCGCCTCCTGGGCTCTGAAGGACGAGGGGGAGGAGGAGGAGGAGGAGGAGGAGGACGAGGAGGAGGAGGAGGAGGAGCAGGAGGAAGAGCAGGAGGAGGAGGAGGAGGGGAGGAGGACGAGGAGGAGGCCAGCGTAGAACAAGGAGGAGAGGAGGAGGAGCAGAGAAGGAGGAGGAGGAGGAGGAGGAGGAGGAGGAGGCGGAGGCGGAGGCGGAGGCGGAGGCGTGCGCCCGGCTCCAGCTGCTTCTCGGCACGCTCTCACGGCCACGCGTCGGCCGCACCGCCCCGGGGCTGAGGCGGGCTCCGCCGCGCCTCCGCGGGGCCTGCCGCGACCCCGCGGGGGGAGGCGGGGCGGGCCTCGCCGACAGGAGGAGGAGGAGGAGAGGAGGAGGAGGAGGAGGTGGAGGAGGAGGAGGGAGGAGGAGGAGAGGAGGAGGAGGAGGGGAGGAGGGAGGAGGAGGAGGAGAGGAGGAGGAGGGAGAGGAGGAGGAGGAGGAGGAGGAGGAGGAGGAGGGAGGGAGGAGGAGGGGGAGGAGGAGGAGGAGGAGGGAGGAGGAGGAGGAAGGGGAGGAGGAGGAGGAGGAGGAGGAGGAGGAGGAGGAGGAGGAGGAGGGGGGGGGGGAGGAGGGGGAGGAGGAGGAGGAGGAGGAGGAAAGGAGGAGAGACGGGCTTGGTCGGGCGTTTGCGTCGTGGGGGGGGGGGGGGGGGGGGGGCAAAGCAGGAGCGCTCGTTGGCAGCTCCTGGCAGCCTGCGCTGATCGACGCGAAATCGGAGCTACCCCTATCGACTGTCAGACGCTGACAGACGCGAAGTGACGCTAAAGGTGGAATTATGAGGGTATACCAGAGGGGAACAAGAAGTGGCATAAACATAAACACTCGGAGGTCCGCGTCTGAGAGTCGATGGGGTAGCTCCGATTTCGCGTCGATCAGCGCAGGCCTGCGTCGATTCGCAAGAGCCGACAAGATGGTGCGGGAGGTCCCCATGAGTGACCACCGACTGGGCGGGTAACGAAAGATGCACCTTTCTGTGCCCTGAAGGGCCCCCCCCCCACTTGATCGCCCCCTGCAGCAACGCCCGAGGCCTCGCCGACAGAGGGATCGAGATGGGCCTGGGAGGGAGGGGTCTCGCCCACAGAGGACCGCGAGCGGCGATGGGCCTGGGAGGCCTCCCCGCGGCGGTGTGCGTGCAGTCGGGTTTGCGCACAGTGGACACGCAGGCCAAGAAGCACCTCGTTTGTCTCCAGGGTGCCCTGGGCTTCTTGGGTTTCGATGGCTTCGCTATGGGATGCGCGAGGCTCCCTCGCCACACATCAGTGGACGTCCTGGGGTCTCAGGGTTGGGTTTCTCGTGGAAGGCTTCTCGTGGTCGGGCCCCTACTGTAGGAGGTCGACCCAGCCAAATCAAGAGTGCCCTGATGTCGTGTGTTCCGCGGCCCATGCCTTTACATTCCTATGGCAGCGTGGCCCCTGGAAGGGTCCTGTGCTCTCCACTCAGATTCGACTGCACGATCGAGTCGCACAGCAGTCAGGATGAGCAACTTTCCAAGGCTCCCCGCGCATCCTTGCCCCCTCGGCCCATCCTTGGCCGCTTTCGCGGGCCGCGCCCCGCTCGAAGGGTGTCGCCATGGCCCTCCAAGGCTCTTGCATCCTTCCCGCGCCTCCGTATCATGCGCCTAAACGGGGTCTCCTTGCTCCCCCAGTGGGGGAGGCCTCCGAGGAGCGCGCGGAGGTGGGCAGGACCGAACATCCCCCCGCAGCGGACCCCGGCCAGTTGCAAGCGGTTGCTCTTGCGAGTCGTGGGGCGCGCTCGTCTGGACTGCACCTCTTCGCTGCCCCCGTGAGGGGGGGCCTCCGAGCAGCGCGCGGGAGTGGGCAGGCCATCCTCTCGCTGGCGGACGCGCTGGCGGGGTCGCCCGAGGACCGCCCGCCCCCGGCGGCCGCCGCCGCCGGGGCCCGCGTCGTACCTCGCCCGCGGCGTTGCGATTGCCATTCGCTCCCCCCTCGACCCCTGCACCTCTGCCTCCTCGACCCTCCTCCCGCCTCCTCCGTCCTCGATCCCCCCTCGGGCCCTCCCTCGGTGTCCCGGCATCCCCCCCCCCCAGTCCTCCTCCCACGACCCCTCCGCGGGTAGTGTTGCTTGTTCGGCCGGCTCCGGGGCCCTTTCTCCTTCCCTTGCTGCGTGGCCTGTCCGGGGTGCGCGCCTCGCGCAGAGAGCGCCGTCGCCCCCCCCCCGCCTCGTTCCCTTCTCTCTCTGCTCGTGGGCCGCTGCCTCTTCGGAGGCAGGGCGCCGTCCTCGTCCTCGCTCTCCCTCGGCCCGCCCGTCCTCGCCCCTTGCCTCGGCCCGCGGCCCTCCCCGAGGAGTCTCAGTCTCCTCGCCCCTCCACGCCCCCTGCGCCCTCCACCTCCGCCCCCTCGGCGGCTCCGCCTGCTCGTCTTTCCTCGTGTGTGTATGTGTGTGTGTGTGTTGTGTTGTGTTGTGTTGTGTTGTGTGTTGTGTGTTGTGTGTGTTGTGTGTGTGTGTGTTCTCCCCTCTGGCCCGCCGCCCGCCTCGGCACGCCCTCTCCTCCCCCGCGTTCCTGCCCCCTCCGCTTCTCGAGAGGTTCGGACGGGGCTAGGCAGTTAGTCTGTGCTCATCGGCTGCATCAACTAGGCTGAGGTCACAAAGGTCGTTGTCATTCGGACGGGGCTAGGACGAGGAAAAGTTCGTTCCAGAATGTTCCGGGACGCTCTCGGACCGTTCCGGGACCCTCTGGGGTGGCCTCGGCGCTCGATACATCTTCCCAAACCGCCAGATCTCAGAGATTCTCGATTTATCCTCACCTGAGTTTATCCTCGTCCTGGCTTCCCTGTAAGGGTCGGCAGTCACGACTGAGTCAAGAGTTGTCCAGGGCATTGGGAAAGCGGCAAGCGGCAAGCGGGCACCCTGTCTGCTTTGAGTTCCATCTGTCCCCAGTGCGTTGGCAACCTTATTCTCCGCCTCCCTTCATCCCGCACAAAAGAACCCCTCACCCTAAGAATGTCAGCTTGTGTTTAACAAAGGTTACCCCCCCCCGGGGGCTGATGAATAGACCCCGCGGGGCGCGAAACTTTTCTTTTATCATGCGCGCCAGGGGGTCGTCGCTGGCGCCGACGAGGGGATCGTATACCCCCCCTGCATGACAGCCTCAAAACGATTGCCTTTTCGTGTCGAAGTTGTTATACGGGCGCACTCATCCGAGGCGAATTGTCTATCCCCCTCTCTGGTGTCGTCGTCGTCTTTTTCTTCTTCGTCGTCCTTCCCGTCGTCGTTTTCGTCATCGTCGTCGTCGTCGCGGTCGTCGACTTCAGCGGGCATGCGCAGCCCCCACCCCATCCCCCCCCCCCTAGGCTACCCGCAGTGCGCCGTCGTCGTCGCCGCCGTCTGCCTTCCGCCGTCCGTTGTCCTCGTCGTCGTCGCCGTCGACGAACAGAGCGGCCGCTGGAAACGGGCGCAGGCCGGGCGGGGGACGGCGGCGACGACGGCGACAGAGGGGGGGAGGAGGACTACCCGCCTTGCTCGCTTCGGACGAAGGGCTGGAGAAGGAAAGGGGGGGGGATTGCAAAGCCTGCGCGCAGCTGGGCTCGGTCGCCCCGCCGAAGGGCCAGTCCTTGACGCATGGCCGCTTCCGGCGCCAGGAGGCGCTTGGAAAATCGGCGACGTGAGCTGCTTGGCACATCCCCCCTTCTCTGCGCCAGCTTCCGTCCAGCCCGCATTGCCCGCAGACGTCGCCTTGGCCTCCAAACGCTCCCCATTGCCCCTCGTTGGCGGCCGGGCGTCGGCGCTAATCACCGGCGCCGCCCTGTCGATTTTCAATTTGGCGGGCGCCACCCCGCGAATCGCCCGAGTTGGGGGGATTTATGTTTTTTGAACACGCGCCCCCCGCGGATTTGTGAATCACAAGCTGACATCAACACGATGAAAACGTGGCCTCACTCAGGTCCCCCTTTTCGCATTTGGGGTAGTAGATCCAGGCAGTTTGGTCTGGTACGTCTGCAGAAAAAACTTGTTTATCCCTAGCGTAGTTTAGTGTACTTCCCTTCGGACACAAACCAGCCAAGTCCCGTCGGGAAGGGAGGACGCGTGGGTTGGAGTCGGCCGGTCGGCTGATGTGGCCCAGCACTGGTGCCAGCGAGCAGGGAAGGGGGGCGAGGTTCGAGGCGGTGTGTTCGACAAGGCCTGTTGCCTTTTTCGTTCGGCCTCTGAGGCTTTGTTCGGGCCTGGGGACCGTCGGGGCTGATAAGTCGCGCCCTCGCGGGGTCCACTATAGTGTTTTCCTTCTTTACTGCTTCGAGGACATCAGACATCCTGTTGCAGTCAGGGCCGGCAGGGGCCGATTTGGAGTGGATGTGTGGCCTCGCGTCCCCCCTTCCTGACCGATTCCGGGGCCGGACCAGTTCAAACACCCCCGCCGCCGCCAAGATCCCAGATTTCAGACACCCCGACCCCCGTAGACTTCTACGGGAGGGATCTACCAACATACATGTTTTTATCAGTCAGGGAACGATGTTCGATTATCCGTTGACCATGTTTTAACATGTTGTGATGCTGTTTGATCTGTTCCTCCCAAAATACGCCTGCAGGGGGAGGCGCCCGACCTCACAGTAGGCGGCGTTTACGAAGCAACCATGGGCGTTTACGGAACAGCCCTGCCCTGCTCGACTCGAGCCTTGGGTACGTTTGCTAAGTTGCTCCGTTTGTCGGGGCGCTTCTTTCCTCGGGGGTGGACAAAAGGCCCGTTCCTGGCACGTCGATCCGTGAGCTGTCCGCTCTCGGTTCTCGAGAGGGCGCCGCGGCCGTCATCTTCCAGGCCTGCGCCCGCCAGGTTCGGGGGCCCGCTCTTGTCTTCACGGGGCCACGTTTTACGAAAGGGGGCTCTTCTGAGGGTGTGCTTCCCAGATTTCGTAGTCCAAGGGAGGGGTCACAGCCCTCCCAGACGAGCAGTTTCAGACGCCCCCTTTCCCAAGACCTGCCATGGGAAAGAGCGGCCTCTTGCCCAGGCCCCAGCGGAACCCTCCAGGGCATCTGGCTCAAAGCAGGACCCCCGCAAAAGTCGGACCGCCCCCCTTCTTATGATGAGATTCGGAGTACCTCTTCTGCCCTTTTTTAAGGAAGGACGCATCCTTTGCCGCGGCGCCGACGATGGCACGGCGCGGAAAGGCCCTGGGCAGGGTCGGGATGCGGAGCGGCAGGTCGGCATATCGGGAGGGGTGCTCAGAGCGTGTGGTCCTTCTTCGGTCGTTCGGGGTTAAGCGATCGACGCCGTGTCAGACACCAACGCCAAAGTCGTCAAGACACGAACTTGCCGCGCATGGCACAACATAAGCAGCGTCCATAAAGAGCTCACGCTCTCAACGTGGGAGCAGGCACACCTGAGCGACGCAGAGCAACGGGGTCGTCTTTGCCGGCATTGGCTAGCAAGCTGACCGCGTAAGGTCGCGCGCGAGCGCCCTCGTTTCCAGTGCAGCGTGCCGCGCCGGCTACCCGCGTGAGCCGCGGCATGAGGTCGCTGTGTCATCTTGCGTAAGACCCGTGTCGTTTCATGGCTCGCATGGTCGGTTTACACGTTTGCATCAGGAGCAGTCGTGCGGAATACACCACGCAAACAGGAACAGTTGCGCAGCGTGCCGTCCAGCCAGTTCTGGTTCGTCACGTGTCGACGTGACATGTTGAGCGCAGCCCAGTCCCAAAGCATCGACGTTCAGAGTTGCTCTAAGTATCCCGCCTCAAGCAGCACAACGACACACTATACGCTTGCAGCATAAGGCATATCCTGTCGCACGGGCCGCCGCCGTGATACGCTAGGCAGATGTGTTTGATCGTAAGCAGGCTCCAGAAAGAGTTGACGTACGCACACAGCATGGGAGGAATCACGCGTATCATGTTTTACACATTCACGTCGCGAGCCTGTTTGCAGCAGTGACAACTTATGTAAGTAGCAAGGGGGGAAGGAACAGGAGGAGGCGGAGGAGGCCTGCAGGGGGGTGGAGGGGGACGAATGTGGTGGAGCTTGGTGGGCGTGGGCTATGGGAAGGGCGATGGACGTCCCAGCAGTTCGCTTCTTGGGTCGGACTGTCGCTGGAGGATATTGCAGTCTGACGCTACCAGTTTCAGGAACAGGGAATTAAGAAGCGCAAAAACTGGCCTCCAGCAAACTAGGTAATAATGAGATGTCACTGTCTCCCTCTTGATGGAGATGCGGTTTTACTGCTGCTGCCGAAGGTCACAGACATCGGCCGCACTGATACGTAGAAATAGCGGAGGATCGTGGTCGTCGCCATCCTTATACTTTCCCTTTTTTTCCATCAGGGGCAGGAGCAGGATCGTCGGTCTGCGTCGTCGTCGTTCTCTACTGTTCCCTCAAACAAGTGCTTGCCAGCTACGCCACGGCACGCTGGGTGTGCCAAGGCCTCCTGATCACGGTGGCACGTTGGTGAGCCACTGCATGTCGTTGTCTGCAAGTAGCGGATCGGTCAGTGTTCTTTTGTACGCCGGACGAGGCAGCATTTAGCAGCCGCCACCGTGCCCACCAGCGTTCCGGGCGGCGGCCGCTCTTGGTGGGGGCACGGGAGGCCGTCACATGCGGCATCTCGTGCCCAACATTTTCGGAGAGCCGCGATGATGATGATGGTGATGATGGTAATGATGATGATGATGATGATGATGATGATGATGATGATGATGATGATGATGATGATGATGATGATGATGATGATGATGATGATGATGATAATAGTGATGATAGTGTTGATGATGGTGATGATGATTCTTACGGTTATGGTTATGGTGATGGTGGTAATAATGACGTTGATGACGATGATGTTGATGTTGATGTTGATGATGGCGATGATCATGGTGGTGGTGTTGATGGTGCTGTTGATGCTGATGAAGCTGAGGATGGTGATTACGATGCTGATCGTGATGATGGTGCTGATGATGCTGCTGTTGATGATGATGCTGATAACGATCATGACAATGGTGATGACGATCGTGATATGATGGTGATACTGATGATTATGGTGACGGTGGTGATGATGATGGTGATGATGACCCTGGTGAAGAAACGGCTGATTTTGGTGGCGATGGTGATGGCGATGGTGATTTGGTTGTCATGTTGTGGTGCTGATGATGCTGATGTTGATGACGATGGTGATGCTGATGATGATGGTGATGATAATGGTGGTGATGCTTGTGGTGATGGTAGTCGTGGTGATGATGACCATGAGCATCATGGTGATGATTTACTGCTGATGATGATGCTGATAACGATCATTGCATGGTGATGACGATAGTGATATGATGATGGTGATGCTTATGATTATTGTGATGGTGATGGTGATGGTGATGGTGATGACGGTGATGATGACCCTGGGGGAGAAACGGTTGATTTTGGTGGCGATGTTGGCGGCGATGGCGGTTATGTTGTCATGTTGATGATGATGATGATGATAACGTTAATGCCGATGCTGTTGATGATGATGATGATGATGATGATTGTGGTAATGATGATGGTGGTGATGCTTGTGGTGATGGTAGTCGGGATGATGATGCTGATGATGATGATGCTTATGAGCATAATGGTGATGCTGATGATGCTGGTACTGCTGATACTGCTGACGGTGATGTTTTTATAATGCTGGTGATGTTGTTGACGATGATGATGTTGATGATGCTGATGATCATAACGGTGATGAGGATGATGATGATGCTGATGATGTTGGTGGTGATGATGATGCTGATGATGATGATGACGATGATGGTGATGTTGGTGATACGAATGATGATGCTGATGATGATGCCGATGCTGATGTTAATGATGACGATGATGATGATGATGCTGGTGGTGATGATGATGATGTTGATGCTGCTGCTGCTACTGATGATGATGATGATGATGATGATGATGATGATGATGATGATGATGATGATGATGCGTGTGATGATAAAGACCAGGACGAGCAACAGAAGGAGAAAGAGGAGGAAGGCCGTCACATTTGACACCTTTCAACTTCACGTATTGAGGATATCTCACGGAGCTCGTTTGGGCCGTTGTGGGGCCGTCTTGGGTTTCTGTGCTTCCGTGGGGCCGTCTGAAGGCCTTCTTGGGCCATCTTGAGGCCCCCTTAGGCCGTCTTGGCGCCATCGTAGGCCGCTGAAGCCCCTCCGTTTTCTTACTCGGCGATGCCGTGCGCCAGCACGATGATCGTCGATCTCGCGGCCCCGCCAGGAGGAGGACGAGGACGTGGCCATGGACGTGGAGAAGCTCACGAAGCACCCGTCGGGCGAGCCCGCGCGCCCGCCTGCCGCTGCCGCCGCGGACCGCCGCCTGGGCACCGCCCTGCCTGGCGCGCGCCCGCGCCGCCGAGGGCCTTAGGGTTTGCGTTGAAGACAGTGGGGCCCCATGCCAAGAAACTCTCTGCTTGCCTCCAGGGTGCCCTGGGTTTCCCGGGTTTCGATGGTTTTGCGATGGAGAAGGCGTGGCTCTCCCACACCAGAAACCGATGGACGTCTTGGGGGGTCTCAGGGTTGGGTTTCTTGTAGGAGGTTTCTTGTGGACTGGCCTCCACCTTGTATTCTCTGGTGCGTAACGGCCCTCAACCGGGCCAAGCTTCCCCCCCCACCTTCGAGTAACCACAGGCCTCCCAGATGGGGTCGGAGCAGGTTGTGTCGGAGGATATCGGTCCTTCACAGGGCCAAGCTTCTCCCCCCACCATCGGGTAATTTACCCCAGGCCTCCCAGACGGGGTCGGAGCAGGTTGGGCCGGAGGATATCGCACAGCCTCGCCGAGGCGTCGGCGACGTGGCTCGATGTGGAAGCATGCTTTTCTCTACGCCGACGTCGCCGATGCATCCGTGGTGCACGGACGATGCGGCGAGATCTTCCGACCGCATCTACCCCGACCCCATCTGGACGCCTCTAGTAACGTCAACGATCGTTGACAGGGGGGGTCTGCCCACCCTCCTCCCCCATGAATTTTGATGCTCGCGCGCACATTGTGGCGATCGCAGCGCAACCCACCCCGATGTGCCCCACTCCGCCAAAGCGCCACCCCCCTCAGGGGCAACGACCGTTACCGGAAATCTTTAACAGGGAAAAAATTGAGGGTGAAGAAAATAGTCCTAAAGGGGCCCTCTGGGCCCCCCACCAACTGGATCCAAAACGGGCCCTAAAGGGCCCCTTTGGGGCCCCTTTCTTCACCCGCCAGTTGGGTCCCTCCCCCAATCACCACCCGCCCGACCTCCGGGGTATAGCGACCGGCACCGGAAATCTCTCACAGAAAAGACAGACATCTCCCCGGCAGCGCGCCGATGGGCAGCTTGTCCTCGTTGTCGGTCTCTGTGGGCCGTGGCTCCTCGCCGTGACGGGAAGCTGAAGGAGATGGTTTGGTTGCATCTTCGCGGGGCATCGCCTGTCCTCCAAGCTTGGTGTCTTCTCTTGTGCCCGACGCGGGCTCGATGCGGACTCGACGCGGATTTGGCGCGGACTCGACATGGATCCGACGCGAATGCGACACGGATGCGGCACGGGTCCAACGAGTCCAACATGGCCTTCGGCGCGGGTAGGGCCGCGACGAGGCAGGCAGAGGTCCCCCGAGGATGCAGCAGTAAGAGTGGGGCCTGGGCCCCGAGCCGCGTCCCGACGGCCCCGTGGCCCCCACTTTCCCGGGCC
>CAUYUJ010018188.1:167500-212118 GCA_963575745.1 Prorocentrum cordatum
TGCTTCATCCCGTGTTTGTGCAAGTGTTGTTGCGCACGTTTCCTGCGGTGGTATCTTGCTTTCTGGTTCTGGTTCCGATCGATCGCGCACCCTGTGTCAAGCCATCCAGCTTTCGCGCCATAGAGCGCCGAAAAGCGCCAGAAGACCGCCCAAGGCCAATGGATAACAAGGAGCCCTCGGCCGAACTCTTGGTGTACTCCGATCCTGGGCCCAGGAAAGGGACCCTGCAGGAATCGGCGCGCGAGTGCCCTCGTGTTCGCCCCTCGCCAGGTGTTCGTTGGGGGGACCTTTCTGTTGCCGACCTGCAAGATCTTCAGGAGGGGAAACACACACACACAGACACAATTAATCGTCGATTCCTCAGAAAATATTGGAAAATATGGGAAGTGGGGGGAAGACAACAACCTAGAACATATAGGAAAATATGGGACATATTTTTATTCGTATATATTTATTTGTGTGTCCCAGGGCCCCTTCAGATCTGTTCGGCTCGACTCTCAGAGGAGGACAGCTCTGAGAGAGGTAAAGGATACCGATCCGCTTGCTCGTCATGTGCTGCAGAGCCCACGTCGCCACGGCTAGATGATCCTCGAAGTTCCGGTCTGAATGGACCTTGGAAGAGGACCATGGAGTCATCAGTAGTACCCTTTTCCCCCCCCAGATTCAAGCTCGACTCGAGTTCGACTCGTCGAGTCCACAGACGTTCGACGCAGCATCGACGCAGAAGTGGATCAGGCGGCTCCAGGGAGGTCCCAGAGCGAGCATCCAACCCCCCCTAGACTCCGACGACGTGACCCTGGAGGACGAGCCCTCGGACAGCGACGGCGACGAGGCCAGCTCAACCCGCGCCATGGAGGTGGACAAGGCGCCGGTGGAGCGCGCGTGGCAAGCGGCCGAAGAGAGGGGGGACGTACCCAAGCTCGAGGTTCGAAGTTTGTCGTGTTCCTGCATGTTCGTCGGTTCTTGGAAGTGATCCTGCCTCAGGGATGTTTTCCAGCACCTGCGCCTCGTCGAGAGCGTTCCGGGGGTACCTGGATCCTCTCGAGCGTCCGCGGGAGGTCTGAGTTCTGACACGGGAGCCAGACGACGTGGATCACCAAGGGTTGTCCGCGGTTCGGTCGGTTAGAGTTCGGGGGGGGATGTGTTCCGGGGTGACGCATCGACCCCCAATCGTCCATTCAGCGCCGATGAGGGGGCCGATAGCACGCCCCGCCCTGGACCGTGACATGTCGCCGATCTGTCGGCCATGCATCGCCGATCCCAGATCGACGTTTCCCCCCTTGAGTTATGATGTTCCAACCGCTTGTAGCTCTGGTCACCCGAAAGAACTTCGAATCCTCTGCGCATTTCGGGCGAGGCCTGGAACAAGCTTTCTGGAAGGCCACAGGTGGGCCTTTGAGCGTGACGCGTTCATACCGCGCGTGGCTTGGGCACCTCGTGCAGGGACTCGGCGGCGAGCCTTGCGGGAGGGAAGCGGGTGAGAAGGGCGGGGCCGGTTCCGAAGGCGGCGGGGCTGTCCCAGAAGCCCTCCGGCTTTCTCGGGCAGTCTGCCGTGTCTTCGGGGGAGGCCCAGAAAAGATTGCCAGCCAGAAGGCCCGAGGCCTTCAGTGCGGGTAATGTTTCTGTCCGTGTCCAGTGCGTCTTGGACTTTCTCTTGGAAGTGGTGCCGCGAGGCCCAGAGGCGCACTGCACATGCACAAGAAACTCGAGCCCCCAGGGGGCCAGATTGTTATCCATGTCCAATGCGCCTCGGGTTTCTTGGGAAGGTCGGGGGTGGACAGAACCCCCAACAGTGACACGTCGATTGTTGAATTGTCCGTCTTCGGTCCTCGAGAGGGCGCCGCGGCCGTTGTTTTCCAGGCTTGCGCCCGCCAGGTTTGGGCCTCAGGTCTTTTTCGCCAAACCACGTTTTACGAAAGGGGGGTCTGTGCATCCCCGGGACGGGAGCCCCAAGCTCCAAGTTACCGCGGATGTGGACACGAGCCTTGCCCGCACTCCAGGCTCTCTCTTGGGGGGGGAGGCCCGCCCCCTTTCCTGCCAGCCCCCCCCCTGGCCGCGTACTGCCGACGCTGCAGGGGAGACCCTTGCCAGGAGACACCCTGGTTTCCTCCAGGGTGCCCTGGGCTTCTTGGCAGGAAGCACCCTTGTCCAGGAAACACCCTCGTCCAGGAAACGCCCTTGCCCAGGGAACACCCTTGCCCTGCAGTGAAGACCCTTACCAGGAAGCACCCTTGTCCAGGAAACACCCTGCTTTCGGTGGTTCTGCTCTGCAGAGCGCGACGTTCCGCACCAAAAATCAAGGGGCGTCCTGGGGTCTCAGGTCGGGTTTCTTGTGGTCGAGCCCCTGCTGGTTGGGTCGTGTCGCGCCAGCTGCACCGCGTGCTCCGGCGCCCCCGCGGGGTTTCGCTTTTGGGCGCCGGGCTTCGGGCGTCGCAGTCAGGAGGGGCCAGAGCGCACGGACGCCAAGGACCGCCGAGTCCCCGGGGAAGCGTGGCATGGTGTGGGCGACGAATCACAACGGGTCCAACTGGGCGCGTCGGCGCGCAAGTTCCCCGCGTCAATGTCGCGCGTGGGCCCCCCTGCCTTCGGTGCGGCGTGCCTCGCCGGCGGCCTGCGTGAGTCACCGCGTAAGGTCGCTGTGTCGTGTCGCGCATGGCCCATTTGTGATCGTCGCTCATAAATTAATCATGTATTAAGAATCCAATATGTTTAAACATCCTATGTATTAAAAACTGCCCTGTACCCAGTAGCGGCCGCCGTCGAGTTTCGACAAGCCTTGCCGTCGGTGGGCGGCGCCGCGCTCAGGGGTCAAGGGATCGGGGGCGGGTCCGCCGCGGGAGGCTCGGAGGGCAGAGCTCTTCGGCCTTCCGAGAAGGTGCGGCTAGGCTCGGGCCAGACGAAAGGGGGGGATTGGGAAAGGGGGGGGTACGAAATTTGCTGCATGCAGCTGGTTTCGGCCTCACCGAGGGGCCCATTCCTCGATACATAGCCGCCTCCGGCGCCGGAGGCGCCGGGAAAATCAGCTACGTGAGCTGATTCTCAAACCTCCCCTTTGCTATCCCCCCATTTCGCCCGACCCGAGACGTGGAGGGAACGACGGACACCCAGAACGTGTGGGAAAGTTCGGTGGGTCCTGGGATTCCTGTGCCTGTTTCTCGGTGTGTCCCTGGGCTCCTTCGCACGGGCGTGGTGGCCCGCGGCGAGGCGAGACTGTTCGGCCCTTCGCAGGGGCACCGTTGGGGGGTGTCACAGTCAACCTTCAGAAGGGTAGCCATCGGTCGTCGAAAGTAAATATTTCTGGATTCCCAGATCTCAATACACTTTTGGCGACTTCCTACATCAAGGATCGAGTGGTTTCACCGTTTCCGTCCGCTTCAGGGGGCGGGCGGAACACAAGCTACTTTCAGCGCCTTCCTTCTTCATGTTTGTACACATTTCTTCCGACCGATGGGTACAGCCAAGCCGCATGGCAAGGATGGGCAACCTTCCTAAAGCTGTCCTTGCATCTCTGCCTCCTCGGTCCAGTCTTGGCCACTCTCGTTGTCCGCGCCCCGCTGGAAAAACTTCGAGATGGTCCTCTAAGGCGCTTGCACCCATATCGTGCGTCCTTGTGCTTCGGGTTGACGGTAGGGGGGTTAGGCTTGGACGCTGTTCGGACCTCTTCGCTGGATCCTCGGCGTTTCTCCAACCTCGGGACGTGTCCCCTCGCAGCGGCGCCTCGCCGAGCGCGGTTTCAGGGGGGTGCCCAGGCCACCCCGAGCGGCCACGTCGAAGGCCCAAGGTACGTGGCCCGAGAGCCAGACGAAGAGGACCATTGGCCGGAATTGGCTCTGGGGAGGAGGGAGTCGACATTGGAGGGCGAAGCCTACCTGCTCCTAGAAGGCCAACATCTGGGGCCGATAACAAGTACCGTTCTCACGTGACGTCCAGAGACAGTTTCGGGGTGGGTACGTCTATGGGCAACGTGAAAGGGGAGATCTGTCTACGAGACGTTCCTGTTCCAGAGCAGGTTCCACATGGTACCTCAAAGTCGACACCTAATCGGCCATTCATCGCCGATGGGGGCCCGCCAGCCCATTCCGCCCAGGATTGTGGGGGATGCGCTATCAGGGGCCTGCAGTCAACCCGCATAGCAAGGAAGGACAATTTTCCCAAGGGTACCCCTGCACCCTTGCCTCCTCGGTCCATCCTTGGCCACTTTCGCTGGCCGCGCCCCGCTCGAAAAGCTTCTGAACGGCCTTCCAAGGCCCTTGCATCCTTACCTTGCGTCCTCATGATACGGGTCGACTGTAGGCTCAGGGGGGGATGCATCGACACCCAACCGGCCATTCATCGCCGATCGAGGCTTGGTAGCCCATCCCGCCCAGGACCGTGGGGGAATGCGCTATCGGGGGCCTACAGTCAACCCGCAGAGTGAGGATGCACCATAAGGATGCAAGGGCCTTGGAAGGCCAAGTCGACAATTTGCGGGCGGGTTTCGGCCAGCGAAAGCGGCCAAGGAGGGTCCTAAGGGATGCAACGCATCCTTGGGAAGGTTGCTCATCTTTACTACAGTCAACCCGCCGAGTAAGAATGAGCAACTTGTCCTAGGTTACCCTTGCATCCTTGCCCCTTCGGTCCATCCCTGGCAACTTTCGCTGGCCAGCCCCTTGGGGTACCCTAAGGGCGGCCTGCATCCTTCGGTTGCGCGGAGCGACGCCCCTGGGGGCCAAGCCTAACGGATGCGCGGTGGGCAGGGCACCCTTGGCCATCCTCGGGCTTGTTGTTCACCGCACTTGCGCATCCTTGCCGCCGCACTGCGCACAGCCTGGCGCACCTGGGGGCGCCGCCCAGGGATGCGGGCCAGGCAGGGCGCCCTGTGCGCATCCTTGCCGCCGCATTGCGCGCAGCGCGGCGCGGCTGGGGGCGCCGCCTGAGAATGCGGGCCGGGCGGGGCGCCCGTGCTCCACCCTGCCGCCAGTCTGTGTGCGTGCGTGGCGCACCTTGGGGGCGCCGCCGAGGATGCGGGCCGGGCAGGCCGCCCTCGCGCATCCTCCTTGCCGCCGCCATGTGCGTACCGTCGCGCATCTGGCGAACAACGCTTGGCGCCCCTGGCGCATCCTTGCCGCCGAGGTAGGCGCCGCCCATAGATGCCCTTGAGAGTATGCGCCGTGCCCGCAGGGACGCGCGACCTTCAAGGGCAGCCCCAAGCGCCAGTTCGGCAAGTATGGGGTGCGTTAGGGTACCCTTGCATCCTTCGGTATTCGGCGGCGCTCCGCTCGAAAAGCGTCAACATGGCTTTCCAAGGCCCTTGCATCCTTATCGTGCATCCTTACTCTGCGGGTTGACTGTATGCGGGTTGATTGTATCGCCGATATATCGGCGATGCGTCGCCGATTCCAGATCAACGTGTCCCTGCCCGAGTCGGTCCCTCCGAACGTTGCACCGCATAAGAGTGACTTGGTGCGGGCGTACAAGGGTCCCCCCCTCTTCTGGCTTGCGCGCTTGGCGCTAGCCCCTCGCAGCCCCCGAAAGCCGCGCACTACAGGTTACGCCTGCTTCAGGGCTCTGTTGCATGTGTCGCCCAAAGTTGGTACTGGGGGGGGGGGCGGGGCCGATGTAGAGCACCAGGGCAGGGGGCCGTGAGGGGTCGCGAGGTCGGAGGCCAGGGCTGGGATATGGCGATCGTCTGTCGTCTAGCTCGTTAGCATCGCCGGCTTGCCGACGGCTGACGGGATCATCTTGGGCCTCGTTGGTCCGCCGCGGAAGCCGCGAAGAGGAGCGATGGCAGTCCAGGGACCCTGTCCCGAGTTCGAGAACATTGGCTGGGGCGTCGCCATCGAAGTATGGGCTCCCGAGATCCGGGGAGGCCGCAGGGCCGCGGGGAATTCATAACCGGAGCTCCCGACCCCACGTTTCTGCAACATGTTTGCTCGCGTCGGGTCGGCCCGCAAGAATCCCAAGGCAGGAAGACGGAGCGAATGCGGCCATCTTGTTGTACCAACTGGTCGTTGGAAATAGTTGTTTTGGATTCCTAGATTCCAATCAGAATCGTCTTCTTATTGCGAAGGCCTTATTTACGGCCGGTGCCGCCGACCCTGAATGGCGACGACGACGACGACGACGACGACGACGAGCGCTCTTGGGGGCCTCTTGGGGGTAGTTTGTGGGCCTCTTGGGAAGCTCTTAGGGGCCGCTTGGAAGCCTCGTGGGGGCCTCTTGGGGCTTCCTGGGGGTCTCTTGGAGGGGGCCTGGGACGTCTTGGAGGCTTCTTGGACGGTCTTGGGGCTATCTTGGGCGTTTTCGGCCGATCTTTGGGCGACTCGGGGCCCTCTTGGGCCGTCTCGGGGGCCATCTTGGGCATTCGGACCTCATTTGGAGTGTTTTCGAGGTTTCTAGGCCGCCCGAGGAAAAACGAATCTGCCCCCCCACCCCCCCCGGGACCCCCCCCGGGACCCCCCCCCCTCCTGGGGAAGGGATCAAAGGGAAGGAGCTTCCCCTCGACTCGATTACGACACTGCTAGATTTTTCTCTCGACTGATAGGTTTCTAATGGTCTCAAAAGACAGCATCATGACTCCCCAGAGGGTTTGGGCATGATCCAGGGAGAATCCGCGGAAGTCGTTTTAAGCAGCAAACAGTTACACACTTCGTGGTCTTCGAGGTCCCAGAACTCCATTCCGGGGCCACATTCTGAATGCCCGGAGCCAGCTGTAGGCCACTTCGTACTCTTCGAGTTCCCAGAACTCCACTCCCGGGCCACATTCTGAATCCCTGGAGCCAGCTGTAGGCCACTTCGTGCTCTTCGAGTTCCCAGAACTCCATTCCCGGGCCACATTTTGAATGCCCGGAGCCAACTGTAGGCCACTTCGTGCTCTTCGAGTTCCCAGAACTCCATTCCCGGGCCACATTTTGAATGCCCGGAGCCAACTGTAGGCCACTTCGTGGTCTTCGAGTTCCCAGAACTCCATTCCCGGGCCACATTTTGAATGCCCGGAGCCAACTGTAGGCCACTTCGTGTTCTTCGAGTTCCAGAACTCCATTCCCGGGCCACATTTTGAATGTTGAGGCAGCCTGATATTGAGGCTGAGGCTGAGGCAGGCTGAGGCCGAGGCTGAAGGCAGACTGAAGGCTGAGGCTGAAGCAGGCTGAGGCTGAGGCTGAGGCAGGCTGAGGCTGAGGCTGAGGCAGTGAGGCTGATGCTGAGGCAGGCTGAGGCTGAGGAGGCAGGCTGAGGCTGAGGCCGAGGCTGAGGCAGACTGAGGCTGAGGCTGAAGCAGGCTGAGGCTGAGGCTGAGGCTGAGGCAGGCTGAGGCTGAGGCTGAGGCAGGCTGATGCTGAGGCAGGCTGAGGCTGAGGCTGAGGCTGAGGCTGAGGCCAGGCTGAGGCTGAGGCTGAGGCAGGCTGAGGCTGAGGCTGAGGCTGAGGCTGAGGCTGCAGGCTGAGGCTGAGGCAGGCTGAGGCTGAGGCCGAGGCTGAAGGCAGACTGAGGCTGAGGCTGAAGCAGGCTGAGGCTGAGGCTGAGGCAGGCTGAGGCTGAGGCTGAGGCTGAGGCAGGCTGAGGCTGAGGCTGAGGCTGATGCAGGCTGAGGCTGAGGCAGGCTGAGGCTGAGGCCGAGGCTGAAGGCAGACTGAGGCTGAGGCTGAAGCAGGCTGAGGCTGAGGCTGAGGCAGGCTGAGGCTGAGGCTGAGGCAGGCTGATGCTGAGGCAGGCTGAGGCTGAGGCTGAGGCTGATGCAGGCTGAGGCTGAGGCAGGCTGAGGCTGAGGCCGAGGCTGAAGGCAGACTGAGGCTGAGGCTGAAGCAGGCTGAGGCTGAGGCTGAGGCAGGCTGAGGCTGAGGCTGAGGCAGGCTGATGCTGAGGCAGGCAGAGGCTGAGGCTGAGGCTTCTGCAGGCTGAGGCTGAGGCAGGCTGAGGCTGAGGCCGAGGCTGAAGGCAGACTGAGGCTGAGGCTGAAGCAGGCTGAGGCTGAAGCAGGCTGAGGCTGAGGCAGAGGCAGGCTGAGGCTGAGGCTGAGGCAGGCTGATGCTTCTGCAGGCTGAGGCTGAGGCTGAGGCTGAGGCAGGTTAGGCTGAGGCCGAGGCTGCAGGCAGACTGAGGCTGAGGCTGAAGCAGGCTGAGGCTGAGGCAGGCTGAGGCTGAGGCTGATGCTGAGGCAGGCTGATGCTGAGGCAGGCAGAGGCTGAGGCTGAGGCTGATGCAGGCTGAGGCTGAGGTAGGCTGAGGCTGAGGCCGAGGCCGATGGCAGACTGAGGCTGAGGCTGAAGCAGGCTGAGGCTGAGGCAGAGGCAGGCTGAGGCTGAGGCTGAGGCAGAGGCAGGCTGATGCTGAGGCAGGCTGAGGCTGAGGCTGATGCTGAGGCAGGCTGAGGCTGAGGCAGGCTGAGGCTGAGGCCGAGGCAGGCTGAGGCTGAGGCAGGCTGAGGCTGAGGCTGAGGCCGGCTGAGGCTGAGGCTGTGACTGCGACTGCCGTTGCCACTGCGACTGTTCTCGCGAATGCGACTACGACTGCGAGAACAGCAGAATTCTACAACTGGATTCTCATCTGAATCTTAAGGGGAATGCTTCCAGATATGCTCCTACACATCGCTATTGGGTTGCTTTGATGGGACATGTTTTACCTCACGACGCCCAGCTCAGAGGACGGGATGAGCAGGTCTCTCCCTCGTGGCCTCGCACCATGCAAGCAGCAGGTGCATGTCGTCGTAATGTTGTCCATTGCGGGAGTGGTACCAGGCATTTTTGGTTTCCAAGTCTCAATATAAGTTAAGCGCCTTCCTACTTCAATGATCGAGTGGTTTCGCGTTTTCCGTCCTTTTTGGGGGCGGGCCGACACTCAATCTATTTTAAGCGTTTTTCTATTTCATGTTTCTACCTACTTCCGACCGATGGGTAATGGTTTTACCACCTGCCCGGGTGAGGGGAGAGCAGTGCTGAACGTTGCTACCACTCGTTGACCTACGGTTGGTCGTCTCGTGTGGTCTCTATTGGATGTTGGGCAGTCGTTTCAGGTGCATGTCCCCCCTGGCAGTGACCCTGGAGGTTACCACCACGGTGTCGCGCAAATTGACCCTGCCCGCTACCAACCCATCCCAAGCTGGTCGCCATTTGGAGTATCCAGTAGACTTGATATGTTATGTCACTCGGTGTACGTCAAGCTCTACCCTCACCTCTTCGGGTGCACCTTCTGGTAGATGCCATATGCCTAGAGATACTACATCTCAACCAAAACACAAGGTCGTAAAGCATGGCGACAGAATTCCTGGTTGGGCATTAGGATAGCCCGGGTGGATTCTGGATCGTCAAGCCTGATCGATCCACCTCCTCTTCCTCGAGGGGCTCGCGGCCGACAAACAACTCTGGAGGAGCATCGTAATTATGACAGTCCGCAAGGGCACACCCGGATTGCTGGACCTCTACGGGGTACTGCATGATGCTATGTTCTCTCCCCTGGGGCCGAAAGCCTCGTTCCCTCGAGGGGCAACACGGATGCATGAGCATGTATGTGTTCGGAGCTCCGCACGGAGCGCGCCAGGGGCCGCGCCGGAGGCGCCACCAGGGGCGTCCATTGCCGATCCAAGAGATCCGGCGGAGCTCGGATAGCTGATGCTCATGCTACTTTTTGATGCCCGGTCCTCGACTCGATCTCCGCTCGCCCGGTAGAGCGAGAGAAGCCCCAGAGCGCGGCCCCGAGGTGGGTGCCACCTCGCCGCGCGGCGGGGCCGCCGCCGCGGAGGACGCGGGCGGCGGCCAGGCCGCGGCCCGCCCCCCCCCCCCGCTCCGCAGGAGGCGGGGCACTCCGATCTGCACTTCGCCTCTTCGCTCGGCCCGGCTGCTCCGAGGAGGGGGAGGAGGAGGCACCCATACCGTTACCCTGGAAGTCGGGCATGCCCTTTCTAGAGGAGGAAGGCTCGAAGTCCCTCGTCCCGAATCCGCCTGTAGGAGGACGTGCCCGACCTGGCGCTATACCCGTCTACCCGTTTCCCCCTTTTTGGGCGTTCCGGGAGGCCCGCGTCGCCACCGCTGGACGTGCCTCGCAGTCCCTGCGGCTGCACCCTCCGCACCTTCCGCGACAAAGTTCGAGCTCTTTTGCTGTCATGCCCCATTCCTGTTCGATGAGTTACTTAAGGTTTTCACTGTTTGTACTGGGTTTTGGCTAGTTTCAGAGAGTTCCACAGACATCCGAAGACATGATCAGACACATCTGTTTGTCATTATTATCGCCGTCGCTATCGCCAACGCAATCGCCGCGATCATCATCATGATCATGTTCGTCATCATCATCATCAGCATCGTCGTCATCGTCATCATGTCGCCATCATTACCAGCAGCAAAAGCATCATACGAGCCTCATCGCCATCATCATTCGTCCGCATCACCATCACCAGCAGCATCATCATAACCACCATCATGCTATCATCGGCATCATCATCACCATCATTAGCATCATCATCGCCACCGTCATCGAGCGTCATCAGCGTCATCAGCATCACAACCTCGTTACATCACCATCGATCTCATCATCCAGGCCTTGGGAGGCCCTGCGCGCCCCAAGATGCTAGAGCACGCGGATCACCGAACACTTGGAGCCTCTGGAACCCTTGGACCCCCTGGCGCCCCAGACCCCTATCAACCCTTAGGCCCTGGGAGGCCCTGGTCGCCCCAGAGCCCCTGGAGCCTTTGGAACACTTGGAGCCTCTGGAACCACTGGAACCCCTGGAGCCCCAGACCCCTAGACTGAACCCCTAGGCCCTGGGGGGCCCTGAGCGCCCCAGAGACCCTGGAGCCCCTGGAACACTTGGAGCCTCTCGAACCCCGAGAGCACCTGGACCCCGACCCTCAGATTGGTCCCCTAGGCCCTGGGGGGCCCTGAGCGCACCAGAGCCCCGAGCCCCTGGAGCCACAAGACAGCCCGAGCGTCCGAGATCCCGACACCTAGACCCCATGCAGGAGCGGAGTGGTTGTGCCGAAAGGCATCGGAGAATATTAGGTGTGGTAACAAAGAACGGGCATATAATAGAAAATCGCATGGCGAAGCCTTGTCATCGATCTGTTGACAAAGAATGGGATGTGTAAATCAACGGGCACTGGCCAGACGCAGATGCATGTGATAACCAACAGCCGACATCCGACGACAACATGCTCGTGCACGCGCGGCAGCGCATATCAAGCTGGAGCGGTGCGCGATCAGCGCCTCCCGCAGAAAAAAAAACGAGGCGCAGTGCCCGTAAAGGAGTGGGCTACCTCTTGGTAGTTGAGACCACGGATGCACGTGTGTGTATATATATGTATGTATGACACAAGCGAAACGCGCAGGATGAAGTCCCAAGCGACACGCTCAAAACGCTTTTCATGCTACACCTGTTGCCCTTGGGGACGCGTGAACCTCTGGTATGTGGCCACTGGAACTCCTGAACCCATGATGCGCCCGACTTGACCAGCACATATGGCCATGGAAGGCCCTGAGCGCCCCGAAGCATTGGAGCACCTGGGGCCCCTGAGACACTTGACGCCCCTGGAACCATTGGAACCCCTGGAGCCCCAGACCCCTAGACTGAACCCCTAGGCCCTGGGAGGCCATGAGCGCCCCAGAGACCCTGGAGCCCCTGGAACACTTGGAGCCTCTGGAACCCCGAGAACACCTGGAGCCCCCGACCCTCAGACTGGTCCCCTAGGCCCTGGGAGGCCCTGAGCGCACCAAAGCCCCGAGCCCCTGGAGCCACAAGACAGCCCGAACATCCGAGATCCCGACACCTAGACCCCATGCAGGGGCGGAGTGGTTGTGCCGAAAGGCATCGGGGAATACTAGTTGTGGTAACAAAGAACGGGCATCGATCTTGCAACAGAGAATCGCATGGCGAAGACTTGTCATCGATCTGGTGACAAAGAAAGGGATGTGTAAATCACAAAACTGGCACCACCGATGAGGAGCGACACGCCCATGGGCATGCCATTCACGACGGCAGCCGAGCACAGCGCACGCTTGACAACACGAGGGCTACGCACAGACGTGCTTGCGCACAAAATGGGAGGCGGTGCCCTCCCCACCGCTGGGAGCACCGATGACCCAAGCGAAACGCACAGGAGGAAGACCCAGGCGAAACGCCTAGGGCGCTTGTTTCATGCTATACCTGGAACCCCTGGAGCACCTGTAATCCCTGGAACAATTTAGGCCACTCCTGGAACCCATGGGGCACCCTTTACATCGGGAGTGGTGGTGTGATAGTAGAAGGAACTAGGGTGCCTCTTCGAGAACTCGCCATCGCTCGAGCCGTTCGCCCCCCGCACAGTTCGTTTTTTGTTCGCGAGTCCAGCAGCAGCGACGAGGCAGCTTCAACGCTCGACATTGAGGGTTCGAGCTGGGGACCACATGTACCAAAAACTACAGTTTGATATAACTGTCCCACCAGCCGCATATCAGCGATCTCACGTCCGAGCGATGCCGATAAACTGGTGGGCGCGCAACCGTTCTCACCTCATCTGGACGCTGAACTCGCGGTCGTGCTGAACCAGCCTGTCGGGCGCTACTTGGTTGAGTATGATGCGCATCGCGGCCAGCTCCTCGCCTAGTTCGTAAGTCTCGATGTGCAGCGCTCGAATCTCTTGAGCCCTGCTCTCCAGTGCCTCGGGTGTGTGCGCTGGCGGGGCAGATGGAGGATGGCGCGGAGCGCTCGGGCTTACGGGTGGTTGCGGTGAGGAGGGTGGGGGATGAGGACGAGGAGGAAGAGGACGCGACTGGCGAGGGCCAGGATGCGGATCGGACGAAGGGGGGTAGGCGAAGGACGAGTAACGGCACACGCGGCGCGCGCCAAGGCAGGAGAGAAGGGCAGTCCAGCATTGTTGTTGCACCCTATCCCGCCTGGGTGCGCGCCGCATCTGCGTCTCGCAGCTGCTGCAAGAGCCTCGCGATCTCGTCAATCAGGGCCTTCGTGTCAGACATCGGAAGTCGGGGTGGCGCAGCGCTGCGTGAGTGCGACGGGGCTCGCTCTCGGGTGACGGGCCCATTGGGCCAACACGTCAAGGACGCCGACCCGCATCCTTCTCATCGTTCTCCTCCTCCCCCTGCTCCTCCTCCTCCTCTTCCTCCTCCTCCTCCGCTCCTTCTCCTCCTCTTCCGTCTCCTCCTCCCGTTCCTCCTCGTCATTCACCCTCCTCCGCCTCATCATCGCCAGCATGGCCATCAGCATCGCCATCGGCACCGCCGCCATCATCATCAGCAGCATCAGGATCATTTGCAGCACCACAATCACCATTACCCTTACCATCATCAACATCATGATCATACTCATCAGCATCATCACCAACAACGGTACCGTCACCACCATACTCATCAGCATCACCACCCTACTCATCATCGTCATCATGAGCAGCCTCACCACCACGTCACAGTCGTCGCCATCGTCCTCAGCACCATCAGCAACATCTTCGTCACAATCACATTCATCACCACCATCACCATCACCACCACCACCAAAAATACCGACAGCACCACCAACATCACCGCCACCATTAGTACCGCCATCCGCGTCACCATCCTCGGAACCGTCCTCATCATCAGCACGTCGTCGTCACCATCAGCATCGTTACCATCGACATCGGTACAGTCACTACAACCGTCGCCATCACCATCACATCCGTGGGAGCATCATCACCATTAGCATTGCCATCAGCATCGTCATCATCGCCAGCACAATCATCGTTAATATTACCACCACCGTCGTCAGCACCATCGTCATCATCATCACCACCATCACCGCCACTGCGGGCGACCCTGAGGGGGCCTGGGGAGAAAACTCCAACATTCGCGTTCTTCTCCTCGCCCTCCCCCTCCGCCGCCTTATCCCCTTCCTTCCCCTCCCACTCCTTCTCCTTGTCCTTCTCCCACTTTTCCTCACCCGCATCGTTCCACTCCTCCTCTTCTTTCTCAAGCCTCCTCGTCATCACCAGCATCATCAGCATAATCAGCGGCATCACCATCAGCATCACCAACGACATCGTCAACCGCATCGTCATCCGCATCAGCAGCATCATCAGTATCACCACCATCGTCGTCATCGCTCTCACCACCAGCATCGCCACCATCACCATGACCACCACCACCACCGTTAACATCGCCAGTGCCACCACCATCACCCTCATCATCAGCATCGTCAGCAGCAGCACGATCCTCGACAACGCCCTGATCAGCAGCAGCGCCGGCACCAGCATCACCAGCAACAGCATCGTCAGCATCATCATCCGTATCGTTCCTGTCGACATCAGCATCGTTATCGCCACCGCCCCCACCACCAGTGCCATCATCATCGCCGCCGTCGTCAGCAGCATCTTCGTCACCATCACCATCACTGTCGTCAGCATCATCGCCATCGCCATCAGCATCGCCAGCAGCATCATCAGCACCGCCGCCGTGGGCAGACGAGTTTCGAACGCCTGTCGTTCCCCTTCGTGTCTCACTCCGTCCGCCTCATCATCCTCCACGCTGCCCCCGCCCCCATCAGAAACCTTTTGCAGCCGTTGGGAAACCTGTGAAAACAACCCCTGGGAAACCACGCGCCCCCTGGGGCACCGACTGCAAAACCACCACCCCTTGGGAAACTGCGCGTCGCCGTGGCTCTCCCCCAGGCCCTCGCCCCTCGGAGCAAATCCGCGACAACCGCCGTGGCGCGCTTCCGTGCGCTGCCAGCTATCTGCGGAACACCGTTGCCGCGGGGAGGTGGGTGGGATAGGACTTCTTACATCATTCATCTATGCACATACACACATATACATATATATATATATATACAGATACATACACAAACATAAGTATAACCAAAACTACAGGTGGGTCCTTCGCCCACGTGATGCTGATGTTTTTCAATGCTTGTCGGCCTGCTTCTGCAGGTATGACAGGTACCATTTGACCAAGCTGTTGACAGCGAACTTGGTCCGATTGATGGAGGCTGCCCTCTTCCGAGTGTCGAAATTCTCAGACTCGTCCCGATAATTGTGGGACCACGCAGGGTTGCCAGCCCAACGGGCTTGGTCGACAATGTGCTTGCCGAAGACATGCCACTTCATCTGGCAGCTGCGGCCAGTGGCGATCCATGCGTTCATGGTCCGATCGACCACGGCTTGCAACTGTAGCAACGCTAACTCTTCCATGTTGCGGGGCTGCGACTTCATGATCGCGTAATACTCCACCATGCCCTCGCCCACAGTCAACAGCTTTGCGCCGTCAAGCTGGACGGGGTCATGTCTGTCAAGTAAGTCTCGGCCACCTTTCTGTCTGAGGGTAAACACAACAAACGGTAACAGCGACCTGCTTTTGCCAGCCTTGAGCTTGAGATATGGGGAGTTCTCATCACCGAGCATCTGCACCTTCAGCCCGATCTGGCGCTCGCGATCTGGAACCCCCTTGGCTTTATAGTACTGCTTCAAGGCATCGCTCATGGCAACGTCCACCTCGTCATGGTCCGCATCCGTGAAATTGCCGAAATACCCAAGCCGAACGAGCAACCACAAAACCGTTGCCATGAAGTAGGCAAGAATACCAAGGTCCGCAAAATGCATCGAATCGAACAAGAAATGCTCCAATCTCAAACCTGGAACGCCCGGCTGGACGCCCCGCACGGTAAACAACCGATTGATAAAGAGGAGGCTATTTGGGGGCCTCGTGTACACGAGCATCTGGCGACGCTCGGGCGGGAAGTCGCTGCACCTCTGGCCGTGCCAGAAGTCTGGCCGCCCAGGAAGGGCGGGCTCAATGCGGTCCCCCCGCCGGAGGGCGGGAAACTCATGACGAATGTGCCGTTGGAGAATCACGCCGCCACGTTTCCTCCTGATCACGCAATTATCCCGCAAAGTCTGGACTTGGCTGTCCTGCACGTCATGCAAGGCAAGCGTACTTTCAGCGGTGTCGATCAACCATTGATGTTTTCGTTTGCGCACTGGCGCTGAAAGGTCCGAAAACTCTGCGTGACTCTGAAAGCACCGCAAACAGCCAAACTTGCTGCGGTAGTCGGGTAAACCGAAGGTTTTCGGCATTTCGTCCAGATCCGCGCCTACCTCCACGAGAACAAAGCGGCAATTGCCGCGCACAGATGGGAACAATGGCCTTCCAGCCAACAGTCTTCGCCAGGAGTCCTCTGGCCAAGGCAGCCCCGTCGAGTCTCCTGCAGGCCAGTACCCTGCAGCAGCCACTCGGAAATCAAACGCGATCTTGTCTAGGAGAGGCTGGAGGGTGTGCGACCCTCTGCACCCGCACCTGCAAAACATGCGGTGGTGGTACTGCCCCACGAGAATACGCCCATCCTGGTGAAGTGTGGACACGAAGAGCCGCCGCCCCGCAATAGAGACGCCAGCCACTGCGGCCCGAGATGGAGCCCCCTAGGGCGCGAAACGTGTGAGGAAGGTGCGCGCGTTAGCGGGTGCGAGCGCAGCCGCTGCGGCCGTCGGTGGAGCCACCCTATGGAGCCGCGAAGCGGGGGGCCGAAGGAGGGCGCCTGGCGGGCGCCTGGCTGGCCCGCGATCGGCTCGCGAACGGGCGGTCCTTTCCCTGGCTATATACACAGGGAGCGGAAACATACCTTTATATATATATATATATATATACATAGGCACATGTATGTGTATACGTGTACACACAGGGGGTCTCCGAAAAGCAAACACGCAATATCCTCCGCACTCCTCCTGCCCCGAACCGCCACCCTCCTTCGAGGGTACCCGTGGCAACCCCACAAGACCCGACCACGCGTTTCCCGCGACCCGATCCCGAGCGGGACCGCCAGAGGGCCCCCAAAAAAGCACGCAGGCCGTGGCGTCCCGCTGGGGTGGGAAGGGTGGCCCCGCCGCCGTGCCGCTCCACGGCAGCCGCTAGGCTCGGCGGCGGGGTCCGCGGGTCAGGCGGGTTGGCACAGTGGCCATTGTATGAACCTCCCCCGCCTCCGCCGTAACCCCCCAAACCTAAGAGCAAGCCATGGCATACCATAGCATAGCACGCGTTAGTGCGCAAGCAGACGTCGTCGACGTTAAAATGTAATACGTGAGGGCTGAACAGCAAACCGCGCCTTCGATTGCCGAGGCCTGTGCTGGACCTCCAACGCAGGCCCTGGCAACCGAAGGCGCTGGCCCAACTCTGCCCATCTCCTTGCGCACCCCAAATGGCTAGGTTTTCGGATCTGGGCGCGCGGCCCGCCCCCACCCCGCCGACTCGCAACGGGTGTCCACAGGGAGCCTTCTTCTCGAATCCCCCCCCTGCCCCCGCGCCCCCCCTTCACCTCTTCCCTCCCCTCCCCCCCTCCCTCCCCTTCCTTGTTTTTTCCGCCGCTCCTCCCCCTCTTAACCACCCCTCCCCGCCCGCTTCCGCCCCCCCTCCCCCCCCCCCCCTTCCCCCCCCCCCCCCCCCCCCAGACTCCCCTCCCCCCCGCGCCCGCCCATAAGGAAGAGGGTCATCCACCGCCGCCTCATCTCGCCCCGCGCCTCCTGGGGTGGCCAGGGGGCCATGGGTGAATAGTTGGCGCCGTCGTCGTATCCACCGCAGTCGTCGGGGTTCCCTATTGGGCTGCCAAACGTGTGAAGGGTTCGCCAAACTGGGCGCGTTGGGTGCGTGCGAACGCTGGCATGTAGGCCGTCGGTCGGGCCCCCTACGTGGCCACGGGCAGCCGCCGATTGGGCCTCGGAGCGCGCGATGGGCGCGCAAAAATGAGCGGGGTGGGCGCGCGCGGGCGCTGGCATGCCCGCTTTCGGGCGCACCCCCGATGGGGCCACGAATCGCGTGGGGGGGCTGCCAAAATGGGCGCGGCGGCGCGTGCGGGCGCTGGCGTTTGGGCCTTCGGCAGGGACCCGCATGGCGCCGCAAAACGTGCGAGGGGCGCGCCAACGCGGGCGGTGTAGGCGCGTGCGAGCGCTGTCATGCGGGCACTCGGTGGCGCACCCTGTGGAGCCGCGAAGCGTGCGATGGGGCGCGCCAGCATGGGCGCGGTGGGCGCGTGCGAGCGCTGGCATTTAGGTCTTCGGCGGCGCCCCGCATGGGGCGCCGAAGCGCGTGGGGGGGCGCGCCGCAATGTGCGCGATGGGCACGTGCGAACGTTGACGTTTGGGCCGTCGGTGGGGCCCCCGATGGGCCGCGGAGCGTGCGTGTGGCGTGCCAAACTGCGCGCGGTGGGCGCCTCCGAGCGCTGGCATTTGCGCGTTCGGTAAGGCCCCGCCGTGGGGCTCCGAAGCGCGCGAGGGGCGCGCCGAGATGATTGGGGCGGGCGCATGCTGACATTTGCATTTGGGCCTTCGGCGAGGCGCCCCGCGGTGCCGCGAAACGCGCGAGCGGCGCGCCAAAATGAGCGCGTCGGGCGCGCGCGGGCGCTGGCATTTGGGCCTTCGGCGCCCCAACCCCCCCCGCCTCCCCCCCCCCTCTCCCCGCCCTTTATGGCGCGGCGAAGCGCGCGGGTGGGCGCGCCAACGTGGGCGCGGCAAGCGCGTGCGAACATTTGCATGTGGGACTTCGGTTGGGGCCCCCCGTGGGGCAACGAAGCGCGCGAAGGGCGTGTCAACTGGGTGCGGCGGGCACATGCACATGCGAACGCTGGCAGTCGCGCCTTCGGCGGCGCCCCCCATGGGGCCGCGAAGCGTGCGAGGGGCGCGCCAACTGGGCGCCGTGAGCGCATGCGACCCCCCACACACACACACGCACACACACACACACACACACGCACCGCCTCCCCCCCCCTTCCCCCCGCGCCCCGCAATGGGGCCCCGAAGCGTGCGAGTGACGTGCCAAAAACAAATGCGGCGGGCGCGTGCGAGCGCTGTCATTTGGGCCTGCTGCGGGGGCTCCCCGTCGGTCCACGGGGCGCGCGAGGGGCGCGCCAAGCTGGGCGCGGCGGACGCGCGCGGGACGCTGGCGCGCGGTGCCTCAACGACCCCCCCCCCCCCCCCCCCCCCATACCGTACTCCCCCCCCCCCCCCCTCCCCCTCCCCCCCCCCCGCCCCCCCCCCCCCCCCCCCCCCCCCCACCCCCCGCCCCCCCGCCCCCCTCCCCACCCCCGCCCCCGCCCCGCCCCGCCCCCGCCTCGCCCCCCCTCGCCCTTCCCCCCGCGCAGGGCAGCGGGGCGGGCGGGGGGGGCGCGCCAACGCGGCGTGCTGTTCGGGGCGGGGGAGGGAAGGGAGAGGACGCGGGGCGCTCTGTCCCTGCACAGCGGCGACCCAACGCCGTAGGATGGTTGGGCAACAGCGCGAGTGCGCCACACTCGCGTCGCGCGCCGACGCGCCCTGCTGCATGCCGCAGTCCGCGACGGCCGCTTCCTCGGGGCGCGCGCGCCTCGGCGATCGGCCGCGCGCCCCCCCGCGCATCCAGCGCGCCTTCGGCCCGCGAATATCCGCAGCGATGGCTTCCGCGCCGCGTTGGCAATCTTCATGAAGGGCGCGCGCGCGCGCCTCCCTCTCGTTCGGGAGCTTGTCGGCAATCGCGAATGCGTCGCCCGCTGCGCCCGACAGGTCGCCAGCCGCCCCGCCTGCCCGCTCGCGCTGCTTGAGACGCCAGCGGCGGCCCTGGGCTGGCCCGCGCAATCGGGCGCAGCGCACCCGCCGCCCATCGCGGCGGGCGCGCGCCGTTGCTTGCGCGGCGCGGGCTGGTTTGCCTTCGAATGGGTCTTGCACACGCGCGTGCGCGTGTGCATATACGCAGTTCCACCACCAATTGCGACGGCGCGCCACCTCGCAAGAGGTAGCGCCGCAGGGCAGCTGCGCCGCCGCAGCCGCAGGGGGCAGCGCGGGGCTCGACGTCGATGTCCGCGGGTGTGTGCGCGTGTCTGCCCATGTCAGTCGATGTATGTGGATGCCTGCTGATGTCTGGATGCCAGCCGAAAGCTGTGGATGTATGCTGGCGCCTGCCGAACAGGCAAAGCATGCGAAACTTGCGCTGTGTGCTGCAAACCCCAAGTGCGATTGCGAACCATGCAACGCTTTGAAAAAATGCGCGTTGTGATCTAATATAGCCAACAACTTGCGCTGTTTGCTGCACGTGCGATTGGGGAGCGTTAAATGCGCGTTGCGATTCAGTAACAGCTAAAAACCTGCACTGTTTGCTGCAAGCACCACTTGCGTTTGATAAACATTCTGAAACTTGGAACAACTCGTGTTGCGAACCGCGATCACCCAACAACTTGACCGAACTTGGGAAATCCCGACACAACACACATACATACAAACGTCATCAGTTTAAACCAGTGCATATGCGCCGAATACCGTATTGAACATGCTGCATGTTGGAAAACCGCAGCCACGTGCGTTCATTGTTCAGTATCCGCACGCGGCAGGCGCGGCGCACATGTTTTTCGAAACAACCTCGCGCTGCTCGGCGCGTCGTGCGCATCGCCCGTCAACCAGAGGTAATTGCATCGAACCTACATGCACCTATTCAAATGTATTGCATGCGTGTGTGATATTGCTTTGAATCTTGGGTCCACACTTTTTTGCACCGCCACTTGCACAACTCTGGCGCACATGGGGAATTCACGTGGCACATCCTAGCGCGCGCTACAAACCAGCATACCCTGCTCAACATCACCCTGTTACGCGCGACTGTCTCGATTGCCCATGTGGCGCGCACCAGCGCAATGAAACCAGACGCAGCAAGCGAAAGCGTGTAAATCACCAGCCTGGGATTCAAGGAATCACATGCGGGGCAACGCTGGCAGGTTGCGTGGCACCTTCCGCGGTGACGGGCGCAGATCGCGCCCCTGTGCCTCCCTCCCTCACCATTCCCGCCTTCTTCCTGGGCATCTGTCCCCGCCCTCCTCAGTTCCCATCCTCCCCCTTCAGGGCGCGCCGCTGGTTCGGAATGGTGATCGGGGCGCGTGTGTGTGTGTGTGTGTGTGTGTGTGTGTGTGTGTGTGTGTTTGTGTGTGTGTGAAAGTGTGAAGGTGTGTGTGTGTGTGCCTGCGTGCGTGCGCGTGTGTGTGTGTGTGTGTGTGTGTGTGTGTGTGGGGGTGTGCGTGTGTGTATGTGTGTGTGGTTGCGTGTGTGTGTGTGTGCGTCCGCGTGTCCGTGTGTGCGCGCGCGTGCGCGCGCGCGTGTCGGAGCATGCGCGCGCGCGTGCGTGCGGCAGGGGTGCAAATTCCACCAGCACCCGCGTCCGCAACCATAGCTGGACGGATCCGCCCTGCTATAGTTGCGGATGGGAGGGGGGCTTGGGGGGCAGACTCACGAATCATGGAGCCATCTTGCGCCCCACGGTTCGAGATTAATGGCCTTGTCGACCCAGCCCCTCCTTTCAGACGCAAGAAAAAAAAGAAACACATGTTCTCGTTGTTGGGTAGCCTTGCGCCGCTATTGGTGCGTTCTCGGGAGCTGTTGGGCCATGGTTTGGGGGGCCCCTGGGCGCCCCTGGGTTCTGGGGCAGGACTGGGGCAACCCTGACGCTTTGAAGGGCAATCGGAAACAACGTTGCGAGAAGGCCACCACAACAAACGCAGCCACCATGCGTTGCGTTAGCTGCGGAGTTGTTTCTGGAGGGCTTCGAGGGCATTTGGCCATGACCCATCTTAAAAGGGCCATCTGGTGGTATCCTATCCTTCTTGGGGCCTGCCTTGGGCCATGTTGGACGTTCGGGCCGCTCCGCCCCCAGCCGCCCCCTACCATTCACATCCCAGCACAGGGTAATGGGGCGGGGAAAGGGGTGTGGCGCTAGGGATGCCTCTCGCCCAAGCGGGGGGGGGGCGGGATTCGTCCGATTGCGTTCGGGTGGGAGGGCAGCGGCGAAACCGACTTTGCTGTTGAGCGTCGTTGCCTAGCGGGCTTGCGGCATGAACGCACAACGCCACGTGTCCAGACCGACCGTCGGAAAGCTGTGGTTCTCGTTGTCGTCGTCGTCGCCGTAGTTCGTCAGCCGTTTCGCCCGCTCTCCGACGGCCGATCTAAACATGACGGTTGCGACGCCCACTTGCCGCGGGCGCCTGGCCATCGAGCTTCGCATAATCCATGAAGAGCCGCCCAGGTATGCAGAGCTCAGGCCCGACCTCCTTGACAACGTCGTGGCTGTAGAAATTGGTGCACAGTAAGTTGGGCTTAACCCTGTGCTTCAGAAGCGCCGCCTCCTCGCGCTCAAACGAGCGCGAGATAACTTCATAAAAAGGCACAGACGGCACCAGAGTCCGCGACCCTGTGCGGCCCTTGCGCGTGTTGCAGGGAATCTCCGTGTAGTGCAGCAGATGGCGTTCCACCTCGGTGCCGCCGAGGAGCTTGCACACTGCTGGCGACGCATTCCTGTTGTGCTTCATGTCGCGCGCCAGGTCCTCCACGCCGAGCCCCTTCGAGCGGGTGATTAAGACGCACAGCTTGAGGAGTAGCGCTGCGGACATCTCGCCAGCGAAGAATAACCCCAGCAGCGCATCGCGGAGTTGCTTAGGATAGTCAGCCTCGGGATCGGGGCCGCGAATCACAGCCTGCGCATGCCTGCGAATACGAGCCACCCCAATGGCGCTGTCTGCCATCAGCAACTCGTGTCCGCCCCTCCGAAACTGCTTGAAACTGCGGCGCTTCCCAGCTGCTCCCGTGACAGAACGGGCGCTCCCCATGGGTGCGCCGAACTCGGGGCGATGCTGAAACCGACCGATCCTCGAGCCAAAACGGCTACGGAATTGGACAGTTCCTGATCGACTTGCGTTGAATTGCGTTGCTCTGACGGGCCATTGCGGCCTTTGCGGCGAGACATCCGAGAGGACGCATGGCCGCATGCAAGACAGCATTGCGTCTCCACCACCTGGCCCACAAGGCCGACCAACGCTAGCAACACTCGGCCTCACATCAAGATAGGGCGCGGCGGGGGTGGCAAGAGGAGCACGGCGCATGGGGGAGGGGGGCACGATGCGATGATGCAAGACCTTCGGGCACCAGAGGTGGCCGCGGATGCACGACCCTCGGAAACCAGAGACGGCAGCGAATGCGAGACCATATTGCAGCGAAAGCAAGGCCCGCGAATGCAACGCCCTCGAGACACATATGGCCATTTGCATGGGAATGACCGCCGATGGCCGAGACCGCAAGGCCCTCGGACATCAGAGCTGATCTGGGACAGCGCAGAGGATGGCTGGGACATTCGGGCACCCCGTTCCCACGGGCGGCGCGCACCTTGAGATACCACTCTATCTCGAGAACGTGTCGGCAGCTGGCTGTCCAACGACTACGAGTGTCACGCCCGAACTGCGGGCGACGAAAACCGCGCCGACAGTGACGCCGCACGCACTAGGCTCGGTCCGCGCCCGACCGTGAAAGAACGCTGGCTGCTGGCTCTCCTCATCATCCTCCCGCTCCTCCTCCTCCTGCTCCTTCTCCTCCTCCTCCTCCTCCTCCTCCTCCTCCTCCTATTCCTCCTCATCCTCCTCATCCTCTTTCTCCTCCCTTCCCCATCATCATCCCCCTCCTCGTCGCCATCCTTTCGTTGCCACCAGCCCTTCATGGTGATGGATGCGAGCCTTCCTCGTCGTCCTCCTCCTCCTCATCCTCCTCCTCGTCCTCATCATAACAGTCTCTGTCCTCCCCCGACGCTGGGGTGGGGTGGGGTCACCTGGGGGTGTCGCTCAACTCGTCACTCGCACCTCGCCCTTACATTCGCCCCTGTATTACCATTATTGCCTCAGCCCCCGCTCACATCGGCATTATTCTCGCAGCCCTCGTTCTCATGGTCTTCACACGGAAATAGTCGGACCAGGGGGCGAGCGACGGGTTGAACGACGCCCCCCAGACGCCGCTTGCACCCGCCTCGCAGCGAGTCGTAGGCGCACGTGCCTAGAAACTTCGACGTACTCAGCCATCCAGCATCTCGAAGTCCGTCAGCCACTGCTGCTGCTGCTGGTGCAGTCAGACTCTGACGATGAAGACGTCGAACGATCCTTGATCGGCGACGCTCAATCCCCCCGCGCCCTCCTCACCACTTTGCGCAGCATGCGTTTACGCCAGTCGCTCGTCCCACCCTCGACCTAGCCCTCGGCCAATACCCTTTCAGATGACAGTCAGATCTGAACCAGATCTGACTGCCATCCCCGCCCCCCTCCTCAGAGCCACCATCGTCGCCGTAGCCCCCATCGGCCCCCTGGCCATGATACTCATCACCCTCAGCGGCCCCTCCCCATAGTCGTATCCCTGACCGCCCCCAGTCCCCGCTCACTGCTCCCCCATCCTTGCATATACCGACCTCCTGGCTGCCAGCATCCGATGGTTCCCCGTGCTCTGAACAGGCGTTGCCAATCCTCCTAATCAGCTTACCTGCCCTCTTGCAGTGGGAGGGCGGCGGAGCGCTGGCCGACGGGGTGACGGGGGGTGGGGGAGGGGGGGGGGGCGTCGCAGGTCCGAGGTCGGCGATACGAAAGGGTGGAGTGAGCGCATCTAGTATTCAGCCCCGTGTCCTCCTTCTCCTTTTTCTTCTTCTTGAACTCCGCCGTCTTCGCCTCCTCGGCCGCCTTCGCTTTGATTGCCGCTGCCGCCGCCTTTGCCTTGGCTTTCGCCTTCGCTTTGGCCGCCACTGTCAACTTCTTAACCTTTTGCGTCGGCGTGGGCTGCTCCTCGTCAGACTTCTCGTTGTGTTTTTCTTTCTGATGTTTATGCTTCTTGTCAGCTGTCTTGCTCTTCAACTTGTCGTGTGTGGCCTTCTTCTTTTGAGCGTCCACATCACCATCCTTCTTGTCCTTCTTCTTCGGGGGGCCGTCCGAGTCATCGTCGCGCTCCTTCTTGCTCTTCTTATGCTGCTTCTTCTTCTTCTTCGGGTCTGTCTCGCCCGAACTTTCATCGTCCCTGGTCTTCCTCTTCTTGGCCTTCTCCTTGTCCTGTGTGTCCTTACCATGCTTCTTCATCTTCTTCTTCTTCTTCTGCTTCTTGACTGGGCTTGACGCCTCGGTGGTGGACGCGCTGACGGACACTTTTTTTCTTTTTCCTCTTAGTCTTCTTCTCGGCCGTCTCCCAGTTATCCCAGTCAGAGGTGTCCCACTCCTCGTCTTCGGCCTCCTCGTCCTGGCACTGGTCGGCATCGTCCGCATCATCAGCGGTCGTCGGCTGGGCGGCCTTGGAGCTGGCGCTGCCGCCCGTCTCGATGATGCCCTCCTTTCTGGTGCCGTACGTCTCCAACTTTCTGGTATGGTAGTATACCTTCGATTGCTGCTTCTCGTCCCATTTCACGAGCTGGTTGCGCCTGCAGAACTCTTGGAACCTCTCTGCGATCTCAGGGCATTTGAGGACATCCGCGAGCTGCTTGGGGTTCAGCCACTGCCCCTCAGTACTAGTCTCCTGCCTGGCGGCCGACGCACTGCGACTGCCACGCTCGGACGAGGAGGATGGGGGGGAGGTTGCAGCAGGGCCTGGAAGTCGACATGGGCGATGCCAAGTGGTCATGCACCCTGGGTCTGGGTCGCCCATGGCAACCACCGTGCACCCCCGCTGCAACCTCACGCCCCCCCCCCTGCGCCCATGAGTGGCCAGGGCCAGTGCTTCAGCCGCGGTGCCACATCGTCTTCCTCGCGATGAGGACTGTCCCAGCCGCGGCGAAATCGCGGTCGCAGCGGTTCCACACCTCCCGCAGCTGGGCTTTCACCTCGGGACGCGCGCCCGCCCTACCGCCCTCGGCTCCACTTGCCTACCCCCCGTGGCCTGAGGACGAAGGGTGCCCTGGGGACGAAGAGGGGGGTTCCCTGAGGGCGATGGGGCGGGTGCCCTGGGAATGCGTTCTGGGCGCCCTGAGGGCGAAGAGATGGAAATGACATATCGCTTCGGCTCCACAAATCCCCATCCACTCCTCCTCAACCTCCCTCGCCTAACTTCAACCATCCGTCCTTCGTCCTCCATCGACCCTCCTCCGTCAGCGTCGGCGCCAGCGTCGCTGTCATCATGCCGCCTCCAATCCTACGTAGCACCTCAGATTCCGACCGCTCCTGCAATAACGCAGCACCACCTTGCTGAGCCACCTCGCCATCACTTGCCCTGGCCCCAACCCCTCACCCCTCTCGCACTCATCCAGCTCACCTTGCTAACCCTGACTCTTGCAAGCATCTTCACCATCATCGCAATCATCATTACCCTACCGTTCTGGCCACCGCCATCGTCCTCTCCTCCCCATCGCCTTCCTCCTGATCATCATAGTCAGAAGCGTCGTCCGCATGTTTAACCCCCGAGAGCACCGTGTTGCACTTCGAGCTCTGATACTTCTGCACGAACTCGCTGATCTCGGGAGAGAGCTTCTGGCGGGGCGTCCCATCATCGTCCACGATCTCCTGCATGTGCCTGCTGAACATCCTGTCACGCGACGCCTCGGCTCGCTTGGAGCGCATTGACCTGGGCCCTCGTTTTTTCTGCTCTTGCACGACAAGCTGGCCTGCTCCCTGCATCGCGAACCGACGGTGGACGGGGTCGGGCTGCCTGCAAGCCGAGCCGTGCGCCGGCGTGGGCTGGCAACCCACTGAACCTTCGGGCCAGCGCAGCTGAAACGGGATTGTGACGAGATTGGGGTAGGGACTCATGGGCATGAGGGGCTGGGGCGCATTCGGGCGCCACGAAAGCGGCTAAAACATGTCACCAGTCCCCCGAGCAACGTCCAGCCGAGGCGACGAGGAACCCCCCATCCTCCAACGGCCAGCAGAGACAACCGTTGCTTCAACTGATCCCTCACAGAGCATCCTCCCTTTTCAAACTCGACAACGTCGATCCTCGAAGACGAGGGTAAATTCTTGCCCACCGAGATGGGGTCCTACGGGTGCCTCGGATACAGGCGGCGACAAGCGAGCCTAGTTCGATTCCAAGCTACGGGATATTGAACCAGGCCTGCGATTCCTGAGACCACTCAGCCGTGCGCTTCCAGACGCCAGTTTGGGCGTCAAGAGAAAATTTCAACATTGGCGTAATAAAAATCTTACGCCCGCGGTAGTCGAAACCCTCATAGGTACAAGGGGTTCCACCACCATCACCCCCAGTCTCGAACAGGAACGAGGACTTCAAGATGATATTGTTCTTGTCGGGGCGAAGACCAGCACGGCTGTCGAAATATATACTGAAAGTGCCATCCCCGAAATTCCACGAACCGTGCCAACACGTGATATTGCTGCCACACTGCCACTGTGCAAGACCAGTTTGTTCATCCAGGTATAGCACGCCCTTCTGAAATGCGTGTGCAACGTCCTCGTTGAAGTACTTGTAAGCCGTCACTGTCCTGGGATGAGCTACTGGAGCCAACGCCATGGAGGGTGTTAGCGGTTGGCAGGGCACCGTCACGATTGCAGGGTGTTCGGTCCCCAAATGGCGTCTGACAAGTAATTGTTGCCAGGTATATAGTAGTAAACCGCAAGTTCCATGCAAATTAGCTATGTTGGATATGAATTAGAGCTGCATTCTGATCAGTTTCGCGACATTTTGAAGGTAACACGGACACGTTTTACGGCGATTCTACTAGACGTCATGACGTGACATGCATTCGTCCCAACGTTTTGCAGAGTTGTTTGCAAATCATTCCTTTAGCACGCAGAATTGTGGAGTTGTTTTCTGTCCGTATATGTCTCATGTCGTGTTTGTGTGTCTGTGGATGTCTGTGTTTGTCTGTGTTTGTCTGTCTGTGTGTCTTAGGGTGTCTGAGTTTGTCTGCATTTGTCTGTCTTTGTGTCTGTTGATGTCTGAGTTTGTCTGAGTTTGTCTGCGATGTGTCTGTGTTTGTCTGTCTTTGTCTGTCTTTGTCTGTATTTGTCTGTCTTTGTCTGTGGTTGTCTGAGTTTGTCTGAGTTTGTCTGTCTTTGTCTGTCTTTGTCTGTGGTTGTCTGAGTTTGTCTGAGTTTGTCTGTCTTTGTCTGTCTTTGTCTGTGTTTGTCTGTTGGTCTGAGTGTGTCTGAGTTTGTCTGTGTTTGTCTGAGTTTGTCTGTCTTTGTATGTCGGTGCTTGTCTGCCATGCCTTAGTTCTCGGCCCGAGAACTCAGACATGTCGGCCCGACAACTCAGACATGTCTGAGTTTTCGGCCCGAAAACTCAGACATGGCGGCCCGAGAACTCAGACATGTCTGAGTTTTCGGCCCGAAAACTCAGACATGTCTGAGTTTTGCGCCGAAAACTCAGACATGTCTGAGTTTTCGGCCCGAAAACTCAGACATGGCGGCCCGAGAACTCAGACATGTCTGAGTTTTCGGCCCGAAAACTCAGACATGTCTGAGTTCTCGGGCCGAAAACTCAGACATGTCTGAGGTTTCGGCCCGAACAATGTCCGCGGATGTCTGAGTTTGTCTGAGTTTGTCTGAGTTTGTCTGCGTTTCGGACCCGAAAACTCAGACATGTCTGAGTTCTCGCACCGAAAACTCAGACATGTCTGAGTTTTCGGCCCGAAAACTCAGACATGGCGGCCTGAGAACTCAGACATGTCTGAGTTTGCGGCCCGAGAACTCAGACATGTCTGAGTTCTCGGGCCGAAAACTCAGACATGTCTGAGTTTTCGGCCCGGGAACTCAGACATGTCTGTGTTTTCGGGCCCGAGAACTCAGACATGTCGGCCCGAAAACTCAGACATGTCTAAGTTTTCGGGCCGAGAACTAAGACATGTCTGAGTTCTCGTGCCGAAAAGCTCGGTCAGATGTGAGTTTGCTTCTTGGCTGAAACACTAAGACATGTTTAAGTATTCGGGCCGCAATCCCAGACGCGGCTTCGCCTTCGGGCCCGACAAGGTAAGACCTGCCCAGAAGATTGCTGCATGTTTCATCAGTCGGCCATGCAATTAAGATGTGCCAGCGACCCGCTTGTGCGTTGTAAGTATGGCAAAGCGTTTCGCGCGCGGGGCGCTTGCGAATTGAACATGTTGCACATTGTTTCGCGCGCTTCGCGCGCGAAGGTGCCGTGCATTACCCGCGCTTCGCGCGGATCCTTTATGAGTTGCATATATGTATATATGTATATACACACGTAATTCGTAATCTATATATATATATATAACAAATGGTGGTGTTTCGCTTTGTGCCCGAAGACTGTGCGAGTTTCACGTGTTACAACAGCGATGTCGTTGGCTTCGCGCGCCAAGCGCATGGGAGTTGAGACTATGGGTAGCAGACGTTGCAAACCGAAGGCCTGGCGCCTGCGTGTATGGGCTTCGCTTGCCGAGGCTAAGGCGCGGCGGTTGCGCCCCTGCGTTTTGGCAGCCGAACCTATCGCGCTACCAATGCTGCGCCGTGGCCACGGAGCGCGCGAGGGCAGCCGCGAACTTTACCAAGGGGAGCGCACATGTGGGCCCCCGCATTTGGTCCGAAAACGGCCGTGCTGCCTATGGGGCCACGGGTCGTGCGAGTGGTGCGCGGCGGGGGCACGCATGTCGACCTTCACAATATGGCCGTCGGTGGGTGCCGAAATGCGGCAGGCGGGCGCATCTGCACCTTCGCATCCGGGCGCCGAAATGTGTGAGGGTGCGCAGCAATGGGGCGGGGTGGTGCTTACGGATCCCACCCGCATAAGGGCGCTCGGTGGAACCCCCCATGGGGCCACGAAGCGTGTGTTGGGTGCGCCGACAGGATGTTGATGTGCGCATCTGAGCGCGACCCTTGGGGCCTTCGGTTGGGCCCCCCAAAGGAGAGACGAAACGAGTCTTCGCATGGGCCCGAGTCGCCACGCTCCTGCTGCACCACTTGGGGCACCCGTTTTCGTTAGCATGGAATTGCGCACCTGCTTGTGAGCGGCACCGCTATCACATCAACGTGCTGCGGAAGAGCGGTGCGAGATTGATAGGGGGAGGGCGCATTGCGCGCGCCACCCCCCGCGTGTGTTTTTCGGCAGCGTTCCAGAGCCCCCGCGACTGGCCACGCAACGTGTGATGGGGGGCGCAGCATTGGTTGCCGTGCCAGGGGGTGGGCGCGGGGGGGGGGGGGGGGGAAGCGCACGCAGGGGCTTCGCAGGGGCTGGCAGGGCTTAGCAGGGGTTGCGCATGGCTTAACAGGGCCCAGCACTGGCGTAGCAGGGCGTGGCTCAGCATTGGCTAACAGGGCTCAGTGGCTAGTAGGGCTGAACAGGGTTTAGTAGGGTTTCACATGCGTCCAAAAAGCTCAACAATACTGCCTTGTCAAGCTTATTTGGGCTTAACAAGGGCCACCAGGGCGTTGCATGGCCTACCAGTGACTAGCAGTGCTTGACATGGGCTATTTTTGCGCACCAGGGCTCCGCAGCGGCCCCGCAGGTCGATGCAGGGCGCCCTCCGCCCACTTGACTCCACCCTTGGCCTCGGGATGCATGCGCGCCCCAATCCCGCCCTGGAACCCATGGGGCCCCGACCCCGAGACTGAACCCTTTAGCCACGGGGTGTCCTGCGCGCCCCAAAACCGCTGGAGCCCTTGGAATATGTGGAGCCTCCTGGCTCGGACCCACGGAGCCCCTGGTCACCGACACTTAGAATGAACCCATAGGCCCTGGGAGGCCCTGAGCGCCACAGAGCCCCTGGAGCCCATGGGCCACTTGGAGCCCCTGGAACCCCTGATGCACCTGGGGCACCCATCTCCTAGACTGGACCCCATAGGCCCTGGGAGGCCCTGGGCGCCCCAGGGCCCCGAGCCCCTGGGGCGAGAAGAACGCGCGAGCATCCGAGACCCCATCCCTAGACCCAGGCGGGAGCGGAATGGGTGTGCCGAAAGGCATATGTCAGGAATGTGCGTGCTACAAAAAAGTCTCTTGGCAACGGCTTGGCACCGGTATGGCAACGAATAATCATGTGGCAAATGCTTGACATCGGTCTGGCCGCAAAAAAAACGCCCGTGCTCTGGCACCAAGACTTGCGCGCGCGGCAGCGTGCATCACTCTGGAGCGGGGAGCGGTCGGCGCCGCCAACAAACAATATGAGGCTGTGTACTGTCCAAGGCGTAGCTGGGACCACATATGAGCATGTCACAGACGAACCGCACATGAGGAAGTCTCAAGCGACACCCTAGGGCGTTTGTCATGCTACATCGGTGGCCCCTGGAGCCATCGGGACCTCTGGAACACTTGGAGCCTCTAGAACCCCTGGGGCCCCTGGAGTACCTGGGCCCAACGGCTGAAACCTAGGCCCGAGCCACCGCTGTCCCCCAGAACACTTGGGGCCACTGGAACCCTTGGAACCCTTGGAGCCTGACCCCTAGGCTAAACACCGTAGGCCGTGGGAAGCCTTGGGCACACCGACACCTTCGAGCTCCTGCAGCCCCTGGAACACGTGGAGCCTGTGGAATCCTTGGGACCCCATTCATCCCCCGACCCTTAGACTGAACCCCTAGGCCCTGGGAGGCCCTGAGCGCCCCTGAGCCCCTGGAGCCCCTGGAACACGCGGAGCCCCTGGAACCCTTGGAGCCCCTGGAGCACCCGAACCCCAAGACTGAGCCCCTAGGCCCTGGGAGGCCCTGGGCGCCCCAGAGCCCCGAGCCCCTGGGGCCACAAGACCACGCGAACATCCGAGACCCCGACCCCTAGACCCCAGGCGTGAGCGGAGCGGTTGAGCCGAAAGGCATGTGACAGGTATATTGTTGCTTCGGCAACAAAGGATGGACTGTCATTCGAATCAATTGGTACCGATCTGTCAACGAGGACTCGCATGGCAAATATTGTGCATCAAAGGCATGCGATCATCACAGAAAGCTGGCACCACCGATGAGAAGAAACACGCGCAGGGAGAAGTCTGCCACGAGGCCACCCGCGCACCACGATGGCTTGATAACGCATGGGCTACGCACCAACGTGCTTGTGCACAAAAAGATGGAGGCGGTGCAACCAACCGCTGAGACCACTGATGGGTATGTCCCAAGCGAAACGCCCAGGAGCAAGTCTCAAGCGAACCGCCTAGGGTGCGTTTCGAGCTATACACTTGAGATCCATGGTGTCATTGAAGCCCCTGGAGCACTTGGGGCCACTGGAACCCCTGGGACCCATTTGACCCCCTAGACAGAATCCATTGGTAGTGTCACGCCCTGGGCGCACCCGAATAACAGAGCCTCTGGAACAGTAGAAGCAAATGTGAATTGTGGAATCCCTGGGGCCTGACCCCTAGAATGGGCCCCAGATAGCTCGTGAGAAGCCCTGAGCGCACCGAAACCTTCAGAGCCCCTGGAACACTTGGAGCATCTGGAATCATTGAAACCCCTGGCCCCCGACCCCTAGACTGAACCCTAGGCCCTGGGAGGCCCTGAGCGCCCCAGGGTAACGCCCCTGGAGCCCCTGGGGCCCGTTGAGCCTCTGGAACCCCAGAAGCCCCTGGAGCCCCCGACCCCTGTACTGAACCCGCAAGCTTTGGGAGCCCCTGGGTGCACCAGAGCTCTTGGAGCCCATGGCACCTGCACATGGAGCCTCTGGAACCCCAGACGCCCCTGGGCCCCCCGACCCCTAGACTGAACCCCTAGGCCCTGGGAGGCCATGGGCGCACTGGGGCCCCGAGCCCCTGGGGCCACAAGAACACGCGAGCACCCGAGACCCCAATCCCTAGACCCCAGGCGTCAGCGGAGCGGGTGTGCCGAAAGGCATATGTCAGGAATGCGTGTGCTATAAAAAAACGGGATCCCTTGGCAACGGCTTGGCATCGGCATGGTAACAAATAATCATGTGGCACATATTCTGCGTTGATATATAACAAAGGCGGGCGTGTGATACTAGGAGGCCACAAGTGACGAGCGTCTCCAGCGAAACGGCCAGGGCGATTTTGGTCCCAGGCGAACGGCGCCAACCGCGCACCGCGCTAGCTTGATAACACGAGGACACGCACCAACGTGCTTGTGCACGCGCGGCTCAGCATATCAAGCTGGGGCGGTGCACGATCGGCGCCGCCCGCAAAACAAAAGGGAGGCGGTGTCCTCTCCACCGCGTAGCCCCCTCAGGCGCAGTGCCCGTAAAGGGAGGGGCTACCTCCTGGCCCACCGCCCGCCCCTCCACGCTGAAAACATAATGTGAAAACTAAAACTGAAATAAAAATATTTTAAAATTATTCAACAAACATATTTTTTACTTCAAAAATATAAAAACATATATATATATATATATATATAAATAAAAAAAAGTGGAGGGGCGGACGGGGGGTTCGGAGTGGCGAGGGGCCCTAGCACTTCAGAGCCAGCTGCCAGTCAGGGCCGAGGGGCACTGCACCGCGCAAGGCAAATGCAGCCAGGGAGGAGGCCCCTCCCTTCCCATCCCTTCGGGGATGGGGGAAGAAGGGCCTCTCCCACAATCCCTTCGGTCGCTGGGCTAACGCTGACCTGCACTGCTACCTCCTGCTGTGCCCGAGCCCCAGATGTCCCTCTTGGCCCATTAGGCCACAACAGGGCCCATTAGGACCCATCAGGGCCCATTAGGGCCCATGTGCTGGGGGGAGGGGGGGGGGGGCAAGACACCCCAAGACGCCCCAGTCACCAAACGCGCCCCAAGGACTCATACGGCTTTCCACGCCAGCCTCAAGGACGCCCCCCCACCCCCCCTCCCCCCCCCCCCCCCCCCCCGAAAACAACAAACAAACCAGAACGCAGCATGCAGCAATGCGCCCCACGAAGCCTCAGGCCCCAACGCACCCCAAGACGCGCAAGGCCACGCAAACAAAAGCACGACGCCTTCGGCCACAAAGCACCCCGCGACGCCTAAGGCCACTAGACGTCCAGTACACCGCTTGCTTTGTGATTTCGTTGTTGCCCCTTCCGCTGGCGCCCCTGAGGCTAGGGGCCCCCGACCCCCAGGAGCACGCCACCTAACGTGGTAGACCTGGCAGCGTACCTGACCCCTGCTCTCATTTATTGTTGTGTGTTATCTATCGCTCTCTCTCTCTCTCTCTCTCTCTCTTTCGCTCTCTCGCTCTCTCTCTCTCTCTCGCGCTCTCTCTCTCTCTCTCTCTCTCTCTTTGTCTCTCTCTCTCTCTCTCTCCCCCTCTATATATAATTATAGAGCTCGCTCTCTCTCCCTCTATCTCTCTCTCTCTCTCTCTCTCTCTCTCGCTCTCTCCCCCCCCTCTCCCCCCTCTCGCCATTCGAGCCACGTTGATCTCGGGGCCCTGCTGGTCTCAGCTCGTCTTCCTCGGGTGCCGACTGTTGCCTAGACATAGCCCTGGAAGCCACATTCGGCCGCGGTACGGCCCACGAGGACTCCTGACATCCTCCTCCTCACCTTTAATGATTGGTGCCCCTCCGATGGAGTTTGGGGGGGGGGGGGGGCTGGGCGCGAGACCCAGCGAACATAGGCAACTCGCCTGGCACATCGTTTCTCGACGGGCTGCGGGGCGTCGGCGAGGAGGAAGGGAGGCGAGCGACGGCGAGAAGGAGGAGGGCGATAAGGAGGAGGAGGAGGACGAGGGGAGGGCGACACGGCGAGCGGGCGGTTGTGCTGTATCCACGTGTCTGCGAATCAACGCCCGTGCATTCCGAATGTCAGTCGATGTGTGCGGAGCATGTTCGGATGTCGTTGCATGTCCGAAGATGTATGTGGTGCCCGCTAATGTCTGCTAGTGTCTTTGTGTGCCTGCGCATGTCTGCGCGTGTCGAACGACTTTGTGTGTCTGCGCATGTCTGTGAATGTCGCTGCATGTCCGAAAGCGTCGGCCGATGTCCGTGTAGGTCTTCGGGTGTATGCACGTGTCTGGGCGTGTTTGCGCATGTCGCTACATGTCCGAGAATGATGGTTGTCGATGACCGTGTATGTCTGCGAGTGTCTGCACTTGTGTGTGCGTGTCTGCGCATGTCGCTGCATGTCCGAACATGTCGACCGATGCCTGGCAATGTCTTCACGTGTCTTGGATTGTCTGCGTATGCCGCTGCATCTCCGAAGCTGTCTGTGGGTGTCCGTGGATGTCTGCGCGTGTCTGCGTGTGTCTGCCCATGTCTGCGCGTGTCGCTGCATGTCGTAACATGTCTGCCGATGTCTGCTAATGTCTGCGTGTGTCTCTGCGTGTCTGCGCATGTCTGCGAATGTCGCTGCATGTCCGAACATGTCTGTCGATGTCCGTGTATGTCTGCGAGTGTCTGCGTGTGTCTGCGCATGTCTGCGAATGTCGCTGAATGTCCGAACATGTCTGTCGATGTCCGTGTATGTCTGCGAGTGTCTGCGTGTGTCTGCGCACGTCTGCGAATGTGGCTGCATGTCCGAGCATGTCTGTCGATATCCGTGTATGTCTCCGAGTGCCTGAATTTGTTTGGGCGTGTCTGCGCATGCCGCTGCATGTCTGGAGATGCCGAAGACTGTCAGCTGGTGGCTTCGCGTGCCTATACATGTCGCTGCGCGTCTGCGCGTGTCGTTGCATGTCTTAACCTGCCGACCGATGCTTGTTGATGTCTCTGCGCGTCGTCACTCGTCTCTGCGCGCCCGCGCGTGCCTCTGGTTGCGCGACGACGTGCGCCGACGACAATTGGTGCAAGGGGTTGCAGGGGGTGAGGGGAATGAGAGAGGACGAGGCGGATGTCTGTGCTGAGGGCGGGCTGGGGGGGGCGGCGGAGGGGTGGGCGGTGAGCCAGGGTAAACAGGAAATAGGGTCGAATGGGGGCGGAGGGGGCAATGCGGGGCGGGGCACAACGCGCTGCCATTTGGAATAGGCGATATCGGACGTTGCCTGCAATCAACCCGCATAGTAAGGATGGGCAACCTTCCCACGGGTACCCGTGCATCCTTACCTTCTCGGCCCATATTTGGCAGCTTTCGTTGGCCGCGGCCCGCTCGAAAAGCATCGACATGGGCGTCCAAGGCCTTTGCATCCTTATCGCGCATCCTTACTATGCGGATTGGCTGTATCTGCTGAGCATCCAGGCTGGTCGGGCCATGTGCGGTTCAGAAGGGGGGCCCAACCCGAACCCGCAGAAACGGGGGTGGGCCGACTTGGGGTGCACACCAGCACCGAAGGCCCATCGGTGCCTAAACCAGGGCATCGAACAAGCGCAGCTCCCCACCCAGGCCCACCCAGACGACGGGTGGTGGACGGGCGGCAGCCAGTGACCGAAAACCCACGCGTGGGAAAGGGGAGCGGGCGTGGGCCAGAGGAGGAATATCTTCGCGCTACCTTCGAGCGGCCTGTATGTGATCGTCAAGCTACCCTCGGCACATGGCATTGCGCCTGACCTGAACGAGCTTGCAGCCACGCGACACGAAGGCGACGGCAGGCCTTGAAACTCTCAGCGCGCACGCAAGCACTCGTCGCGGAGTGCTGCAACCCTTGTACGGCGCCTATATATCCATGTATATCTAGTGGCGCCGCCGTCGCCGATACTGAATAACAAAAGTTGCTCTCGTGCTCTGTCCATCATTTCCCATCCTCTCACTGTAATCCTAACCATCGTCTCATCCACTCTACCTAGTCTGCCAACCCATCATTTCCCATCCTCCACCTCATCCACTCTACCTAGTCTGCCAACCCAGGGCCGTCAGACTCGGGCACCGCGGACTTGGCGCCCAAGCGTCGGCGCTTCTGGTCGGACCCCGCATTCTCGACCACGCCGAAGAACTGGGTCGCGGTGGCGTCCTCCACCTGGGTCGAGTGCAAGCCGTCATCCTCGGGCTGGGTGAAACAGTCGATCTCCTGCACCACGTCATCGAAGAGCCCGTCGACGTGCTCCTTCGCGCCGTCTGCCATCTTGTCGTCGACCGCCGTGCCGTCGGCGCCTCCCTTCCCGTCGTCGGGCATCTTGTCGTCGGCCATCGTGCCGTCGGCGCCTCCCTTCACGTCGTCGGGCATCTTGTCGTCGGCCATCGCGCCGTCGGCGCCTTCCTTCACGTCGTCAGGCATCTTGTCGTCGGCCATCGCGCCGTCGGCGCCTTCCTTCACGTCGTCAGGCATCGTGTCGGTCATCACGCCGTCGGCGCCTCCCGTCACACCCTTGGCGGCCTCCCGATGCGCATCGCCGTCGCTGATGTTGACGGCCGCCACCCCGCCGCTGCCATCATCGCCTCCAGCGGCCGCCAACAACTCGGCGCGCGCGGCACCCTCAGCCTGCACCCTCTCGGCCATCCACTGGTTCGCGTAGAGAACCGTGCCCTTGAGCGTCGCTGCCACCTTGATCTTCGCGTTGCTGGTCTTCGTCCACTTCTGGCCGTCATTGTTCCGCACGAAGCACTCCCACCCGTTGATCTTCGGGCGCGGCGAGACGCCAACCTCAGGGCACAGCAGCCAATCACATCCTCATATGTATCCGCATCCTCATCCTCATCCCATCCTTCTCATTTCATCATCATCCTCCTCAGCATCCTCATCCTCATCATCACCCTCGGCACCTCACCGCCAGCCGCATCCCCACCGCCATCTGCATACGAATCCCCATCACCCACCTCACCCCCATCAGACCATCATCCCTTATCACCGTCCTCCTCACCCTCCCCATCTACCTCCTCCACTCTCTCTCTCTCTCTCACTTTCCGCCCCTCCCTCACATTATCTCTCTAATCCCCATCCTCCTCATCGCCATCCCCATCCTCATCACCATCCTCATCGTCCTCATCACCCTCCTCATCATCACCATCCTCATCGTCCTCATCATCATCATCCTCATCGCCAGCCTCATCCCCATGAGATCCTCGTCGCAATCCTCAACTGCCTCCGCATCCCCGCTGACCCCCCGCAACCTTCCATTGGCCGTGCTTGCCGCACAGCTCGCGGGCCTCCTTGATCTCTCGGAGCACCGCGGCCATCTTGCTGCCGCACCAGCCGTCGCCGTGCTCCTCGTTCATCGTGTCTGCGTCGCCCTCGTTCCAATCGCCCGCCGCTGGGACGGGCGATGAGTCGGCCGCCGCCTCTGCCTTCGCAAGGACAGGTTGGCTGAAAACGACGAGGGCTGATTGAGGGTAGAAGGTTGGGGACTTGCGACGGCAACATGCGGAGGATAAGGGTTGAGGGCTTGAAAAGGCGAATGGGGGACGGCGGAGACTTGGGAAGGTTCTAAAGTGGAGGACTCGATGCCATAAGTCTGGAATAATCGTGGGGAGAGGGATGAGGAGGTTACGTTGCAGTGCGAGAGGCCTGATGATGCCAACCCTCGCCGCCCTTGCCCGCCGCCTTGCACTTGCCCTTGCCCCTGCCCTTGCCCTTGCCCGTGCCCTCGCCGCCGACGTTCAGCCCACCGCCGTCGCCGTCGGCATGCTGGGCCTTCTTGCCCCTGCCTCTGCCTCTGCCCCTGCCCCTGCCCTTGCCCGCGTCGACGGGCGCCGCGCCCTCCTTGGCTGCATGCGGGCTTGCCGCCGCGCCCTCCTTGGCTGCCTGCGGGCTGGCCGCCGCGCCCTCTGCGCCCTTGGCCGCCGCGCCCTCTGCGCCCTTGGCCTCCGCGCCCTTCTTGACCGAGGCGGCCGCCGCGCCCTCCTTGGCTGCCATCGGGCTGGCCGCCGCGCCCCAGGCGCCATTGGCCGCCGCGCCCTCCTTGGCTGCCATCGGGCTGGCCGCCGCGCCCTCCTTGGCCGTCTGCGGGCTGGCCGCCGCGCTCTTGGCCGCCGCGCCCTCCTTGGCTGAGGCGGCCGCCGCTGGCACCTCGGGCGCAACCTCGGGCGCCTTCTTGATGTTGGGGTCGCACCTGGCCGCCTCTGTGTACAGCTGGTCGCTCATCCATCTGTCGCCGTCGTCCCACACGTACACCGCAGCCCCAATCTTGCTGCTGACCACCGAGGCGGCGGGGCAGCTGTCTGGAACCCTGAACGCCCAACCTTTCACGAGCACGTATTGGTCACCGTCGTCGCTCTCGTCATCGGCAGACTGCATCTTGGCCAGGCGGGCGGCGATGTTCTTGCGGCACCGATTCGCCTGGCCAGGGCGAGACGAAAGCAGGCGCGCACACGCCTCTCAACGCGAATAACACTATCCCAACGTCGGGCATGAGGACGAGGAGAGTGGGAGAAGGCATACTGACGAGGATGACAAGGAGAAGGACGCCATCCAAAAGCCCTTCCGAGTCTCCAAGAGCCCCCCAGAGGCCCTAACAGGGCACCGATACCCACCGAGCCCCCATGATGGTCCCAAGAGGGCACAGGCACCCACCGAAAAGGCCACAGCTAGTAGGACCAAGAGAACCTCACCATAACCCCAACCGGACACCGACACAATTGCAACATCTGCCACCTGACTGCTTAAGGAACACCAGCAGTTGGTGGGTGGACGCATTGTCTTACATATCCTCATTATCGTCGTCCTCCGTATCCCTCCTCCTCCTCCTCCTTCTCCTGCCTCGCCATCGCCCCCCGATGCTCTATTATCATCTTGATCGCGATCCTCGACATTTCGCCATCGCCCCCGTCATCGCACGCGTCAGTTTCCCCGTCCTCGCCAGGTAGCTACAAGTCATTATCATCGCCGTCGTTTTTTTAACCATAAGCTCTTCCCTGGGCGGTGCAACGTTTTGGCTCTGAGGATGGAGGGGGGGCGGTCACTAGGGCCACATGGGGCCCACCCTGGGGCCTTACAAAGGCATCGAACGCGACAGAGCGAGCACGCTCGCATCATTGGTCCTACACAGAGCACGAAACAAGCGTGCCACCCGCGCCCCCCCCCCATCAACGAACACGTTTGCACATGTGTAGCCACGAAACGTGCGAGGGGCGTGCCGACAATGCCCCATGGCGCCACGATGCGCGTGAGAGCTGTGCCGAAGTATGCGGGGGAGGCGCATGCGAATGCCGCCACTGGGGCCTTCGGTGGAGCTCCAATGGTGATGGTGATAGTGACGGTGATGATGGTGACTTTGATGATGGGGCCGATGGTGATAGTGTTGCTGATGCTGCTGATGCTGATGGTGATGATGATGCTGTTGTTTATGAAAAACTGATGATGATGTCGTTGATGCTGATGGTAATGTATGTTCATGGTCGTGATGCTGGTGGTGATGATGCTGGTATATACTTATCATCCTGAAGCATCGCGGTACGGGAAGTTCCCCAGAGGTCTGTAGGAAGAGGAATGAAGACAAGGAGCGCACCCTCAGCCTCGTCCCCCTCCCCCTCCTCCTCCTCCTCCTCATCATCATCATCCTACCGCAAGGGGCTAAGAGTTAGAAGTAGGAGTTTGACTAGGAGCTGAAGTATGAGGAATAGGAGGAGTAGCAAAGCAATTATGAATAGGACACACTGCACCCCGCACAGGATACCGCGACTTGCAGAGAAGCGGGGGAGGGACCGCAGGATGAGTCGAGCGGGCTCAATGAGTGCCTGGCCAGGAAGCGCAATGGGATCTTCGAAACGTTGGTCGGGAGATTTCGGGCGAAACGGGCTGAGACGTTCAGGCGGTGGCAGGCAACATTAATTGGCATGGCAGCAATAAGCAACATTGAGGCGTGGAATGTGGGTGGGCGAGCTCGCCACATCGTCCGAGGAGGAACCCGCGAAGCATGAGGATGAGGAGGATGAGCAGCTCGACGAGGGGGCAGACGAGACCGATGGAACCAATCTCGCGCCACCCGCCACCCCGCCCCCCCCCATCCATCGACGTTCGAATGTGCGGATGGGGAGGTAAGAGAAGACATGAGGGCGATCAGAGGAAGGATGCTGCCGAGAAAGGGGCTGAGGACAAGTGGGGTTAGACCGAGGAGAAGACCTGAAGAGCGGGCAGATCTGCCAGTTCTTGAGGCAGGAATGGGGGAGGGGCGGAGGGTGGTGCGGAGCGGGCGGGGGGCGCGCCTCTGTCATCTCCTCGTCGCACTTCTCGGCCAAGCGGCGGGCGTGGGTCGGCTGCTGGGCGTCCGTCAGCGGCTCGACACCGCCTGCGGCTTATATACAAACATAGGTCCCAAACTCGCTTGCTGACACCGCCCGATCGAGTCCCACTAACGCTTCTTGGACGGTCCCCAAACGCTCCGAGACAGCCCAAGACCCGCCAGCGAACGGCTCACGAACGCTCTCAAGGGGCCCAAAGTGAGTTCAAACCCGTCCAATACGCCCCTCAGACACCTCGAGCGGCCCCCAAATGAGCCCCCAAGGAGCAAACATCGTGCTGTTTGGTAAAACCTAGAGTGTTGTTACATACGCTTCTGATCCCTACGAGCCCTGTGAGCTTATGAGCCCTCTGAGCCCTATGAGTCCTATGTGCCCTATGAGCCCTACGGGCCCTGTGGGCCTTATAAGCCATGTGAGTCCTTTGCGTTCTATGAGCCCTACGAACCCCATGACACCTACGAGCCCTGTGAGCCCGACGGACCCTATGAGCCTTCGAGCCCTATGCGCCCTATACGCCCCATGCGCCCTCTCGGCCTTATGGGCCCTAGGGGCCCTATGAGCCCTATGCGTAGCGCCCCACGAGCCATGTAAGCCCTATAAGCCATATGAGCCCTATGACCCCTATGGCCCCTACGAGCCCCAAGCGCCCTCTGAACCCTCTAGGCCCTATGAGCCCCATGAGCACGATAAGCCCTCTGGGCACACACGTAATCATCGTTAGTGTGTGTATGTTTACACAACTACAAGGCTTGAAGCTCGCTGCCCTTCGGGCATAGGGCTCCGAGAGCTCAGGCTTCGAGGGCTCATAGGGCCCAGCTGCTCTTAGGGCTCGCAGGGCTTTGATGGCCCATAGGGCTCGTAGGACTCAGATGGCTCATCCGGACAGGGCTCACATGGCTCACAGGGCATATAGGGCTCATAGGTCTCATAGGTCTCATAGGACTCGTAGGGCTCGTAGAGCTCATACGGCTCATAGGACTGATATGGGTCATGGGGCACATGATTGGGACGGGCCCCGCGTAGCGGATGGCCGACGACGTCCGACGATGCCCATGAGACGGCCCAAGATGGCTCCAGGGAGCCCCCCCCCCCCCCTACAGCCTCAAGCGAGGCGCCCATCACGCCATGCAAGTTGCCTTTCCTCTTCGATCCTTCTCCCCCGCCGCATCCGCCTCATCATCATGTTCCGCATCGCCCTCCTCCCTCTCCTGCCCCCACCCACCCATTACCTTTCCTTCCTGTCCAATCCCTTTCCTCCTCCTTCTCCTCCTCCTCCTCCTCCTCCTCCTCCTCCTCCTCAAACTCCTCCACGCCGAGCCTGGGGGGTCGGCGCCATCGCTGTGCACGCTCACGAGGCTGTCGTCATCGTCGGAGCTGAGGCCGCCCAGCGTGATCTCCTTTTCGTTCGCATCTTCATCGTCGGCCTCCTCTCGGTGCTGCTCCTCGCTGCCAGAGGCCTGCTTCGTCATCGCGCGCTTGAGCGCTGCGGGGATGTGGTACTGCAGCCTCGGGCGGGCACTGCGTGCCCCCTCCAGATGTTACTCCGATTCCTCCCCTTGCTCCGCGTCCTCATCCTCGTATTCATCTGCAGCATCCTCCTGTTACCATGCCAGCATCCTCCCCGCGCTCTCCTCACCCTCATCTTCTTCCTCGTCATCCTTACTCCCAGCATCGCCCTCCTCGGGAGTGGGAGGGCGTGCGCGGGCGAGGAGGGTGGGGGGCGAGCGAACAACCCACCTGGAAGAGGTCAGATGGAGGGAGGCGGCGAAAACGAACGACGACGAGGACGACGACCACGACTACGACGACGACGACGACGACGGCGACGGCGACGACGACAGCAGCAGCGGGTCATCCTCGTTCTTCTCGTCCTCCATCGTCCCTTCTTCGTCCATCATGTGCTGATCCTCCTTCTTCCCCTCCTCCCCCCGTCATTCCTCCCTCGCCCCGATCGCCTCACGACGCGGCGCCACGCCGCGACCAGGTTCTGTATTTTCTTCGCCTCGGCGCACACCAGCGTTGGTGTGATGCCGTCCATGTGGCCAATGACCTTGGGACTCGCACCCACCCCTCCTCCTCATCCCCACCGCCGCAATCGACCAGGGACGATGATGATGTGCAAAAGGGTGGAGCTAGCTCCACGCTTTTGCGCCTCATCACCTTCCCCCGCATCACCACCACCTCCAGACTCGTCATCAGCATCATCATCATCATCATCATCATCATCATCATCATCATCATCATCATCATCAACATTATCATCATCACCATCACCTGCATCATCATCAGCATCATCATCATCGTCATCATCATCAGCAGCAGCGTGCGCATCATCAGCACCATCATCATCAACATCAGCATCATCCTCATCAGCCCCGTCCTCATCCGCATCATCATCACAAACAGCATCATCATTAGCAACATCACCATCATCAGCAGTACCGTCATCAGCATGGTCATCATCAACAACATCAGCATCATCAGCAGCAGCAGCGTCGACATCATCATCCTCATCCGCATCATCATCACGCTTCTCATCGCCATCAGCAGCATCACACTCCGTACATTCGACATCGGTATCTCCTCACCCTTCCATATCCTGATCCGCATTGTCTTCCCTCTCCGCCTCCTCCTCCTCCTCCTCCTCCTCATTCTCATCCTCCCCCTCCTCCTCCTCCGCCTTCTCCCTCTTCGCCTCCTCATGCCCATCCTCTTCCTTCTCCTCCTCCGCCTCCCCATCCCCCTCCGCCTCCCCCTCGTCCTCCTCCTCCCCCTCCTCGTCCTCCTCCTCCTCCTCCTCCTCCTCCTCCTCCTCCCCATCTCGTCCCGATCACCTTGTGAACTGCGTGTTCATACAAGTCGAGGCTGAAGCGGAGGGACCCGTCTATGTCCTGCAACCCCCGGAGTGCCCTGTACCACTTCGCCGTCATAATATAGTCGCAGAGCCCCCCTTTCGGGGGGACAAGAATGAGGCGGGGGAGCATGGAGCGGCGGAAGAGAAGGGCGTGGAGGGAGGTGGCGGGACAAGGAATAGGAGGGAAGAGGGAGGGGGAGGAGGAGGGAGGGATAAGAGGAGGAGGAGGAGGAAGAGGAGGAGGAGGAGGAGGAGGAGGACAGGCTTGGGGCGAAGTTTGTCCACCCTCGCCTGTCTTCTTCCTCCCACCTGTGTTCCATGAACATAAGGTGGGAGTCCCGACAGCGCTGACGGACTGGACGCTCCTCAGCGCCGCTGCCATTCGATCGATCTGCGTGTCCATGGCGTCTGGGCTGGGCAGGGCTGGGCTGGGCTGGGCGTCTGGGCTGGGCAGGGCTGGGCAGCGGCTGGGCAGCGGCTGGGCTTTGGAGCCGAGAACTCTGGAGGGCAGGGCTGAGCATGGGGGCAAGAGGCGCCCAAGACGGCCCAAGAGGGCCCCAAGACGGCCCCAAGAGGGGGACCACGAACCCGAAAGTCTAGCCTTTCGCCCCATTGGGGTGTTTGTTCCTCCCTTCAGGCCTGCCCCCCCCTTGGGTCGAGACTCTGGCCTCGACTCCGACGACCGCGACAAGGACGAAGACGACTCCGACGACGACGACGACGACGACCACGACGACGACGACGACGACGACAACTCCGACGACGACTCCGACTCGGACGATGGTTCCTATGACGACGATTCCGACGACGACGACCACGACGACGATGACGACGGTTCTGACGACGACGATGACGACTCCGACTCCAACAACGACGACCTCGACGAGGACGACGACGATGACTCCGACGACGACTCCGACTCGGACGATGCTGCCGATGACGACGACTCCGACAACGACCACGACGATGAGGACGACGATGACGACGACGATGGCGACGAGCCCCACTCCGACTCCGACGACTGCTGCTCCTTATTCTTCTACCCTCGCTAATCCTCGTTTCCGCAGGCGGGGGAGTAGGAGGAGTAGGAGGAGGAGAAGGACAACGACGACGCCACCAATAGCAACAGCAGCAACACCACCGCATAGCAACAGCAACAGCAAACAACAGCAGCAACAACAACAACAACGTCGAAGCAACACATTGCAACGACAATG